>VYZM01004627.1:11883-30352 GCA_013398915.1 Dromas ardeola | reverse complement strand
TCCATGCCGGAGATGCCTCCACCTGCTGGCAGCGAGCTCTCAGGGATGCAGGCGATGAAGAGCAACCCCGGTCCCACACAGCCAGGCAGGAGGGCTGCCTCCTCCCAGCGGGGAGAGACGGCCACCATGGCACGGTCACCATGAAGTCACGCTTTCGCAATGTGCCTTGGGTATTATTAGGTTCCCCGGCTTATGTCAAGCACTCAGGTTATGCCACTGCAGCTAAAGCCCTTTAATCAGACACTGTAACTCCTGTTGAAAGCGGTGCCAGCCCTTGTCTCTGATCCCTGCCAATTTTGCATGAGCTATTTTGCCTCGCTAAGCCTGCACAGACTGATTGAGAGATAGGGTTACTGGGAGTGCCGCTGCCTTCCCAAAAAAAAAAAAAAATATGTATTTTTCTTTTTTCAACTGCTACCAAAGCTCTCTGGCAACCACAGCAAGTCTCCCAGAGCTTCCACATCCCCCCTCCCCAGGAACTTAGGAAAAGATCTATTGCTATTTTCTTCTCCAAGAGATGGAAAAAAGCTCCATCGAGAGCCCAGTGGGTAAGGACAGCTATTTTTTTTTTCCAGTTCCTTGTTTTAAATGGTTTTTAATAAATTTACAGGGCCCTTTTTGCAGAACGCCAGGAACAGATTGCACCAGACCCAGCAGTTTGGCATGTACTCCTCCGCCACGGGGGAGAGATCAGCCCAACTGCAAAATGCTGCTAAATCTTTATTTATGATTATTTACCCCAGTTCTGGGCAGCCTGCATCACACCAGGCTGGCAAATGGTCCGAATCCAGGTGGAAACGGCCCAAGGGAACACATCTCCTCCCAGCACCCCCTGGCCAGAGACAAGTCCCAACCACGCTGTGCCTGTTGTAGCTTATTGTTTGAGTTGCCATCGGAATTTAAAAAAAGAAAAAAAACCCGACATTTCTCAGCAAACCTCCCCCCCAAATCTTGTAATACAAAGTGAAGCTGACTGTTCTATTAACTCCCATCCTGCATCAGCAATTTTCTAAAGTGTGAAAACGTTATAATTGACTTTTCTGCTAGTAGCAAAATGTCATTTTTTCTTAATACTTCCTAAGTCAGTAATGCATTTCAAAAGCCTCCGATGCCACTACCACAACAGGACTTACAAATTAGCACATTTTTAGCTTTTCATTAAATACAATACCAAAAAAAAAAAAAGTCTCATCGTATTAGGGTTTCTCTCCTCATTATTGAAAGTACTGCGACTTTGGAACTTCGCGCAGCAAATTATAATGCACTCAGCCTGGGTCCATTGTAAATCAGGGCTTCAAAAAAGGTGCCACGTAGTCGGGCCCTCTTTAAGCACTGAAAATATTGGAGTCTATTTGAAAACGCCTTATGTAGTCTCTCACTAGCCTTGCAAATCATCACAGCACCAGGTAGAGCTTCCTTTTATTTTTTCGCCTCGTGGCATCAAGCCGTTCCTATTCCGACCAGAAAAAGAGGATTATTTCTTGCNTTTATGCTCTTTCTTCACATAGCTAGCTGAATAGCTCTTTAAAAAAAAAAAAGAAAGAAAAGAAAGAAAAAGCCCTACACCTAAGATAACAAGCTGCATAAAATCCCCAAATCATTTAGGGCTCTTGTTGAGCTTCGCACGGCATCCATGGGGCTGTCCCCTTCAAAGAAGAGGGGGTTTCTCCGGCAAACAAACGCCAGCCCATTTTGCACGCAGTTACCTCCTACAAGCCTTGGTTAGCCTTCGGCATTACAGCCCTCGGCTGGAGTCCCCTTTCTTGGCAGAGGCGGGGGGGAAATAATAGGGGCTGTGCCAGCGTGGGAGCAGGGAGAAGCTCTCACCCCGCTCCTGGATCCCCCCTAGAGCACATGCCATCCCAGGGCAGGGCATGGCCAGGCTCTGCTCCCACCAACCTTGAGACCAAAGGATGGGAAACGCAAACTCCGCGCCCTTTCCCGTTTTCCTAGTCCTCTGAAAAGAGACTGAACACATCCCTAATCTCTTCTGCACAGCTTCAAATAATACCCGTACTGCACAGTCTCCCATTCATGGGATGCTCCTCTCCTTGAAAACATCCCTGCGTTAAGCTGCTCAAACTAGCAAAAAAATCATCATTAACAAGACAACTAAATGCACCCAGCAGCAAAGGGAAAGAGAGGCATGAAATAAGGCTTAGCAAGAGGGCAGCTGCAAGCCAGCAACAAAAGGCATCCCCTAATGTCCTCTTCCAACTTCCTACTTTAGTCTTCTACCCATCCTTCGGTCTCCCCAACAGGGAAAAGGCAACCAACAGCAACAGAAGGCAAGGATCAAGGCCAAAGCTAGGAAGGGCTGAAGGACATCTCACAGCATGGGCAAGAGCAGAATCGAAGCCCAAAATAAGCAACAGAGAACAAGGAACTGAAATGAGGAGGATCTGCAGAAGAGAGCCAGAAACCAGCATCATGAAAAAAAAAAAATCAAACACAAGGAACTCACCTTCTCTCCCTCCAAGGATCGCAGCTTCTGCACGAACGTAGCTGGTGTGCGGCCACCACAAAGGAAAAGCACTGCTTTGTCCATCACTGCCCAAGAAGCCATCCAAAGCCCACATCCAACCAACAAACCCTAAGAGCTTGGGGCTGAGGCTTTTATCTGGCTCAGTGGATGCCCTGCAAATGGGAAACCCAGATCACCTGCTGCCCTCACAGCAGGAGAAACTCATCAGCTGCTGCAACAGGCCGTTAACAAAGCCAAGGGGCAGGTTATAAACCTGGGAACTTCAGCTGGTTCTCCTCTACCATTATCTCTAGCAGGTGTCCAGGATGAGGGCTCAGCATCTCAGCTGGGTCTAGTGCTGGGTAGAGACTTTTCTAGAAGTTTCCTTCCAAAGTGCACTTTGGGAGCAAAAATCATTTTGATGATACCAGTGAGCAGGCAGGTCTAGAGGGCATGGGACCAAGGGGGTGCGAGGATCTCCGCAAGGTCCTTGCTGCCCCATTGACCCGCTCATGAAAAGAAGGAAAGGCCCTGTGAAGAATGGCCGTGTGTGGAGCAGGGCCAGACATGGGTCTGGGTACAGGACCTCCTCCACCTGCAGTCCCTCCTCCTCCTCCATGCTGTGAGTTTCCATCCCTCTCCATCCAGCTTCTGTCCTGCACTGGAGCCACACTGTGGTCTGGTGGGCAAGGGCTGATCTTGGACCACTTGGGTTTCCCAGTTCTCCCAAATGAAGGCAGTGCAGGTCTGGGATGAAATGAGGCTGCTCCAGCCACCTCCAGCAGCATTTTCATCCATGTTTCAGGGCAATAAACTCTTACAGAAGAGGACCAGAGGTGCTGGCTTTCAATTCCAGGCACATCATTATTTGTCCCAGCTCCTGGTGTTCTGAGTCATACAAGAAGCCAACACACCTGCCCATCCAAGGGCTTCTTAACAGGGTGGGACTTTCGCTTTCTAAGTAAAAATAACTCAAGATCAAACTCCAGGAAGACAAAAAGATGGAGTGGAACGAGAATGGGCTGAAACGAGAGGAAAAACACCGAGACTATGTGGAGAGCAAGAGGAAATCTAGGCATCGGCCATTAAGACCAGGACAGCGTGATGGGCCAAGCCCTAGTGAAAGCTTGACAAGAGGTTAAAGGTTGGGTGCAATCCTGTCCTCTCATTAGGAGTAATTGGAGTGGTGAATAGACTGGAGGATTAGGAGGAGGAGATGGAAATCACGCAAATGAGCCCTTTGGCCAGCAGAGCCAATAGCCCCACTCAGCACAAAGTTCGGCCAGGTTACACCCATAATTGCTCTAATTAAAGGTGCGCTCAGACGGCTCCCAAAAAACCTGTCACGGCACAGCCGTTCAGGAGGAAAATTATAGGCAGGGAGAAATGCTAAAATGCACCAGGCCAGCCTGAAATCTGGGGTCTCGTCATCAGTGATTCAAAGCCCATGGAAGCCTGTGGTGGCCCCCCCATCCCACCACCCACATTAGCCTTAAAACACCCAGCAGGGAGCGACTCATCAGGGTGGGTTAGAGGGGCCATGTGTACAGGCACACTGCGGTGCCACCTCATGGCCCAAAAACCTGCCCCAACCTTACATCATCTTCCCCAGCCCTCCCAGGAGATGCCTCCATCCCTGAGGCCCTCAAGTGGAGTCCTGCCCTGAGCCAGCCTTTCATTTTTAGGCTTACAAAGCCACCCCTGCTCCATCACCAAGATAAAGCTCCCAGTTTTGGGATGTCCCTGACCCACCGGTGACGTGCCCCCCACAATACATCCTTCTCTGCCCGCTAACGAAGCCCCCCGCAGGGGGATTTCAGGGGCAGCCCAAAGCCCCGGCCCCCCACATCGCCTGCCTGAGACACCCTCCACGTTCAGCGGGGAAACTCCTCAGCATCACGGCTGGAGGAGGGCAGGGGATGCAGGGGGCCACGAGCTGACAGCTCACCCCGCCGGGTGCTGCCGGCATGACGGATGGTCCAGGTGCCGCGGCCGGACCCCGGGAAGCGGCTGCCTCATCCCACTGTGGCAGCAACCTGTAATTTCCGAGGCAGTGTTTCCAGCCCGTACTCTGCAAGTGATGGGAAATGGGGGGGGGACAGGAATGAAGGCAGAGCCGAGCAGGCAAACCAGATGGCTCTCTCGTTAAAGTGCAGCTGCGCCAAGGAGAGGTCGTAGCCGTAATGAATCGGGCCGAGTCCCCACTAATTAACGCTGACAAGCGAAGTTCAGATGTGTCCACTGGTAAGGAATAAATCAATCCCCCAGAAATGGATACAGCCAACGAGGGATAGTTGAGTTTGTTCTTCTGTGTCCCAGAGGGCAAGCAATTATCTCCATAACTTTCTAGTTAGGGTGTGCTTGGGAAACACATCTTCCGATCCATAAATACCTTCTTTCCACAAATACATTACACTTTCAGGTGTCAAAAGCTAATTTTGCTCAGGAGCAAAACAGCATAGGATGGCAGGAAACCGAGAGAAGGGTTTGTGGAAGCTCATGGTGCTATCCAGCTCCTCTGCTTCTTCCTACCGTAGCCTTTCGGCAAAGAAAAGCCTGCAGTGATGCTCCTGGTGGGAATTCAGCAAGGAAACGGCGAATCTGGTTCAGTTTTCATGAGTGTGGGGAAACAGACTGGGGTTTGAGTCCTGAGGTAGCCAGCACTGGATCCTCATCCTATATCGTTTATAAGTCCCTTTTTAGGTGGTCAGCCTGCGAGCGGTGGTGTTGACACATGGCACATGACATCCCTGGTTGTCTCCTATCCAGGGAGGAGGTCCTGCATTGTGGACCCTACAAGGACCCTCTAATCCCCTCCACCTTCCTCCTTGCCCTTTCCTCCTCTTCCTCTGCAATCACACGCTCTCTCCTCCTCCCCGGGACCACCCCGCCAAGGGATGCCATGCTGGGACCGACCGGGCAGCTGGCAAGTGGGGGGGTCACCCACCTTGCTGCCTACTGCTCCAGCAGCCGTGGGAGAGCACTGGCTAAAGCGAGAGCAATCCTGTGCTGCAGGGATGCTGGACCTTCCCCTGTCCCAGCTCATCCAGCAAAAACGCCTGCATTTCATAGAATCATAGAATCACTAAGGTTGGAAAAGACCCTTGGGATCATCAAGTCCAACCATCAACCCCACTCTGCAAAGTTCTCCCCTACACCACATCCCCCAACACCACAGCTAAACGGCTCTTCAACACATTCAGGGATGGGGACTCCACAGCTCCCTGGGCAGCCTGTTCCAGTGTCTGACCATTCCTTCTGGGAGGAATTTTTTCCTAATGTCCGGTCTAAACCTACCCTGTTGCCGCTTGAAGCCATTCCCTCTTGTTCTATCGCTAATTGCCCGTGAGAAGAGACCAACACCAACCTCTCTACACTGTCCTTTCAAGTAGTTGTAGAAACTTCCCACAGTGTCGAAATTTGTCAGGGTGCGCAGAGCCATCACCACCCTGTGCTGCCCTACGCGCCGCTTCGGCGAAACAACGTGTTTGCTTTGTTCTTCCATCCCACCCCGTTATATAGAATGATGTTATTTCATGTGTCTCCTTCCCTCCTCTTTTTTCAGCAGACCCAGGCAAACTGAAAATGAAAATGATGCTCTGGTCCCATTAAGCAGCCGGTGGAGCCCAGTCCCCTGCTGAATCCAGAGCTTTTGAAACTGTTACTGCGGGAACAAACTTTCCCCCCCCACTCCACGCTCTTGAGAGATGCCTCTTGCCTCATCTGAGGGATGGTGTCGAGGTTGGTGGCATCTCCTGGGCAAGTCCCCACTGCACGCAACGTTCACAAAAGAAAACTGCTTTTCAGAGGAGGGTTGGTTGTGCAGGTTTCTTTTCAGCATCACCTTCACCACTGGCTGCATCTCTGCTCCTAAGTCCTCCCAGGTTAACCAGAGCAGGGCTGGTGGGTTTTATAGTCTCCCGATGCAGGCAGGTGCTTCGATTGCAGCCTTGGGGCATCAAAGTTTGAGGTGGGGATTAAAAAAAGAGGTGTTCTGCAGCAAAACCAGCTTTCACGCGGGGAGGGACGAGCCTTTGCGCTGCTCACATAGACATTTGGCCATCTGCCTTGTAAGAAATAGTGGTGATAAGAGAAAGAGAATGCACGGAGGAACTCAAGCCCGTCCACGTCCCCAAATCTAAGGCCAACCAAGCTGAAAGCTTTGTGTCCTGCATCCACTCGTCCCACTCACCGAGAGCCTTTCGCAGCCCAGGGCGGCGCAGGCATCACCTCCGGCAGAGATGCTCAGTACCTTCCTTTGCCAAAGAGGTTCTAATATTTTAAGGTAAAGGTGGGGGGCGGACGGAAAAAAACAAAACACAACCCTTACAACCCACAAACCAACAAACTCAAGGATGGTTTCTAAAAATAAGCCGGTCTCCTTGCTGCTGGAGATGAGCGGCGAGCGCGCCGGGCAGCTGCTAATTAGTAAATGCCATCACCCAGCCTCGTACTGTACGGGGGCCACGTGATGGAGGGTCAGTTGGAGACGGTTTTCCAGGCTGGCACTCAGCGTGACATTTCGCCAGCGCATTACTGAGGGGTTAAATAATTGGTAGGGCTCCCTTTTTGCCTTGAAAAGAGGATGCGCACCAGGACTGAATTCCCAGGGGATAATTAACACAGCTGCAATTCTCTGGGGGGGAAGGGAATCTGAGTATTTTTAGTTAAGCTAAAAGCTACAGGCTTTTTATTCCTATAATTGGTGGGAAAAGGGGGGACAAAGGAAAGCACTGCACAGTTATGAAAACTGGAAAGGGTATTTTATTTTTTTGTTATTGCATCGGATTATTTACGTTTGGCAAAGAAGGGCCACTGTAAACCAGCATAGCGCAGAACTCCTTTCCGTATTATATAGAGCTGTTAAAGGGAAATGTTTCGGCACTATTTAAATATTATCTAATTTCCAATAAAAAACGGGCAAAATCAATGCAGCCTCGGGACGAGTTTATATTTCACCAGGTGGCAGTTTTTAAAGGAGATCCAGTCCACCGGCAGCTACTCGGCTGGCTCTGCTCACGCAATTGCATCCGCAAAAGTTTTTTAGGGGGGGTTGCAAAGCATTATCCCCCCCCTCCACAGCACAGGGAGGGGGGGGCATTAATCCTGCATCTGACCCCTTGCTCAGCCACATAACTGGGCAGCGCTGTCACATGGAGGGGGTGCGGGGGGGGAAGCGCTGGAAATATAAACGTAGGGAGGTTTTGGTGACAGGTTGGCTGTTTGCAAGGTGACACCTGGCTCGGAGAGAGGAGCTCAAACCTCCCGCCCAGCGCTGCCCGGCCGGGGCTGGTGGCCTGGGGAGAGGAGCAAGCGTCGCCCCAGAGAGCCGGCCTCACGCCGCCGTCCCTCCAAGGTAGGCTTGGGCAGCCCATGGTTTATCTCCCAGAGTGGTGGGGTCGCCATTCCGCCTTCCCACCCCCTGGTCCCCCGGCTGTGGGCACAGCATCCCCGCCCCGCAGCGCCGAGGGGGACACGGCCATTGCCCCGTCGCAGGGAACTCCGCCACTCAGCCAGCTCGTTTTAATTATTTTGGGGGATAAAGGCGGGGGGGGTGCAAGCTTTAAATCAGTCAGGCATTGCCATCCGCGCTTGAGAGCAGCTGGAGGGGGCAGAGCCGCAGGCTGCCAGCCCTCGGGCTCCTTCACCGCACTGGAAATTTCCCTGGGAAAAAAGAAATAAATAAAAAAAATTAAATAATAGCATTCCCCACTGCCGGAGGGCAGCTGTAAATCACAGCGGCGACACCAGGAGCTCTCGGCACGGGCACATCTGGACTCGCCGGGACTTTTTAAGGCAGGCTCATGGGGGTTTTTGAGCCGGCAAGTTATTACGGGCTGAAATCTCCCCGGTGCGAGAACTAAGTTGTTACACGGCAGCTTAACTTGGGGAACGAGCTCGCGCTGAAGTCATTTTGCTGCTGCGTATCATGCTCTTTCCTGTGCCAGGAACGAGTTTTCCTCGTAATGTGAAGCCAGCGCAGACAATTTAAGTCATTATTAATAGATACACTTGATCTGAGGAAGTAAAATGCTTAATGTTTTGTTAAATGAGGTGTACTCTGCAAACAGTCGGATGCGGGGAGAAGGTTAAAACGCCACCCCCACGTTAGAGATTAATGAGTGCGAGGTTACTGCTAATGAAGTGCTCATCCTCACCAGCGTCTGGGGCCCGAGTCTGTGGAGGAACATCTCTGCTGAAGTAAGGACACATAAGGACGATCCCAGGTCTGATTGGTTGCAGGATCAGTCCCTCGGATCCTCGAGGTCTCGAGGCACGGGGATGGGATGCTCCAGGTGACATGCCCAAGGCCGCGGCGGAGCAGAGGGGAGGGTTGGTGGGTCCCAGCCTCCCCCCAGCACCCAAAAATGGCTGCCCGAAGGTGACAGGTAGTTTTATAAGCAGTCAAAACCCCCTGTTTCCCTTCTAAACCCAAGCAGGGACTTCTCCCCCTCTCCTGGCCAGCCCCAGGACGCTCCGCAGGGCTGCCAGCTCCTCTCGGCAGTAAATCACTCCCGCCTGTACGGCGGCGTTTCCCTTCAAACCACGGGGAATATTGTTTCATCCTGACATCACTTTCCACTCATCGGGGGAAAAAGCACTTGACTTGGCTGGCAGGAGCTCAGGCACTTATGTATCTGTGCCACTCAGCTACAAGAGGACTTTTTCTTCCTGCTCTTGCTGGCCCTGGCTATTTTTAACCCCCTCCGTCAGCGACGCTGTTAATCCTGTCATTACCGCGACCCAAGAAGTGAGTGCGATATGCAAATAGGCACTGATTAAAAGGCTCACGAGAAGGGGTCACAGGGTATTTCAACACACTCTCACCAGCGGTTTAATGCCACACACATACACACCCTTTGCAAAGTTAGCCCACATCTGACCGAGACGGTCTAGACTCCCTGATAAATATACCCAGCTGCCGGGGGGGGGGGGGGTCTGTGCCGCAGGAAGGCCATGCCCTGGGTGTGAGCGCGGGCACGTGAAGGCAGGCTTCCTCCAACGCCACCACAAAAATATTTCAGGATTGCTAACGAGCGGAGAGGGAAACGGAGCCAGGGGCTGCGAAAACACCACCCACCACAAGCCCCCCGGGGAAAACAGTCCCAGTCTGTGCCGCTCCCTGGGGCTCCACACCTTCACCTGCACCAGCTAAGGGACCCCAGGAGATAACAAGGCCGGTTTTCATCCCAAAACAACGCTTTTAGGAGGTGGTTCATTTGATACCAGAAGGGTGAAGGGGCACAAAAAGGCTGGAGGTAGCAGAAGAGCAACAAGTGGTAAAAGAAGAGAGAAAGGTGATGGGATTTGGAGGTTCAGACCAAACGAGCAGTTGTGGACAGCCAGCCAGGTGGGAAGGCCAACCTTGAGTTCAGCAGGAGAAAGAAAACAGAAAAGACCACATAGGTTGACCCCAAATTAACTCCCACTGTAGCTGCTCATGAACAGGCACCTCAAGGAAGGGGGTCCTTTACACAAGGACTCCAAGTTAGACCTCCCCTGTCTCAGTGAAACCGCAGCCCGGATGGACACATTGTGGGGTTGTTGTGGCTTCTTGCTTTTCCCATGGTCTCCGGGGCCAGGTGGCTGGATGTCACCACAGTCACGCTAGGGAAGCCCACAAGGAAACCTCAGCTGGCTCTTGCAACATAGATGTGTTGGCGCAAGGATGCTCATGGTCACCTGCAGGAGCCTAGCAAGGTCCTCACATGCAGGGGGCTGTGGAGAAGGTCCCAAACACTTCTTCCAGCCCCAGGTTGACTCCACATGGAGGGAACCATGAAGCGTTCCAGCAATACCCTCCACATCTGGTTGCTTCGATATAGTTTAACATCTTCCAAAGATCTGCTTTGATGACGTTTTATTCCCCGGGGAGGTGGGGCGGGAGGGCTGGCAGGCGGCGGGAGTTGTGTCACCCAGAGCCTGGGGCTGGTGGCGAAGCCACCAAGTCACGAGATGACGAGGTCTATTCTCATCCCCGCCGCAGACTTCTCCCGTGACCTTGAGGAAAGGAACCACAAGCCTGGGGGCAGCGGGAGCTGGGGACGCTCTGCTGGAATCCATCCCCGTGCTTAAATGGCAGCAGAGGCTGACCGCTTTCTCTCTGCTATAGAAGGAAGCAGCGGTGAGAGCGGCCCCCCCTGCCAAAGCCCCGGGGGGGGGGGGGGGGGGGTTTGTACCTCGCTGGCCAAGTGCTTTGCATCCCTGCGGGGACGTGCCAGCATGCCAGTCTGCGTCTTGTTGGCCACTAACACGCTGCCCAGATTTTTCCATGGGGCAGCCACGAGATTGGAAACAGGTATGAGTGCAATAAAGGAAAAAAAAAATTTAAAAATGTGTTAGGCAGAGAAAAAATACACCTTCTCAGAGCACACAACTATGATTATATGGGGTTGGGCAGTCGGGAGCTGAATAAAGTTCCCTTTATTTTTTTTTTTTTTTTTTAACCCCCTGAATTCTAGGCACTGTTTTCCTCCCAGCCTAAAACACCCCTGCCCCAAACTGCTGCCTGCAATTAAACCAGCAATTTAATCCAGGAGGTGCTGCAACAGCACAGCCCGGTGACTGTTTGACCCTCATTGTATCGCGTGCCCGTTATCACCTGACCCTGCCGGAGTTATAAATACAACAACAATAGAGCCTTAACTGGATTATAATTAGACAATGAGCCCAGGAGGATGGAAACAATGAACTATAAAAGCCCGTCAATCCTCCCAGCTACACACAGGGGAAGCACTGGAATGGGTGAATTACCGGGACCTCTAACAGAAAAGCTACAGATTTCCCCCAAATTGGATTCGGCGCATCCTCTAACAGCTCACGCTCCCGCCACCAAGTATTACACAGCCCTGGTCACGGGAGACCTGAGAAGCCTCGAGATCCTGACTGACCGATACTATCAAGATGTCAACCTGGTTTTTGAGATCAATAAAAATGAGCTGGAGTGGCAGGTGAAAAGCCAAGCGTCTTATGGAGTCTCAGGTACTTTTCCTTTAAAGGCCAGTCCAGAAAAATTAAAAAAAAAAAAAAATCCAGGTATTTACTAACCCTAAATAGAAGAGGTGCAGTGCATTTAAGTGCCTAACACTGCTTTTATAGAGGCTGTTCCCGAGGCGGCTGGCTTCTGGTTAGCTGCCTGTGCCCTGCAGACTTAGACATAAATATTCAGCACTTTCTTTTAGTATTTTCTCCTCTTCTGCACATACTAACCCCCCGGAGGAGCAGGGAAGTTTAAAAAGTGCGTGTCCACAGGGTTTTTTCCAGGTTGGGATGGGGCACTCCGTGACTTAGCCATACTTGCAAGAGGGCTCGTAGCCCAAATTCCCCACGCAGGGGCTCAGAAAGAGCAGTCTGGTCCGTTCTGGCAGGAATAAGACACCCCCAGGGTGGCGGTACCTGGTTCCTCCCAACCCCAGATGGTCCCTGTGGTCCCGGATGCTCACCAGGCGCCACACATCTATGGATAGTCCCGGAGCTGCCAGGAAATATCCTTTCCTTTGCTCCGGCCAAATCCAAACCTAACGCATCCCGTGCTCAGCCTGGTGCAGGTGGGGAACTCGCGAGCTGCCTTTTGGCTCCTGCCAGCAAGGTCTTGCACGCAGGGTCTCCTGTGCAGCTGGCTGTGGGCAGGGTATTGGTTTACCCACCTCGTGCCGTATGAAATCCTGCTCCTGGACGTGCACACACTGGGAGAGTTTTTCTTCCCCTCTTGCCAACAACGCCCAGAGCAGCCACCGGCTGTAACCAGGCTTTTTGAAATACCTAAAACTGCCAGGGAGCTGAAAGAAAAATGGAAAAAGCAGTGTCTCAATGTGGTTTATTGGCGAGGCTGGCACAGAGGGGACGAGAACGCAGCGGGTCAGCCCCAGCCATCAGCCCCGCTCCCTCCTCCTCCTCCTCTTCCTCCCCGCAGGGCTGTGGTCGCTGGAGTACAAGCAGGAGTTGACCACCCCGCTCTGCCTCGTCGCCCGTTGGGGTCACACCGCCTGCCTGCGCCATCTCCTCCGCCGACGGGCCGACCCCGACCTGGCACCAGGAGGGCACGGGCCCCTGCACGAAGCCTGCCTGGGGGGTCACACCGACTGCGTGGAGCTGCTGCTGGAGCACAAGGCTGATCCCAACCTGCGGAGCGACGAGGGCCTGGCCCCGCTGCACCTCTGCGCCACCCAAGACTCCCTGGGGTAAGGAGAGGGTTCCCCATCAGCATCCCTCCCCCACCCCCCGATAACCGTGCTCCGCATCCCCTGCATGCAGAACCCAGCGCTTTTTTTCTTCTGTGGGGTGCAAAAATGATACCGTGATGCCCGGCAAGGCTTCCCACATCTCCCGCCTGTATCAGCTGCCGCGGCGCACGCAGCGCAGACAAAAAGGGACATTTTGGCGCCAGGCACGTTGCATGGCCCAGGTCTCCTTCCCACAGACAGGAACAACCCAGCCCAGGTCCACATGCCTTTCCTTCCTCCCCTTTTCTGATGATTTATCCCAAAAATCTCTATGTCCCATATCCCAGGTCCAGCACGCCTTCCCCCAGGAGATACTCAGGATGGGTCCAGTCATGGGGCACACAGGTCACCCCAACCTCCTGCGCTCCTCAGCCCATGGCGACCCCATCCGCAAGGGATGTCAGTGTCCATCAGGGCTCCCACCCCTCCTAAAATCCCAGTCCCAGGGCCGTAACGAAAGGATGAGGTCTGCAGGATGGGGAGTGATGCTCCAACCTCCCCAACACTGCCCCCCACCCCAGCCACATACGGGTCCACCTGGGTTTGTAGTTGGAGCTAAGGCTCAGCCATGTGCATCCGCTCCCTTCTCACCTTGGGTCAACATCACACAGAGATGAGTATAAACATTGCCTTGAAAAAATAACTTTTCATGCACACGTGTATGTCTCAGTAGGATTTTAAGTGCCTAAATCATTAGACCAAATTAATTGGGGTTTCGGTGTTTGGGGTTTTTTTTTTTTGTTAGTTTGTTTTTTTTTTTGTATAAAGAGATCAGCCCCTTGATATCCTGATGAAACTGCGTAGGGCTGTAGCGAATTTCATCGCCTGCCAGCTTCAGCCAAAAGCCACCTTAGCCTCAATCCCTCCCCTTTAGGCAGGCAGCAAGCTGAACTAGGAGTAGGTGGTGAAGGCAAGGTTCCCACTACGGATCCGATGTATCATGGACCAGGAGTCAGGGAAAGAGCTCTGCAAAAGAACAGCAGCTGAAGAGGAGAAGGTTTGCAGACGTAACTATCTTGAGCCCAGCTTATAAATACAAGTCTCTGCAAGATAGCAAAAAGAAGAAAAAAAAAATCAAGTATTAATCAGATTTTCTTTCAGCCAAAAATCTAGGGATTAATCAAACACGTCCTTGGTGCAATGAGGGTTGGAAGCAGAGGGATGAGTAAGGGAGGATGCTACCAGCAGCCCTCATAGTTAATAAGGAGCTAGTTTTAATTCCTTCACCTGAGCTCCCTTTTGACCTTAAAGTCTTCAGTCTCCAAACCTCAAGCCATCCTAAAAGCCCCACGGAGGTATTTTAGGCTTCACTGACTCACTCTCGCCCCATATAGATGGGGCGCAGAAACCAACCTGGTGCATGGAGAGGACCCCATGACCCACAGAGGTCCAGGTGTCCTGGTTTTGGCCAAGTGCTTCCCAGCTTGGGGGGGAAAAAAAAAAAAAAAAAAAAAAAATTGTTTATATTAAAAGTGAGCCGTTGTCACCAATTTACATGTTATTTCCCCCAGAGGGACGGAGGGGGATGGCAGGTGAGCCAGCAAACTGCGACGCGGGGATCAGACAGACGCAATGTGGAAACAGCTGAGTTATAAGCCCTTGAATATTGGGGCTTTATAATGGAAATGCTGAGAGACCCTTAACTACGCTACCTGGCGCGACGGGGGCTTCTACAATAACTAAGCCAACTCCCTTGAAAGATCAAAAATTAATAGACATTTCAGACAGGTTTTGAGGTTTCGACCACTGCTTTTCAATCGCAAAGACTTTGCTAAAGTTAGAGACTGAGGAGGTCAAGCTTTAGGTAACACAAACATTTCCTCTTTGATTAGGGGGAGACTACTTTACCTTGCTTTTTTTTTTTTTTTTTCCTTCATTGAGTAGTAGATTTTAGGTCATCCTTAATTTTTTACTGACAATAAAGAGCAGGTCATTGACCTACATAGAGCGCTATTTTATTTTTCTCCCTCTCGATAACAATGGCCAGAACACCTATGTGCCGGGTTCTTCTGTATTCCTATATACTCGGCAATTCACCATGGGGGCAGGACTTAAAACCTTTGAGCCTCTCAGTGACTGGGATAAAAAAAAATTATCTGGGCTTCCTTCCAGCCATTTGAGCTTCAGAATCCATGAGATTTCAACAAAAAGGATATCAGAGCTTTAATCTAGGAGCTTTTTGAAGAGATGGGAAAAAAAAAAGTTCCAGTAAAGTTCAGTCTTACCTTCTTCACTTTAGGAGCTGTTCATGCCAACGTCGGCCTATTTAGTAGAGTTCCTCTCCTTGACCTCTTTTTTACAGCAGAGATAATTAACATGGTGGGGTAAGATGAGTCTCTAAATTCACTGCACTCTCTCCCTGGCGCTCTCCTGTTTCCCTCTTAAAGCCGGGATGATTAGAGGAGTCTGCCTTTATTGGCACCCCGAAAAAAAAATAAAATAAAAATAATTGAGGGGGAGAGGAAGAGTTTCAACTCTCCCGGCGGTGGCGGGGGGGAAGAGCAGGCGTGGGGCGGTGGGAAGGCGCATCGCGGGGATGCGGGATGTAGCCCCCGCCTCCCATTGTGGTACCCGCAGCAGAAGGGATGGCGGACGCTACCGCGTTTGTGGAGTCCTCCTCCTTCAGATCTGCAAGTCAGAAAAAGCTCTCTGAAGATGGCAGGTTTCCCATGCAACCAGGGAGAGCTTACCTGGAGAGAAATCCCACAGGACTTGCCTTCCCCAGCCTTCCACGGAGGGAAGAGGGCTTAGTCAAGCTAGGGGATGAGAAAAGTTGTCACCCCTGTTTCTGTGCAACTTGGGCTTGTGGCTGAGCGATGCCCTTGCATTCGTGTCTTCAAGCATTCTCTGCACCCTGGGAGCCTGAAACCAGAGTTGTCTTCTGGCTCCCACCCTCCAGCTCTGAGGGTTGGGAGGTGGACGGTGAGATGAGGCAAGGCAAGAGGAGACTCGGTGTCCAAGGGGCTCTGTGCAAGAAACGATGGGGTAGGGAGCAGCCAGCTCGAGGAGACAGGACAGATTTTCCTTAGGGGGTGTTACAGGAGGATAGCTCATCATGGGAGGAATTAGCAGAAAAAAGGAGCAAAGCAGGAAGGCAGGTACCTAAAAAGGCAATGCTCTCAAGATAGCAAGGCCCCTCCAAATCCCAGGGAGATGGGCATTAACCCACCATTGGTGGATCCAGCCCTTCCGGCTATTCCAGCATCAGCCCAGGCACGCTGTACTTTCGGCTGCAGGAAGGAAGCATTACTACAAATAAAAAAAGACCACGGATTTTAAAAGCCAGCATTTAGCATCATCTAGTGCTAAGCCTCATCCTCTGCTCTGTTTAGTGTAGCTAAAATACAAACCTCGGAGCGTTTGGAGCCATTGTTTCGGGAAGTCATCCCCCTGCCAGGGAAGACCAGCTCCTTAGTGGGTCCTGAGTGAGAAACAGAGAGCCCAAAACCAGACACAGAGCACAAAACAAGGCCTGACCCTGCTCTTTGGACAAGCTGCTTCCCAAGTTGGAAGTTGCCGAAGTGAGGGCTCATACAGCCGTGTATCCACAGCTCAGGAAGCCTCGGCAAAGAGACAGCACAGAGAGTGATGCTCCTGGGCTGGTGGCCACCCTGCGGTGACAGGGCTGTCCCCACGCCGGCACGATCAGCCCCACCGCGACCAGCCCTTGGCACTGGCATTGCCGTGGTTCACCTCTGGGCTTGTGATTTTCATCTTTTAGAGAAACAGGCTTCCTTTCTCCTTCTTTCAGGAAATTAATAAGAATAACCCTTGCATTCAGAGCCAGGCTTGGGGAAAGCTGGTTTTTTTTCCCCCACGAGTGGGATCAATCCTGCAATAAATCACAGACAGATCAGAAGACGGTCACTCGGATGCCATGAAAAACAACCACGCGAAGCATGGGAAAGCCTCACTCCAGCCCCAGGGAGAGGGTAAAAAACACAAACAGGAGATTTTTCCTTCAGAAACCTGAGGGCCTGAGCAGGATTTTGGGACAGGAATTTTCCTCCAGCCTCCGCTGCCCCAACCTCCTGCTCCTCCTGCTGGTTATTCATCGTATCCCATTTCAAGCTAAATCCCACTTTCCCAGCCTGGGCTTTTTTCATCCCAAACTGCGCAGCATCCCACCGGGATGCTGGCAGCCGTGACCAGCGGGAGTTGTCCTGGTAGTGAGAGGGCAGAGGAGGGTGATGGGCACATCCTGACCGAAGCAGCGCTGATGTCTGCCCCAAATATATTAATGGGTGAAGAAGGAAAAAAGAAACAATCCAAATCGCTTTATCCCATTTATTTAAGCCAGGACCCCAGTGCAAGGCGAACCTGTGGTACTAACACCAGTTATCACAAATTAGCACGACTTTGACCTAATGAGTGACTTGTCCAAGCAAGGATAAGACACCTGAATGTCTCCATCGCCCACAAATGAATTAGGAAGAGCTTGGAAGCCAGTTTAAACTGGTCAAAATTAGGCTTAGTTGTGCGCCAGGGTGGTTTTTAAGGGCTTGCTCCAGGGGCATCACTGCCACCAGTGAGCTGCTCAGCCAGGTCAATGGGACCAGGCTGGATGGAGAACAAACTGGTTTGCTTTGCCACCCTGTGTCTGAATTTCTGCTGAACTAAACCCACGTCTCCTCGCAACATTCCCAGAAAATTGCAGAGAAGCCCTCAAAAAGTAACAAGCGCTAGCTGACCCTCTTCGAACAGGAATTTAGTCTGATCTGATGGTGAGCAACAGGGTGTTGATAAAACAACCAAGAAGCCAGAAATGCTGGCAAAGCGTTAGAGTGTATGAGTTCACCGGCAGAGAATAGAAACTAAAATAAGAGCATATAGCCAGCAAATATGAGCGGCATCCACCCAGCACCTGCTGGTGCCCCATACATCCAAACAGGACCCACATGCTCCTCACGGGGGGCCCACCATTGCCACTAACTGGAGCAGATCACCCCTTATTTATAGCTCCTCGCTAACACTCCCTTCTTTGCCGAGGGAGGAGTATCCAGGGGGGAAACTCAATATAAACCGACTTGGGTTTCTTCCAACAAATCAGCCGTTGAACGTGATAACAAGTGAGAGTTACCCTCCAGCAAAACAGCATCTGGGAAGGGTGGCGCTACCATACTGGTACCTCTAGAAGAATATTTGGGATATCTAGCAGGAGGCCAATAGGAACTGAACCCCCATCCCGCTCGCAGTAGGGTGCTGGTCTGGAGGGGCTGGGCACAGCTCTTGGCTTTGCCGGGCAACCCGTGACGTGCACCCCTTTACCTGGAAATTAAGGGCAGGGGAATATTCCCCCTCTCGTGCCCATGCAGATGTAAACCTCCAGCCCGGGCTACCTCGATGCACAGCGTTTGCCAAAACCGGCACGGTGCTTACGCTCAGGGTCTCCAGGCACAGCCGCCTCCTTGCCTGGGAAGGAGTAGAGGTGCTTTAAACGTGATCTATAAAAAGAAGAACACAAGGGATTTTTCTCCTGGACTAGGCTGCTGCACGTTTTGCATCCAAGTCCGAAATACGGTTTTGTCCATTTTTCCCTGCAGAGCAATCCCTTGGTTTGCCCCAAATACTTTATTTTAGGGTGCCAGAGCTAACTGTGACCTCAGGATTAAGCTAACCTGGAGAGGTCTTCAGAGAGTCGTTATAATTAGGGCTACAAACACCAGCAGGGACGGACAAGACCGGTAACCACGACCGAGTCGTAGTGCGATTTGCTCCAGCAACCGACCCCCTACAACGAAGTTTTACCGACCAGAAGCAGACAGCAAGTGCCAAAAAAAAA
>VYZM01004626.1:58958-72424 GCA_013398915.1 Dromas ardeola | reverse complement strand
CCCAACTCTCTCAGCCTGTCCTCATAGGAGAGGTGCTCCAGCCCTCTGAGCATCTTTGTGGCCCTCCGCTGGACTCGTTCCAAAAGGTCCATGTCCTTCTTGTGCTGAGGACTCCAGAGCACAGTACTCCCGGTGTGGTCTCAGGAGAGCAGAGTAGAGGGGCAGAATCACCTCCCTCGACCTGCTGGCCACACTTCTTTTGATGCAGCCCAGGATGTGGTTGGCTTTCTGGGCTGCAAGTGCACATTGCCAGCTCATGTTGAGCTTCTCATCCACCAGCACCCCGAAGTCCTTCTCCTCAGGGCTGCTCTCAAGCCATTCTCTGCCCAGCCTGTATTTGTGCCTGGGATTGCCATGACCCAGGTGCAGGACCTTGCATTTAGCCTTGTTGAACTTCATGAGGTTCGCACAGGCCCACCTCTCAAGCCTGTCCAGGTTCCTCTGGATGGCATCCCTTGCCTCCAGCATGTTGACCGCCCCACACAGCTTGGTGTCGTCGGCAAACTTGCTGAGGGTGCACTCAATCCCACTGTCCAAGTCGCCAACAAAGATGTTAAACAGTGCTGGTCCCAGTACTGACCCCTGAGGAGCACCACTCTTCAGCGGTTTCCACTTGGACATCGAGCTGTTCACCGCAACCCTTTGAATGCGGCCATCTAGCCAGTTCCTTATCCATCGAGTGGTCCATCCATCAAATCCATGTCTCTCCAATTTAGAGACCATGATATCCTGCGGGACAGTGTCAAACACTTTACTTAAGTCCATGTAAATGATGTCTGTTACTCTCTCCTTATGTACCAATGCTGTGGCACCATCATAGATGGCCACCAGATTTGTCAGGCATGACTTGCCCTTGGTGAAGCCATGTTGGCTGTCACCAGTCATCTCCTTATTTTCCATGTGCCTTAGCAGAGATTCCAGGAGGATCTGCTCCATGATCTTGCCAGACACAGAGGTGAGACTGACCGGCCTGTAGTTCTGGGGCCTTCCTTTTTTTCCCTTTTTGAAAATAGGGGTTATGTTTCCCCATTTCCAGTCAGTGGGAACTTCACCAGACTGCCACAGCTTTTCAAATATAATGGAAAGGGGCTTAGCAACTTCATCTGCCAGCTTTGCACTAGCTAATGGATTCTGCAAACCACTAAAAGTTACTTTTCTTTTTTTTTTAATTGTTGTAGGTTTCTTTAAAGAAAAAGGGTGGTATTTACACTAATTTGTGAATAAGCAATGTCTGTGGGCCATAGCAAGTTGTTGTCATTTGTGGTGAGGTATGCCCTTGGTTGTGTGATGCCTTTGCCTTGGTACAACTTGGTGTTGTGTTGTCTGCTCTGGGCATGGAAAAACTGCCCTTCAAGGGGGAGCTAAAGGATGGCTTTATGGCTGAGTATAGGCAAGAGACTAGAAATATGGTTTTAGGTCTCAGTTCTGCTACCGTCTTGTGATTTCCAGTGAAGCACTTAACCTCTCCTGCCTGAACTCCCACTCGTCTGCTGAGCAGAACAGCCTTTTCCACTTCTTCAAATGCTGCCGATTACCTTCTCTACTGAGGCTGCAAATTTGGAACAGAGACATTCTCTTATTATGTCTCTGTCTGGTACCTGATAAGTATCATGCCTGGAATTTGTCTTAGGACTAAAAACTGTGACAAGTCTTGAAATTTTTGGAAACAGACAAACAAGCCTCAAAATTGATCCAGCTTCCTAATGCTGGTGTGACATGCTTTCTCCAGACATACAGACTTCAGTCCAGAATGACAAAAGTGGAAATGAAGGAGGGAAAGGGAGTTCCTAGCCTACACAGTGAAGCTTTTCTTTTTTTACTGGTGTATTAAGTTTCCTAAGAAAGAGGGAGAAATATTGTGTAACTTTAATGTGAACCACATCAGCCTGTTAGAACTTCAACCAGTGGTATTCAAACATGTCTCTGTGTGTGCACATGCATGTTAGTAAAGGTTTTTGCTCTAAAAGTCAAATTTTTGTGATTAATGAATACTACTGAGGGGCCAAATTAAGCTAGCCTGGCTGTAAAAAATACAGACTGTATAAATAAAAAAAAATTAATCATTGACTTACAGGTTTTTTTAATGAAAACATTCAAATATCAATACTACCATTAAAAACAACACCAAATGTCCCTCTGTAAGAAGGAAAGTATGTTTGCTAGCAGGATTTGAAGAATGAGAACTGCAGCATACACTTGTAGCTGCTCAGGTAGCTCTAACAGGTTATTCACAGCTTTGTAGGTGAGGTATGTGCTGCTGCTTTGTCAGTGGCTTTCACTCGCTGTGAGCAGAGAGAATTAAGAATTGTGGATTCTGGCTGAAGGCGTGGGAAGGAGGGTGCTTTTCTTCTGCCTCTTCAACTGCTGTCTACCGCATGCTTGTTTTCTTCAGCTGAATTTAGTTTGTCTTTGGTCATGCTGGTCCTATCTCACAAGCTGCTTGTCTTGGGTAACTCCCTGTGCTGTTGCTCCGCTAAATCATTTTTATCACCTTTGGCAATGCTACTGAAGTTTCAGCAGAGGGAAGATGATCACAGTCACTGTTGTCTTAAGTAAGCGATTAGGAGCAGCAATGGCAAGGAAAATCCTGCTCAGACCTGGATCTGGCGAGCATCTGGCTCAAAGGGAGTACATGGTTGATGTGTCACCCACTTCAGATTCTTCTAAGTATTTTAGCACAAGTTACCTAGAAGCTTCTGTTTCTCAGAAACAGATGAAAAGATGTTCTTGTCAAAAGGATTATGTTCTTCCTGCCAAATCAAGGGCCTGCTCCAAAATGCAAAGGTTCTTGCAGTCATCATTTATTTAGCTGTAGCAATTTTTTAGCAATAACAGAAGAATATAATTTTTTCAGCATCTGTGTTCAGAGAAACAAGTGAGCTGTTTTAGCTGAACCATAATAGAAATAAAAATCAGGCT
Source organism: Dromas ardeola (assembly GCA_013398915.1). NCBI lineage: Eukaryota > Metazoa > Chordata > Aves > Charadriiformes > Dromadidae > Dromas > Dromas ardeola. The sequence goes on along the minus strand of VYZM01004626.1, from coordinate 69,505 downwards.
GACGAAGAAGCCCGGAATAGGAAATTATATCTCCCAGTAATTTTTCCTAGCAAATTTTTTGAGTCATGAGATACTATGGTAGTCTGAGAGTAGCCAAAGCTGTCTATGCTACATTCCCATGTCTTCCCATAGAATACCTAGTATGGAGAAGCCTTGTCTTTGTTAGGCACTTCATAATGCAATGATTTGTAAATTACTGACTTCTGTAACTGCCAATAAAGAGTCTGCATTCTTAATTCTGTGTTCTATAGGTTGATGTCCTCAAGGCTACAGCTCTACCCCTACTGAAGAAATTTGGAATTGATGGTGAAAGTCTAGAAATCAAGGTAATACAATTTGTTCCTTCCTAAAGGAACACGTTTCTAAAATTGCCTCTTGTTCTTGGCATGTTTTAAATGGCATACCAGCCACGTGGTGATTGAAGACGTGGTAGAAGAGAGATGCAAAGGCTATGAGTAGAGAGGGTAAGGAGAAAGTAGTGACTTTTCTTAGTCTGCAAGATCTTTGCAAGCTAAGAAACCATTTTGCTTTCTTGTTCTTCTTCATTTCTTTTTCCTTCCACTTGATCTTCCTGTCCCGTGCTTAGTGGTAGGGAGTAACAGTAGGATATTTTGCCTCCTTCACCAGTAGAGAAGCTGGATCTGTGTTTGGGTGATTCAATTTTGCTTCCAGTTTGGAAAATACAGGAAAGAAACCTTTCTTTAAAGATTACACTCTTCACAGGCCCAATAAATCTGGATGTAGAATAGATTATTTTTTTTTTTCAGGTTGGAGAAGGAAACTATAGCCTTTCCTATATAAAATGTTCAAAGGCCGTAGCTGCATTATCAGCCTTTGCTTGCTCTGCCAAGCCCCCCAGGGTGCTTCCCCATGCCCTGACCATGGCCCAGGACCCCATGTTGTCCCCCTGGGACTGTCAGCCCCTGCTCCAGCGACCCTGCAGCAGAGCCAGTCCCCAGCTCCCCACAGCCCTGCCCTGCCTGGCCATGGGCCACCCCAGCCAGACCCACCCACGGGCCCATGTCCCATCACATCCTTGTGGACGTTGGCTGGGGCAGTGGGACAGGCTTGGGCTGGCCAGGCCTGTTTGTGGGAATGCATTCATTCTGGTCCCCCATATACATATGAAGCGTGAAACACTTCTAGGCTTTCTTCAGCAGTGAGGTACAGATTTGCTATTCGAGACCAGTCTTAAGCCAAGGTTGCCTTCTTGCTAAAGGTGTTGGGATTTTGTTTGGTTGGTTTGGTTTTGTTTTCCATTGAGAAGCCATGCCCTACTGTACTTGAGAGAGAGGATGGGAAAAAAAAAATCAATTTTTGCTTATAGTTTTGGTGCAAAATCCATTTCTGCCCTTAGGATGTCTTTTTCTCGCCTATGTTCAAATAGTACTACTGATAACATTTTATTATATGTGAAATAAAAGCTATCAGTTTTAAGTGTGTAAGTACATTTTTTGTGCTCTTTACTAGCCTACTTTTTTTCCTCCATTATTGTTTCTAGATCAACCGGAGAGGAATGCCTCCAAAAGGGGGAGGAGAGATAGTGTTTTCTTGCCCAGTGAGAAAGGTCTTGCAGCCTATTCAGTTCACAGACCCCGGCAAAATCAAGCGCATCAGAGGAACTGCGTATCCTTTTCTTTATTTATTTTTTTCCTTCTTTTAAAGGAGTTTACCTTAAAAAAAGAAAAAAAATTAGCTTCCCAACTTGATGTCGGAGAAGTGCACCCATGTTCCTGAACATGTATCCAGGTAACACAGGGTGACATTACACAAAGGGATCATGCAACTAGATTGCAGGACTGTGTCTGAAAACTGCTGTGTTCAGAATATTGCTCTTCAAAAACCATCAGTAGACAAGTAAATAAATTTAAAACTGAACAGCACTACTTAAAATCTTTTCAATAGCAAGAAAAAGTTAAAATACCTTCCATTGCATAATGTAGTAGCACTAAAAGGAATCTTACCTTGTGTGTAAATCCAGTAGTAACAAAAGTAGCTTTGACATGTAACAATGTTATGCATTGAATATGTGGCATCTTGGCAGTTAGTGAGTCTAGCAGAATGTTGGATGGGAGCTTAAATTTTAGTTCAATTTACGCCTCACTACACACATGTGAACTGAGATTTTTTCGTTTGTTATCTCTTCACTTTCAGTAGTACCATTGGAAGTCAAAGTGGAGGAGGTTTTACTTCGGCACAAAGATAAGGGCACAAACTATTGGTGTAGACTATTGACTTTGCAAACAGAACTGCACATCTAGTTAGTGTTTTGTTTGGAGGTTTAGTTTCTTTATTTTTCTCTTGTGGTTTTTATACGGTATTTGTCGTGAATCTGCTGTCACCTTAGGAAGAAGGCAGAAATCCCTTACAGGCAAGGTATACTAAAGGTTGTATTTCATGAGTTCCTCCTCTCTCTTGGGCATTTGCCAACTTGTAGTTTAATTTCTGATTATAAGAGTCCTAAACATGATCTGGCTTTGATTACTCAAAAAGAAATTAGGAATGGGGACAGGTTTCCTGGCAGAGGTACAGACTTGCAGCCTGTTCCTCCTTTTACTTTGTGGCATACCATCGTAATTGAGTGTGAGAACAGCACGCCTTGACTTCTGTTTTCAGCCATGGCATTTGGATGAGTGCAGCATTGCCAAGTGAGAGCAATTTTACTGGGTCCATATGCTGTAGAATAACAAAGGAGGCAGCTCAGTGGTGCTTTTGGTGGTGTTTGTCATGGTCTTTTCATGAAGAAAGTAATTTCCTATGCCGCTGTCCACCTCCGTAGTAAGTAGTTAGGTCCTCTGTTCCTGTGTGAAGGAGGAAGCAATGATCATGGCTTTAGTGCCATCTTTCTAAATTGACATTAATACACAGCACCATTCTGGGCCACTTTGACTGGATTTGGCTGATGTATGTGAACTACAGGTTTTTGAACTTCCGCTTTCCTTTAGGTTTTCCTGGTCTTTTTCTCAGGTGTAAAGGTTTGCCTTTAGTAAGCCCGGTGAGAGGCATTTTAGTTTGGCCACTAAGTGGTCCTTCAAGCCAGTAGAAAACAAAACATCTGGAATGATAAGTGCTTAGGTCTTTTATATGTGCATTTTGTCCCTTCAAGATTCAACTGAGCAGTTCTGCCTCCTCACAGCTGGGGAGCTTGTGTTGCAGCAACCTTTTATAGTCATCCAAAATACTGAGTGCACCAACTGTGCAGAATGGTGAGTTTTCTGGTTATTATTTACTGATTTTGCCCATAAGATCTTAAAGCTTTTGGTTTACCTACTCCGCAAGAGCATGCAATAGAAATTTGTAGAAAAGGAAATTCTCTTCTGCAGCTGTGAGTTTTGAGGGTGTGTTTCTCTGCATTGCTATATGTATGTAGGTGCAGATGGTGGTTAAATGTGCAGAGCGTGAGTCTGCATTATAGTTGGGGTGGAATTTGGAGCACAAGGTGCTTTGTACATTTGCAGATCTGTTGGAATATCACTGAAGCAGGATCTGAGTAAAAGAGCACAAAGGCCGTTTCATCTCTTGTGTACTGTGAGGAGGCCTGTTGGGGTGAGCAGGAAGGTGGTAATTTCTTCTTCCCTGGAACAGTTATCCACACATGCTGAGTGACTAGAGAACCTGATAGCCTTACAGCACTACAAAATAGTTGGAGAGCGCAAAGATTTTGGTTTTTATAGCCCTTTAAAACTATTTTTTTCTTTTGGTAAAACATTTGTCTTTAATTTCATCTACCCAATTGCTCCCTGGTAGCAATAGAAAGACAGGATTTCTTGTTGCTAATTCACAGAAACTTCACCTGTCAACATCTTTTAATTGTATATGGGGAGCAGAACACACAGGCCTTCCTCCATCATAAGAAAATGTAGGATGACAGAACAGCAACTTAGAATTATTGAAGGTCATTTTTAAGATAGATGTTTACCTAATCATAATAAGCTGTTCTTCTGCACGTGTTCTGTGTACCTCATTTCAAGGTATATCAGTGAAAAGACTGTAGAAAGCACTTACGGACATATGGTTCCCCAAGTACAGCAAAATGGACCAGTGCTCATGAATGGGTGTATAGGACAAAACCACTTTTTCTGAAATAATGCTTTGGGACCTCTTGGCCACTTTTGTCAGTCTCTGATTTAAATTTCTTTTGTGACCACAATGAATTCCTTAGCTCGGAAATGTAGATATTCTGTCAGAGTGTCACCACAGATGGCAAACAGAATGGTGGAATCTGCAAGGAGCATCCTGAATAAATTCCTCCCAGACATTTATATCTACACGGATCACATGAAGGGGGCCAGCTCTGGAAAGTGAGTATCCAGCATTCACAGGGAACAGAAATATAATTCTGCATTTATTCATCTGCTAGGGTATTGTGATCTGTAATTTTATTGAATTTTAGACCATGATCTTCTATTTTGCTGGAAATAAATATTTCGGTTCCAGGCGAAAAAAATGGAATAATTCACTACATACGTTTGTTTTACTTGTCATACAGGGGTAGAAGTTGTGTTTTCTAAAACAAGGAATGTAGTGGCATCGTTACTGACACTAAAGGCAACTTGAGCTCACTTCAGTTTTAAGCCTGTTGCTTTGAAATGAGATTAAGACCAGCAGTGCCATGCTATGTTGTGAAAACCAACATTCAAACTTGACTTTACACCTTCTGATGGAAATGGTGGTATTAAGGATGGGACCAAACTGTTTCAGAAAGTGTTTGAGCTGTGTGGGTTGTCTTCTGCTTTACCATTACATAAATAGCTGAAAGAGTGTCCTTTCACCAGTGAGGACTGGAAAATTGAGACATTAATTTACTGTACTTCCACAGATTTTGTTTGCCAGCAGAACACAGAATTGATGGATGGGATTCAGGCAATTTTACTGATATCTGCCAGCTTTGTTGTCATCTTGTCACTTTTCATTGAGGTTGAAGGAGTTCTGGATAACTAATTTGCTAGTCTTCTGTCTATATGCTCAAATACCAGCATGCTTATTTTCTTTCACTGTTTCTGCTTTTGTAAATATAACCTCAAAGAAAACTTCTTAGATTTGCAAGTTTACAAATACAAAAATTGTTGACTTGCTTTTAAGTATTTTTCCTCTTTTCCAATCCTTCATTTACATACAGTATTTAATGTACTAGGTTAATAAATATTGTGGCTCCAGACTGTTAACGGTGATCAGAATTGTGAAAACTTTTCTGGGAGCAGGGAGGTTTTGGGGTCTTATTTTGGTTTTTATCTATCTATAAAGTGGAAAAGGCAAATGAATTGGGGCAGCAGCATTACATTTACTACTTGCATGGGTAGCCAATGCAGAGGGATAAATAGTAGCATGGGAAAAGGAACTGAATCCCTCTCCACATTGCTGGTGCATGTAGCTTTCTGATGCTGCTGTGCTGTCACATTCAGCATAAGTACAGCACCAGTAGGACTGCAGTATACCTGATACTGACATTATGCCACTTTGGCAAAGCTTTTTTATTACGTGGTTCCTGGTGCGTGTGTGTGTGTGTCTTGGCAGAACAAGAAAGGAAAGCAGTATGCCTCGTTGTTTCCAATGCTGCCTCTGGTGATAAGACCAGCAAGGACTAGTTCAGCGCATCTGTGCTCAGCCCAAACCAAGTCCTGATTTCAGAATATAAAGACTTGAAATAGATACCTTCCACAGTGCGAAAAGCTTCACAGAATACATTATTTGAGCATATTCTGCCGCCCATAATGTCTCTCTAAACAGAAACTTCCCAGTTACGTTTTGAGCATTTGCAGCAGAAAGTTTGTGCAGATGCTTCCTAATGCTGTCTGCATGTACAAGAGGCACTGGATGATTATCATTTTTATTTAGGCAGATTGCTACATGCCACTGAACACTAACAAAATCTGCCGGTGGGTATAGTTACTAAAGGATACTTGTGCAAAAAATAGCATCTTTGATGCTGTTCTTGTCTTGCTGTCTAGATCTCTGTCCCTCCTTCAGAGGAAGGAACGGAGAAGAGAAACATCTTTAACATACCTTCTGTGTTGCTCAGCAAGTGCAGGCAGTTAAATATGGGTGGGAACCACCAATATCTTTTCATTCCTGCTCTAATGAAATGCCTCTGGAGAAACTGTTTTTCTGGCATTGGGAGTGTTTGTGTGTATTGATGTTTGGCGTTTGATTTTGTCGTTTGTTGATGTTGGTGACATTCTTTACAGTTTTGGGTCAGTGGGACTATTTTAATTAAAAACTTTGGGTGGTGGAGGCAGCAGGAGCCCAGAACTGTGGAAAGTTAAGTTAATCTTATTTTGAATGGTTAGCTATTGGTGCCTTTCTAGACCCTATAAGTAAGAGGATCTTATGAATTTTTTTTTTTCTTCCTTACAACTTTCTGATTTCTCAGCAAGCTGTACGTAGCCATCGGTGACTTTCTTGTTGCAAAAGTGTTTATTTACTCTCAAAATAGCATTTTAGAGTAGCCTAAGCTCTGAGTTTTTTGTTTCTTTCTTCAAATCATATGTTCAGAATTCTTACACAGTTGTAATGATTTGGATGGTATTGAACTGAAAGTGAAAAGAAGCAATTGGAAATACAAATAATGTGGATCAAACTGGTTTTGGTTTTGTTTTTTTTTAATCTCCTGCTTGGTGTGGTGGCTATGGTCTAATCTTGTTAAATATTGAAGCTTCCAGGGAAAGAGCTCGATCCCTATAGAAAGTTAGTTTAGGTTTTGAATGTCACAGAGAAGAAACTCCAGAAGCCTTTGAAATGTTCATCAAACACGAATTAAGTAAATGTGAAGGACACTATTTTTTTTAATAGAGGAGGATATTTCTCAGGTTTGGATGTTTTATTTATTTTTTTTCATTCATTTTTTCCTTTTTAAGGAGTTTATACCAGGAGTAGCCAGGACAGTGGGTTTGGGGCAAGTGGTACTGTGTTTAACTTTTAAATACTGTTGTTAATGGTTTTTCCAGAGTGAATCAAGTGTAAGGAAGAGGAAATTTGTCAGAAGTCCAAGTTCCTAGTATTGTCCTATGAGAAGAGCTGTTTGTGACTTGAGGAGGAGACTGGCTGGGGGTAGTTCTTGGCTTATTACTCTATTTTTGTCCTTAAATCAAATGCACTTTTTCCCTTTCTTTCAGATCACCCGGTTTTGGCATGTGCCTTACTGCAGAAACCATCAATGGCACGATTCTCAGTGCTGAACTAGCCTCAAACCCGCAGGGCCAGGGAGCAGCTGTGCTTCCAGAGGAACTTGGCCAGAATTGTGCTAAGCTGTTGCTTGAGGAGGTCTACAGGGTGAGCGGCCAATATGTTTTGCTGTATAGCTGTAGGGGAAGAAGGTAATGACATGCTTGTAAAGGAAGAGGTGGTTCAGGGGCAGCCTCAGATCCAAACAGAAATGATCTGATGCTGCCAGTGTCTTCATCCAGGTAAGGAGTGGTTTTGGATGGTTCCATTAACAGTGTAATGACTTACTGGACTGTCTTATTTCCCGTGTCCAGGAGGTGTTACTGTGAATCATGGTAGTGTGAGACTTTTCTTTCATTGTTTTCTGTTTGCAACAGAGTCAATGCTCTTAACCTAGTGGTTGGAATGGGGCATTCTGAGTGGGAGAACGTATGAGGAAGAAAGGGAAAAAAACAAAGCAACTAGGCTTCAACGATGCCTGCTGTATGGTGATGATGACAAAGTCAAATGTGCTGAGGTCTGTTGGTTGCATGAGAAATCTGCCGAATGGTTTGTTGTAAAGGAGCTAGGACAGTGTTTGCATAGGAATATTAAGTGCATCGCAGTTTTCCGCAGTGTCATTTTTCTATGTATTAAAATGTTTTTCATTTATAGTGAAACTTTTAGTAGATGATGAGCTTTCAATCTTATAAATGATTTGGCAATTAGCATCATAGTGAGTTTCTGATTTAAAAAAGAACATACCTCCTTTTGTCTATTTCCACAAGTGTTAAAATAAGTAGCTGTTAGTATGACAAAACACATTTGGCCTTTAGGAGGCAGTCATCTACAAATTGTACTCACTGTTTTAAAAAAAGTGATTGCTCTGAACTGGAATAACTTGGTAAGACTTTTCAAAGTATTAAAAATGCCATTAATGAGATTCTGTATTAGGTAACGTAGTCAATTATAGAAATACCCTATAACCTCATAAATCACATCCATGCCTGTAGTAGATTGTTCATCTGTGCCCATGTTACCCTTTTCTTTCCCTGCTGCAAATCCTTAATTTCAATTCATCTGAATTACCAACTTGCCCACTTGTTCCAGTCTTCCATTAATATTTTGTCTTTGATTATTCAATGTATGTGCCACATCGCTAGAGGACTTTCCCTTTCTAGCCCAGGGTTCTTATCTCATAGAAACGCCACAAACAAATATTCTTCCTGGGTAGAGTCCAGACCCCTTGCGTTGGAAAGTCCAGCATGCATGGAGAATGCGATCACAACTAGTGACTGAAACAACTGTCTGTTTCTACAACTACGTAGTGACAAGTAGCTATTTTTATTTGAGGGGTGAATTGTAAAATCTTTCAGCTTCCTCTCCCCACTTCCTCTCCCACCCCCAAAAAAAAAAAACCTAACACGGAAACAAAGAACCCAAACCAACCTAAAATTTGGTACATTTGTTGCTTTGTGTAAACCTCTTGGAAAGCACCTTCAGGTAGCCAAATGATTGGAGGCATCAAAAATCCAATTTCCACATAATTTTATCAGCAGCAATAAGTATCTTTAAGTACCTTTTTCCTTTGAAAACCATCCAGTGCTTGAAAGATTGAAGCTAGTGAGGGAATTAGTCCAGATACTATACTTTCTTCAGAGTCAGATGTCAGAGAACTTCTGAAATGAAGAGGGCTGGAAAGGTCTGAACCAGGTAAATTTCTGCTTTAGTGTACTGCGGCCATTTGAATGTGATGAGTTAAATTCTGCAAAGCACCAGGATAGTGAGGATCTTGGGACAACAGGAAAAAAAGCGTTTGAGGAGGAAACAGGGTCAGGCAAGTCTTTGAATGGTAAAGTGATAGGCCATGAGGTTTCAATGTGTTTGAAGATGAGGTTCTGAGTGAGTGAGGTTGTTAGCTGTGGCCTGCTATGGTACAGCTGGTGCTCCTGGAAGGCTCTTTTGTGTGGGGGCCGCTTCAGTCCAAAAAGTGATTGAAAAGTTCTGTGCAGTGTACGGACTGCTTGTGGTCCTCCATTGCAGCAGCTCACAGTGGAAAAGTTCTTGTTCTCATTTTTGGCTATTGTGCTGCTTATCCACTGGAGTGCTCAGTCCTTATTCAGTGTTCATTAATTCCCTGCTCCCTCTGTCATAGGCAATATTGGTGGGTTTTGTTCTGTAGTTTTCAGAATGCACACTTGAATTTATGTATGACACACATGCTCACGCAGCCCATCTTTCTAAATTCCTGGCTAGCATTTTCTAATTGTTTTTTGGCTGGTTTTTTTTTTTGGGGGGTGGGGTTTTTTGAGCTAGTGTTGGTCTCGTGTTGACCTCAGCAAGAATATAAAAACATATTGTAAAGCGTGCACTGTTTGCTTAGTTTGAAGATACTATTTATTTTTCTAAGTTTCTTTGGCTAGATAAGATGTCTAGTGAAACAGTAAAACTTTGGGAAGTCTGTGCACGGGACAAGAATAGGTTGCTCTGAACAGGCACTCCTTAAGTCCCACTCTCTTTACAGCAGCTACTCACTGAATACAAGGCTCAAGGGAGAATCTATCTCCCTATGTTTAGATCCTCTCTTTATGAGATTGTGTCTTTGCCTGTAGGTACTGTGCTGCAGGAGCCAAGGAAAGTTGACCAGAAAAGAGCATCCTGGGAGCACTGGAGATAATTCTCTGTAGAAGGGTTTTAGCTGTCAGGGTCACCTGCAAATCTGCTGGAGTTCATTACTGTTTACAGGGGCCCAGGGACATCTCTTAAAGTGCTTGCTTAATGCTTGCTATTATGTGAACTTTACCACCTAGGAAATCTTAAGGATTTGAGTCTTGCTATGTTAAGTGCTAAATGGTCCCATTTACTCGGCCTTCAAAAAGAAATGAAAGAGGGCATGTGATTCTTGGAGCTTTTTTTATGTACATTTGCTGATGGAAAGATGTCAGAGCTAATTGACTAATAATCAGTGGCACAGTGCTAGTTACAGTGACACTGAAAAAGGGAGCATGGAGTGGCTAGCTTTGTCTTTACAAATCCATATGCAGTTCTTACCTAAGCTTAATTGTAGAAGGCCAGTAAGGATTTTCCTCTTGTCTTTGAAAGGCATCAGTTGTGGGAGCTTTATATAGCAGGCGACTGGCAGAATGGAAAGGCCTGGAAGAACTGGCAAAGGATTGAATGTTTATATTCCTTGTGGATTATGAGAAATAGGGCAGGATACAATACCTATTTAAGGCTGAGCTCTTAAATGAAAAAAGGTTGAGTTGTTAGGGGTGCTTGGGGGAGCAGGGGGGTAAGGCTATTTGCATTATTTAACTAGAGCTAAAATGAGTGAAGCATTTCCCTAAAGGCTTAATTTTCAAGATGGCCTTACTTCAGTGTGACAAGACTCTGCTCCATTCTTCTTC
>VYZM01004626.1:34392-58917 GCA_013398915.1 Dromas ardeola | reverse complement strand
AAAAAAAAAAAACCACAAACCAAAACAAACAAACAAACAAAAAAAACCCTGCACTTCACCTAACAAATTATTGAGGCATGTAAATATGTACCATGCAGGTAAGGGAGAAAACTGTGTGTATGCCAAAATACAACCAAGACTAAATCAAAGCTGGGGTCAAGCTCATAAGTCTCTTTGAAACACTGTTGTCCAATACCCAGAGCTGTGATATTTGTATGTGCATGTCAGCTGTGGTATTTGTATAACAACATTTCAAAATGGACGGGATTTTAAGTGATCTCTGTCTCTAATTATCACATCCAGCTGGATCTGATTCTGTTGTCAATGGAAACAATAATGGAGAAACTGCCATAAACTGAATTAATATGGACTAGAAGCTGCATCCTAGGTTGGTAACAAGTGCCAGCTATTTTGAAACAAATGTCAGTACTTTGGCTCTGACTTTGCCCATCCCATTTCTCGTGGGAGGGTTGTTTTTTATTTTGGACTCTTGAGTAAGTGGCAGGTGGATTGAGAGAAAAAAGTTGGCCTTCTTGGGAGCGGCATGTCCTTCATTTGGCAGGAGTTACTGTTCTGTCATCATTAGATTACAAGCAAATCACTTAATTTCCCCCTTCTGGCAACTGCCTATGTGGGAATGGGCATAACAGTGCATTGCTAATGCACAACAATAGTGGGGACGACTGACTCACTGCAGCAAGAGAGCTTATGTAAGCAGCTGGGACGTGATGGATGCATCCTGTTTTGTTGTATTGTTTAGGACATGGTTGTCTCCATGCTGATTGAAGCTCTTGTACAGATTTGGTCATAAAAAAATAGATGTTTTATAATGTTTCCAGCTTTAGGAAAACAGAAACAAGCTCAGAAAATGTAAAGTGTTCATGCAAGTGACAAAGAATTGTTAACCAAGCTACAAATACAGAAAATCCTGTGTCGGGAATACTTGTTACCAAACTCTTATCTGCTTCTTCTGGATGCCATCTCCAATCATGTTGAGGAACAGGAAGTTATTGAAAGTGGTCAACATGGATTTACCAAGGGTAAATCATGCTTGACCAATCTGATAGCTTTCTATGATGTTATAACTGATTGGCTGGATGAAGGGAGAGCTGTAGATGTCATCTACCTTGACTTTAGCAAGGCTTTTGACACTGTCTCCCATAATATCCTCATTAGGAAGCTGAGGAAGTATGGGCTAGATGAGGTGACAGCGAGGTGGATTGAGAGCTGGCTGTGTGACAGAACTCAGAGGGTTGTGATCAGCGGCACAGAGTCTAGTTGGAGGCCTGTAACCAGTGGTGTCCCCCAGGGGTCAATACTCGGTCCAATTTTGTTCAATATATTCATTAATGACCCGGATGAGGGGACAGAGTGTATCCTCAGCAAATTTGCTGATGATGCCAAACTGGGTGGGGTGGCTGACACCCCAGAGGGCCGTGCTGCCATCCAGCGTGACCTGGACAGGCTGGAGAGCTGGGCAGAGAAGAACCTAATGAGGTTCAACAAAAGCAAGTGCAAGGTCCTGCACCTGGGGAGGAAGAATGCTAAGCACCAGTATAGGTTAGGGGTGGACCTGCTGGGAAGTAGTTCTGAGGAGAAGGATCTGGGGGTCCTAGTAGACAGTAAATTATCCATGAGCAAGCAATGTGCCCTTGTTGCCAAAAAGGCCAATGGAATCCTGGGCTGCATAGGGAAGAGTGTGGCCAGTAGGTCGAAGGAGGTCATTCTCCCCCTCTACTCTGCCCTGGTGAGGCCACAACTGGAATACTGTGTCCAGTTTTGGGGTCCCCAGTTCAAGAGAGACAGGGAACTGCTGGAGCGAGTCCAATGAAGGTCAACTAAGATGATTAAGGGATTGGAGCATCTCCCTTATGAGGAAAGGCTGAAAGAGCTGGGACTCTTTAGCCTGGAGAAGAGAAGGCTGAGGGGAGACCTTATTAATGTTTACAAGTATCTAAAGTGGGTTGAAGGAGGATGGAGCCAGACTCTTTTCAATGGTTCCCAGTGACAGGACAAGGGGCAATGGGCACAAGTTAGAACATAGGAAGTTCCGTTCAAATACACGGAAAAACTTCTTTACGGTGAGGGTGACAGAGCACTGGCACAGGCTGCCCAGGGAGGTTGTGGAGTCCCCTTCTCTGGAGACTTTCAAGACCAGCCTGGATGCAGTCCTGAGTAATGTGCTCTAGGCAATCCTGCTTGAGCAGGGGAGTTGGGCTAGGTGATCTCTAGAGGTCCCTTCCAACTCTGAAGATTCTGTGATTCCGTGATTCTTGTACATGTTTCAGATTGGTAAATACGGCTAGTGAGAGCTATTGCTCTAGATCACACCAGCAAATTCGGCAGGTAGCCGTTTGCTCAAGACAAAGCACAATTTTTATCAGTCCCACAGAGGGCATTAGGTTGAATGCATGAACTTCGCTTTGGTGTGGCAGGTTCATGCAGTTAAAAGGGCAAGGGCTGCTGTAAGAGCATGTTGCTAGGAGTTAGGTCATGGTAGTGAACATAATAAAGATGTTTCCTTCCTTGCAGTGTATTGTCAGTTGCATGAAGTGCAGAGGCTTTTTTGATAAGAACGGAGCCGAGAATTGTCACAGTGAAGCAAGGCCATCTTAAGGATGGATTAATCTTTCAACACCTTCAATACAAGGATTAAACCTTCAGTAACTCTCCTTGGAAAGGTCCTCCTTTCTGACATCTCACTGAGTAAATGTGCTGAGGTTGTCACATCAGTGTGTTTTCTTAATCTATGTAGTCCAAAATTTATTTTGCCCCTTACTTGCCTTTTTGGATGGTGTTAGCTCTTAAAATGATGACAGGTTACTCCTTGCCCACAAAGGTAACTGTCAGTTTACGTCATGAGAGAATTTGGTTTTAAAAGGATGAATTTTTATTTTTGTTCTCTCCAGGATGAATTTTTATTTTGTTCCTCCTCTATTCAGAGGGCTTAGTGTTAGGCCTGATCCAGCAGGAAACTGTTCAGACATTTCATGTGGCTGTGGATCAGAATGAATATGAGGACAGTCCAAAATAATGTTATGCCAGATATTTTTTCTATTTTCATTATGTTTGCACAGTAATAGTTGGTAAATTCTCTCTACAGCAGTCTTGACTGAAAGTATCCCTTTTAATTTATGTTCAAGCTTTGTAAATAAAGTCTTCCAAATCTAACTTACATATGTATCATAGATAACACCTTCCACATACAAAACAGATTACCATGCATGTATGACTTACTACAGCCAAACATGGGCCAGATATGTGTAGTTCTACATAATTTTATGCATGGCTCTTTCACATAGCAATAAGAAAAAAAATCTTCCCATGTTAAGTCTGACGGGGAAGGTGTTTTACCTTTAACCACAAAAGTTAGCAGCAAGGGCTTAGGTGGATGTGTAAAACAACTTTTAACTTGCTAGTTTTCACCTGGTAACTATTTGTCTGAACATAACTTTGTAGTTATCATGAAGCTCTGCCATTCATGGTATCTTCAAATGCACATGAACTTTAATTAATACCTATTTTCAATTTACTGCAAAGAAATTCTTCAGAGCTTATATTCTGTGATGTTAGAAGAGAACAGGTTGGGAGAGATGGGAGGGACCTTTAATGTGACCTTGTTACTGAGTTTTGTTTTAGTTCTGTTCCTTTCCCAGCCTGCCATGTGAAATTAATTTGTCATTGTTAAAAAATCTAGATTTTTATCTTTTTGGCCCTTGAAAATTGGGAGCGGTAATTCAGCCTTTTAAGTGTATCTTTCTCCTTCATTACTCTCCTCCCATCCCAATTTCTGGTTTGTACAGAGATTAATTATTAAAACATTTTGGTTTGCAGGGAGGCTGTGTAGATTCAACAAATCAGAGCCTTGCTCTGCTCCTCATGACCCTTGGACAACGGGATGTTTCCAAAGTCCTGTTAGGACCTCTGTCTCCATATACGTAAGTTGTTTTGTTCAGTTTAATTACCCAGTCTTGTTTAATTCGCTAGCTTTATTGCACAGCTACTTTTTGTATATGGAAGACTTTGCCTGTGGCTATGAATAGAACGGCTTGTACCCATCTTCAAATGAGACAGGTGCTGTAAGTTACCTAGAGTTTATTTCTACACATTAGAAGATGATTCCCTTACTGGTCTATGTTATTCCTGGTTGTAAGAATTGCAGAGATGGGGTTTATTGTTGGTTCTTGGTTTGGATTGTATGTGTACATTGGTTTGCTTTTTGTTGCCTGGCATACACTACTGTGTTTTCCTGGTGATCTCTCTGTAGCTGTGGCATTAAATGGCATGTTTCAAATGGCTAGCCAAATGCTAAAGCTGTGATTGTCCGTAGGAAATAGCATAAGAGTTAAATTCATAGAGCTATGTGCAACCCCAAAGCTTTAGCCCTGTGAGGCAGCAGATTTCTGTCTAGTCCTTCAGTCTCAATTTTTATTAAAGCTTTGTCTGCGGCTGGTAGTGGTTCAGAGGATAGAAAAAGACTAAATTTCTTACATTCCTAGTTGCAACATACAGGTTAGGGGAAGGGCATCCAGTATCAAAATTTTTTCTTTTACTCTATCAGACTTACAAGTGATTGACTAGATCACAGTTATTCCTGGAGACTGACCAGTTTTCCTTTAATGAAATGGAGGGAGGGTTGTTTATCTGACAATGGCATCAAATAATAAGAATATGAACTGTCCTTTTTCGGTTATCATGGTACCGGTGCTGTATACGTGAAAGGTACAGTACTGTGATAACTGAAGAATGGTGGTGCCATCACATGAGAGCTAGAAATTGCCTAACTGGTATTCTCAACCCCTGCAACCCCTGATATCTTGGAAACAACATTCATCAGATTTTTGAGGGGAAGACAGGGAAGCCTTCCATTTCACAGGGGTAAAGTAATCCCCTGTAAAGTAAGTATCCATGTGAAAGGCTTACAAAGAATAGATTACAAAGAGTGGATATCAGTATTTGAAGTGTACAGTGAAGCATGTGAAACAAACCAATCGCTTGTCATTGTCCAGTCTTTTTTTGGGTTGGTTTTGTTCTTTTTTTTTTTTTTTTTTGATGCTATGAAAATCACACAAACGCACTAGTTTATTTTGTAAGCAGGCTGATTTCAAATGGGTGGATTATCACTTCTTCCAAGCTAGGAGTGTGCAGCAGGGATGAAGATCAGGTCATCCTGTGTGTCACATGAGATCATAAAATCTGTGCTTTGGAATACATCCATCAGAATAAGGCAATGTCTCAGATCTGTGTATTTCCATGGGAGACATCCTTTGCTCCTGCTAATGGCATGGGGCGGGCAACACCATGAGCAGGGCTATCCTGAGTGGCACTGGGGACGCCAGTCCCCAAAAGACCACTTGACAGATTTCACAGAAGTAACCCCTCTCTGTCTAGACAGAGCTTAAAATCAAATGCAGGGTGAAATGTTGCCACCTCATTCGCAGAGATCAGTCGTGCAGGACAGGCTAGCCTGCCTGCAGGTGAGCTCGCAGGAGCCAGGGGTACGTGAAGGAGAGTGGTGGTGGCCAGCAGCTGCAGGTTAGGGCTGGCTGTCCCCGGCAAGATGCAGGGGAGTAATACCGGGGCCGCTGGCACTGTCAGGCTGTGTCCTGCCCTATTCTCAGGGTAGTCAAAGCGAGAAGGCATTGCTGGGGCACAGATCTTCCCTCGCACTGATCTGTGGCCCTGACAACAAGCTAAGACGTATGAAGTGGTTGTGTACCTTTTGGTGTTGCTTAGCAGGCTTCTGGGAAAAGATAGCACTCAGACAAAGAGACTTTTTCAATGTCCCCCCCCTCCCCTTGGTAATACAATGGTTTTTTATTTGAAAGCAGCTGGCCCTGAGGAAAACCTCCTGTGTGGCTCATGTAGCTGTACCTGGGGCTAAGGAAAAGGGTTCAGCTCTGCCTTGTTCTTGCCTAAACATACAGTCTAAATTTCCAGCAAAATAAAAATTCTCCGTACCTCTCACCCCCTCCCTCAGTCCTCCAGTCTGTACGCGGATATTTGGTGCAGCCTCTGCTATTAGAGGTGCAAACCTTCCCACATGTGACCCATATCAGCCACAGGCTAATTCAAACCCACTTTCTGCTGCACTTCTGTCACATACCCCTGCCTTTCCCCCCCTTTTTCTCCTATTTCTAGGGCTCTTACCACTTGTGCTTCTACTGCTCCTAATTTCCTCTGACATCCCCATGCAGCCTCCCCTTCGCTCCCACTCCTGTGAGCTTTTCCCGTGTACCTGGGGACTTTGGCAAAGCCCTCTTGCTTTTTCTCACTCTGCCTTTATTCAAAAGGGAGAAGAGGTAGAGAAACACGGTAGCCCAAATATGTGCAAAAGAGATGCAGACTGAACTGGTCCCACCAACATGTTGCAGGGTTTGCTGATCAGCTTTTAGGGTTTTTCCCCGAGCATTGGGCTCCACACTGCCTCTGGCATTTGCAGAGTTTATTCCATGACCTCCTTACAGTTCAGCACACCGCTCCTGCGGTTTTGGGCTGGGATGCTTTCTTGTCACGCTGCCAGAGCTCTGGGAAAGGACCCAGCTAAGGAGGAGGCTGGTACAGAGCTTGTTGTCTGTCAGCTTTACTGAAGCATTTGTGCCAACATATGCCCATTTGCCTATTATAGCAGCAACCAAAAACCTTGCAGCTGGGGAGCCATGGAAGAAAAGGTGCTTTTCAGTTCTTTCTTTCAACTGTTAATACATTTGAGAGATGAGGGAGCTGGTGTCTGTGCTGAGGCCAGTTACCGCCCGGGAAGGTGAGGTAGAAAGGTGTACATAGCATGGGGACCCATCTGCCCACATTCACCTTGCAGAAGAAGTACTCTCGGATCTTGCTAAGTGCAAACCAGTGTGTAGGTAACAGCAGCCTCTCTCTGTCTGGCTCCTGCTGTTTCCCTCGTCTCCCCATGCACATACTGGAGTGCAGGTGCAGCAGCATGCCCAGCTGAAGTGGATAAGGCAACTCTTGCTTCTGCAACTCTCCCTGTGCTTGTTCACAATTTCTGTGAATAGGAGCTGCCAGGAGGCTTTCAGAGGTCTCATCATGTTGCAGTGGGGACAGTCCTACCCTCTAGGTCTCCTGCTTCCCATTTTGTGGGTACTTTCTCTTGATTTGGTGTAATGATGTAAGTGTGATTAGCTTGCAGTTATGCTCTTAGCATGCAGATCAGGGGCTTTTTTCAGATTGGCAGCCAAACAAATGTGTGGACTGGATGTGCACATTCCCTTTCTTTAAAGGTTAAACTTAACCTAAGAAGAGCACATACCAACTGCTGCAGGAGATTAAATCTTAGTTCAAGACTGCAGACTTGCTTGTGGCCATGACTGGAAGAAACCAGACTTCTATCAGGAGCAGTTACCAATTTTATATTTGTAGCCTAATGTTTTCTTGGCTGTTTTTGGTTTTGTTCTTTTTTTTTTTTTTTTTTTTATACTTTTAAGTAGTTTTTCCTGTCATTTGCCCCACAGTCAGCGTGCTTTTAGGAGCACTGTGACTGTTTAGTCTCTTCGTGCCTCTCATTCTAAAATGATGACAAGAAAATTACTTTTCTTTTCTGAAAATCAGGAAAGAAAACAGGGAGAATTCTGAGTCTGAATGTCATTCTAATGAAACATTTAACTAAGAAGTGGACAAGTTAGTAATACAAATCAAACGTGTGCTTTAGGATCTGATGTCTCTGTTTTTAAAGTATGCACCCAAGGCCAGCCTCTTGGCTAATTCTGTTTATCTTTTATTTCTGCTTTAAACATTGGGAGGGGGCAGAGGAGTACCACAGGTTGGTACTCAGTATCATGAGTAAGTGACTTTGCCTGGCTACATCTCTTCTTTCTCCTTTCTTTCTGCTGCCCACACCATTTCATCTTGCTATGTTACCAGGCATTCCTCCTCTCTCAGCTCATACAGAGAGTGCGTTGGTTTCGGTAGGGGTCACTAGCCACTTCCACAACACAAGTGGGAAGGACGTATGCATTTTCATGTCGTTGCTGGAATTAGCCTTAGTACATAGTGCTAATGGATCTTCTGTTTTGTTTCTTAAATGCTGTTGTTTTCTCTCCCTCAGAATTGAGTTTCTCCGACACCTGAGAAGCTTCTTCCAGATCATGTTTAAAATTGAAACAAAGACCCCTGAGGACGAGCACATGGGCGGGGAGAAAGTCTTAATGACGTGTGTTGGCATTGGATTTTCCAACCTTAGCAAAACTATAAGATAAGAAACATCTGCATACTTCATAAAATGGCGTGACAAAAACCGCTTCAAAGATCTGATAAAACCTGCCTTTTCCTGTGCTTATTCTGGCATAGGGAAACCAGTGATGATTCCAGTGCAGAGGTACCCAAGCTTGCTGCGTGTAAACAATACAGCTGATTTTATGCTGCTTAGACTTGTGCTGTTTATAAATGCCATGCCAGTATTCTGTGCTGCATGGAATGGCTGGATGGAGTCTCAGCTGGCTTGGGACTCTTTGCACTGTATTCCACTGCAAGGGACACAAGTGCCTCTTTTGTCCCTCTGCCCTCAAGCCTCAATGCAGTGGGTGCTCTAGTTTTGTGTATCTACAGACTTCACTCTTAGATTTTTCTGAAAGGTTTAGATAGAGATGGAAAAACAAGATTGACTAAAACGAGCTTTGCAGTGCAAAACAAATGATCACAACAGAAACATTAGATTCTTGAGGTAATTGCAGAAACAATATTGGCATGGAAATAAAAGTAGAGGTGTGATGATAACTTTTTTTTGTTTGTACGTTGCATGTGTACAGAATTTGTCAAATGCTTCACTCCTGCTTACGTTGACGAAATTACAGTTTCACAGGAAGAAAAAAATACCTGTCTTAATTTTCCTTGATGTTAAAATAATGCAGAAGAGATCACAGCCTATACTGACTTGTTTTACCCTCCTCTGCAAAGATGGGCGTGGGAGGAGAAACCTCCTTGACAGTTCTTGACTTATCGTATATATTCTTTTTAGGTTTGTTTGGCATGCCACACACGACATTTCACAATTAGTTGTGAAAGGCATCAAAAAAAGCTGTAGGTTTTGAGGGAGAAAAATATATTCAGTTATGCCATCACATTTTGTGCAGCTTTTCTCTTTTGAAAGAGGGGATAATGGTGTATGGCCATTGCTTGGATTGACAGGTACGAAAAGTTCCTACTGGGATATAAATATTTACCCAAGAAATGCTTTTGGTAGATTCCAGGCAAACCTGGTGAAGTTAATGCTGAACTCATGACACAAGGGAAGAAATTTATACTTGACTTCAGACTACACTTGGCGTGTCTGAAGTAAAAATAAAACTATGTCAAAAGCTGGTATATATAGAGAGCAAATACTAGTGACTGTGTTATAATGGTCTTACAAACTTTATCTGATGCCACTGTAAAGTGAGCATTACCTCTGTAATATGAAAAATGTATATTGGACCCAAAAGGACTTTGACAAAAAGTTAGGTATTTGATTAGTGTTTTATTAACTATTGCAGGCTGTGTGAGTCATTTTTGTACTGTACTTTGTTCTTGTTGCAATCTGTCTAAACGTGTTTTTGGAAAATAAAGTATTTTTTTCCTAAATAAGGTTTTATTTCCCTTTAAAACAAAACGAACAACAACCAAAAAAAAACCGCAAAACCTTTTCCCCAGCCCTGTTAAGATGGCATTTCACAAGATAAATGGCTATGTTGAACCCATACATCAAAAGAACAGCTTTGGGAGTTGCCAGGGTGGGAGGAAGGGAGAGAGCGAGGCCCTTCTTATAATTTACTAGCCTTCCAAAATTTGTTTTTCAGCTAAGGAAACCCTTACTAAAACAGTAGAATGGGAAATAAAAGTTTTTTGACTATATTTTTTAAATTTCAAGTTACATTTGGAAGAAGTATGTGGGCAAGGAACAATTTACCTTCTCCCTTCTGTCACCTATGCAATGAAGAAGCTATAACTCTCCAAATTAAATATCCTAAATACAGGGAGGCACTGATCCAAAAGGTGAAATGTACAAACTGAGATTAATAGCCACTAGAATAAAAATATAAAGGTTACAGTAATTAAAGATACAAGTTTGTAGCACAGCTCAGATTTCCAAAATTGGCTCAAGTGAAAATTTGGAAGTATTGTCACAACTTCAAAAATCAAAAGCTTCATTATCTTTCAAACTTTTAAAGCTCTGAACTTTGAAGCTGTGACAGCTTTTCCAAATGTTCCAGTTGCACCAAACGTAGAAAGGGCAGTGTGTTGCCCAGGTAGCAGATTCTTTAGCAATAGAGTAATTATGTCATAAAATTACCCCTGCTTAACTAAACCTCGGTGTTAAAGTTAGACTGCTAACCATTAGCTCTGCTGCAAATTGCATATCTTTACAGCACAACACTTGCTATGACTCAGAATTGCTTGTTGCTTTACAGAGAAAAAGATGGGTCTATGAAAGGAATATGTTTTTCCAGAGCAGCCAGTCTCTGGAGAAACAGGAACAATTCCAGAGGAGGTTCTAGGCAAGAACTTTCTTAAAATTGTTTGACCTTCACATTCTGTGAAAAATACTTGTTAGGGAATGTTGGAGACAAAAGCTATTTGTTTTATCTCCAGAACAGCCATTAGCACCTGTTTTGGTGGACTGATCCCACAAGCAGTAAGATTTTAGAGCTGGACAGACAAAATTAATTTTTGGTGAAGACAGTTCATACCCTTCGTAGCCACAGACTTTATGGTAAGGATCGTAGTTACTAGGAGATTCATCTTTCATCTCAGTCCATCATGCCAGATTTAATAGACGACTTGAATTTGAACTGATTAGCCATTCATGAATAATCTTTGAGCTATCCCTCAGCAATTTAGTTAATCCCTTTGGTTGAACAACTGATAAGTGCAAGGTCCTGCACCTGGGTCACGGCAATCCCAAGCACAAATACAGGCTGGGCAGAGAATGGCTTGAGAGCAGCCCTGAGGAGAAGGACTTGGGGGTGCTGGTGGATGAGAAGCTCAACGTCAGCCGGCAATGTGCACTTGCAGCCCAGAAAGCCAACCGCATCCTGGGCTGCATCAAAAGAAGCGTGGCCAGCAGGTCGAGGGAGGTGGTTCTGCCCCTCTACTCTGCTCTCCTGAGACCACACCGGGAGTACTGCATCCAGCTCTGGAGTCCTCAGCACAAGAAGGACATGGACCTGTTGGAACGAGTCCAGCGGAGGGCCACAAAGATGCTCAGAGGGCTGGAGCACCTCTCCTATGAGGACAGGCTGAGAGAGTTCGGGCTGTTCAGCCTGGAGAAGAGAAGGCTCCAGGGAGAACTTATAGCGGCCTTCCAGTACCTGAAGGGGGCCTATAGGAGAGATGGGGAGGGACTCTTTGTGAAGGAGAGTAGCGATAGGATGAGGGGTAATGGTTTTAAACTGCAGGAGGGTAGATTTAGATTGGATATCAGGAAGAAATTCTTTCCTGTGAGGGTGGTGAGACACTGGAACAGGTTGCCCAGAGAAGCTGTGGATGCCCCATCCCTGGCAGTGCTCAAGGCCAGGCTGGATGGGGCTTTGAGCAGCCTGGTCTAGTGGGAGGTGTCCCTGCCCATGGCAGGGGGGTTGGAACTAGATGATCTTTAAAGGTCCCTTCCAACCCAAACCATGCTGTGATTCTATGATAATACCCTTCTGCTGTAATTAGAAACTTTTCTGCTTACGGAAAATAAGGCTGGACCTACAAAGGTAGACGTGTGGGAGGGGACTAATTAACAGAAGTAATTTTGTAAAGTGCATTTTAATTGCAATAATTTTAACATATGGGGAGAGGGTGAAGAATGCACAGAAAAATGGTTTGGGGGAAAACACCTCATTAAATGGAGAATCTTTTCCTTTAAACTTGCCTAACAGGAAAAGCAGCATGTTACAGTGGTGATATGAGAAGTATTTGCAAAATGTGCCTTTACCTTGCACCCACTTTTGTAATATTTATTGTCAAACTCTCTTCCATTTCTAAGCTGTGATGGTAACTTGACTGCACCTTCTGTGGTTCCATCAGGAAATTCGTATTAGCTTGCTCTAGGACAAGTTCTGGAGTAGTAGAGATTATGCTGAAGGTGAAATTGCTTCGGTCCAAGCCAGTGCGCTTTACTGAAGGCACAGGACTAGAAGCCAGTGCAGGAACTGTCTGGGGAAGCACACAGTAGGTGAGTTAGCTAGGCCAAAACAGTAAGTACATGGCTGTCTTGGGTAACGTTTTCCAAATGGTGATTATGCGACTGCCAGCGCATAGATACTCTCTCTCCTCTTCTCCTTCCCCACGGGTGATATAATTATGAGTCAAATGGATTTTGTTTTAAGCCACTGAGGCATAATTCTGCTGCTTGCAAGCTCTGACATTCGCATCCCTGTTTTTCAATCATGCTCTTGAGACAGCAACAGGAGGAAAAAAAAAACAAAGAAGAAAAGTACCAGCTTTCAAGAGGCATAATTTTGCCTGAGTTTCTTTCTCATTTTTTGATGCTGTATGGCCATCTCCGCAGTTTTATTTTTTATGTCTGGTGAAAGCATTTCTATCTAGTCTAGATCCTAGGGCATACCAAGTGAAACATGCAACTTTGTTAGGGCAACTCTCAATAAAAAGATGGAAAATAAAGAAGATGGCACCTATTACAGCTACTGCTTAGGACTTGGTAAGCCCCGCCTTGAAAGATCATTCTTGGTGGGATATGTACAATTTTCCTTGTGTCTGCTCTCGGAGCAGCACTGATAAGCTCCGAAAAACACCAATTACCTGTTGTCAGTGTGAGGGGGAAAAAGACAGAAAGTCCTGCAGGGAAGAGAGCATGTGGGTTGAACTCTGCAGTGGCAGCATTGTATGTGTAACGAAAGTAAGTCATGCACTGCGTCAGAGCATCACAATGTCCAAATAGCACTCGTGCTACATAAAGTTAAGTTGTGACATTATTATAAAACGGATTTCACTGGGATGAATTGTAGTATATCTGTAGCAAGAGATGTTTGGTGTGAGTGCTAATCTCTCTCCTGGAACAGTAAGATTATTACATATACACATACCAAGTAGAGTGCCCAGACCTATATTCCCTGTGTACTACAGAGTATAGAAACAACTGTGTTTGTGGAGGTAGCAATAAGGAGACCCAGGGAGAAAATGTTTTCTTAGAAACTGGTATTGATCAAGGGTATAACCCCAAGAAAGCAATGGCCAAAAGCAACTCCTTACCTCAGGGTGAACGGTGGCTGGGAGCCCACAGGAGCGAAGTGCCCGGGAGCCTGCCACTGCTGGCAACTGTGCAGCTGTTGAGGGGTGGCCCGTTGTGCACGCCGGGGTAGACTGGTGTCTTTGTACATTTGCCGTCATGCTGTACGTCTGCCACATTGTCCACGCTCACCCCGCACTTCTCTGTACGGGTTTGGTGACGCTTCCCTGGCAGCCTGCACTGTGCTGTTCACACGACAAACGTCAGTACTCCTGTAACGTGGTGAAAATCTGTCGGGTCCTTGTGGATATTGATCCATGTGAGGTACCCAGTGTTTAACTATAGACAAGCTAGTAGGATTACGGGCTTGATTCCAGCGATCATCGCTACATGTCAGTGACACATCCCATTACATAAAATGTGACGGGCTCAGTAGGGCACCCGTGTTTGCAGGCTGCATCAAGCGTCACAGCACTTGAGGACAAATGTCTTGCTCCATTTTACCTTGCTTCTAACCTGCAACCACTCTGCTTCTTGGAAGTTACTTACACTTTTTCCAATCTTAAACTGCCTCCATGGATAAGAAAAGAAATGTTCTCCCTTGAAACAGTGTCAGGATCTTGTTCTAGTCTTTTCTAAGCAGTGATGTATGGATTCAAAGTGAAGAAGAGCTGATTTGAAAAGATCTGGCTTTTTCCATGGTATGTAGAGCATCTCGGAAGAACAGGCACAGGCTCCTTAACAGCGTCTTGCTTAACAGGAGGGTGATGAGGGGGAGGCTAATCTAAAGCTACACCATCTGAGGCTGGCCCAGGAAGAATGTGGCAGCTGCCTATTCTGAATAGTTTTTCTTCTTAATTTTCAGTTTCGAAATACAAATAAAGAATGAACATCTGTTTCAGCTTGCAGAGTTAAATAAACATGGTACGCAGATGGCTTTTAAGACTTGAAATTTATGGTAAGAAGTGTTTGTGAAAAGAGGGTGTAACTAATAGCCAAGGAGATGGATATTACAGAATCCCATTACCCTTCTTTTCCCTCCCCAGCCCCACAGGTTTACGTAGAAAAGGGCAATTTGGTCAGAAATTGCTGAATAGCTGCTGAGACATTGTAAGAAAAATACAGGAAATTATCAAAATCCTCACTCCCCTCACTGAAACACAGAGTACAAAACTTAACCACGCTTATGTGCACGGCATTTTCTTCACTGACCCAGCTTTCGAAGAAAGAGCTGCTATGCGAGAACTTGACTGAAACATCCGTTTTCACACCTTTTCAGATTTCAGTAAAATCTCTCATTGGTTTTCTCTTGCCTTTGCCTTCCCTGGGCAAGAACAATGCTATTAATTTTTGCCAAATCATAGGCATACAAATATAAAAAGGTACATTGTTTGCATTCATGTAATGAAATTCTTGGCTTTATGGGTTTTTATCCTTTGTTCCAAAGTTTGTGTTTTTGAGAACTGCCTTTGTGCCTGTGGTACACAAGGATGAAGTGACTCATTTGTATTCCACAGGGAGCTGGACTAGAAAATATCAAGATCCACATGTTCTCAGGTTTGTGCAAACATTTTCCTTACCTTATGAGGGCTATAAGCATGTTGTGGCTCTGCAAGCCCAAATCCCTCAAGCTTATTTCTGCTTTTTTTCCCCCTGTTTCTGTCTGTTTGTTTTGTTCATAGGATTTGTTTGGGTTGTTTTGTCTACATTAGATTCTTGTAAAGACTAAACCCTGCCATTTTTACTTGAGAAAGATTTCCTTTGTGGTACATCCCTTTCTCTGCAGATCTGTTCTCCCTCCTCCTATTAGCTCCATGGCCTTTCCTCCGTCATACAAGCTGGAAGAACAGCCCCCACCACGCTGCTGTGAGGTTCTGAGCTGCTGGATCATTTCCCTTCTCTGTTCCCTGGCATGTACCCGGATTTCTCTGCAGGCTCTCACCCAGACAACTTCCCTCTCTTTTGTCCAGCCTCACTGCAGGGACTTTCATCCAGAGTTTATAAAACAGAAAAGCGAATAGATACAATGGAGTTCTTCTAACTAAATACGCCCTAGTAGCCCCTGCTGTGGAGAAAAAGCATTGTCCTTATTGCTTCCATCTCAGAGGTGTCCTTGCAGGCTTGCCATCCTGAAGTCAGAGAGTTTAGGACCAAGATGGGATGCTAATTACACAGAGTCTGACCTCCTATATATTACTATGTTCTTCCTCCTTCAAAGGAAATGACAATTTTCAGAAGAGCCCACAGACTTCACCAGAAAACTGAGCATAGTATTTCCATTACACAGTTCTGTGAATTTGTTCTAGCATTTAATCACTTGCTATTTAAAAACAAATACTTACTTTTCGTGGTCATCTTTCAGCCCCTGGTCCTTACAGTGCTAGACAGGCCTGTAGGATCCAATGTGTTTCCACCCCATGAGTTAACACATGAAAGACCTCAAAGGAAAAAGATTTCTTCTTTGGGATCGGAAAGCCTTAACTGACACACAGAGGAAAACTAATGGTCTTCCAGCTGAATCCTTTGAGATTTAAAGTGGAGCAAGAAAGCAAACTATTTACTAACACTCAAAATCAAAATTTCTTCCTGATTGGCATTAAAATGTATGGGCTGCTTTAAAGCTGGTGGCACATCATGCTACTAAAGGGACAGTGGGCACGTTCTTATGAAGTCCTGAAGCTATGGGTTGCACAAGAGGAAATCCTGATGTACAGCTCCACTCTTGTGAAGCTGAAAGACTGTATCCTTTTAGGACCCTCTGTTGAGGAAACAGACCTTGTATTGTGTTTACTTAGCAATATTGTGGGGTTTTCTCTCATTAACCTGCCACTGGTGAAAGCCCTGACTGTGTTTCATTATGTAAGGTGTCCACCACTGCTACTACAAAGATTATTTCCAACACAATGACAGCATTGCCTTAAGAGCAGGAGTTCTGGGGACTAGATACTACTTTTTAGCTCCTTGCTTTTCAGAGAAGCAGGGCAGGGAATACAAATTAGATAAGTGTGGGAAAAGTGTCACAGAGATACAAAAGCACACGATGGAAAAAAATGAATGTAACTCTGCTAGTGTTTCAATTATCTCCTTATATTTAAAATTTTTAAAACTATTATAAAATATTGTTCTTTATCCCACTAACATTTTATAGGGAATAAAAAAAAAATTCACAACCTTTGCCAGAATACTTTTGCAGCACTAGCTCATATAACAAACGAAGAACTGCAGATGCTAAGGATTTCAGTAGCTGCATCTTGCCCACCGCTCTCATGACAATCTGCTCCTGCTGGTGTTACTGCGGCTGCTAGCCAAATATTGAACTCTGCAAGCTGCGTGTGTGGCATAATATGTCAGTTTCACTTTTGGGGGGAAGCAGAAAAGTGGCAGTTCCAAGTAAAAACAGCCTCCCTTGCAATCTTTTCAGCTTGCTTCCTCTGCCATTTACTGAACGGTAGCCCACCCATAGATCGGTAGAATATTTATTTCTTTTGCCTGCTGCAGCACCTCTTCTACACAGACTGGCTCGCCATTTTCACGATTTCTGCTGACCCAAAATATCTCCAGGTGGGTTTGCTGGTAGCTTTAGGCTTTCCACCGATGGCTGACTCAGTCACGTAGCAGCAGAGGGAAGCAGAAGACGCGCTAAACCATGAGGGACAGGCTCACACAGCTCACCTCAGAGGACCAGGTTTGCTCCCAGGGTCGAGCTGTGTCAGAGGCGGCGGCAGAGCTGCGGGGCATTCCTGTGGCTCCTCTGGTCCCAGGAATGCCAGGTTCAACAGGGCTCGGCACTGGACAGGGCACTTGGCAAAAAACAGTGAAAAAAAGCTTTCCTTCATTTCTGTGGATGAGAACTAGTTGTACTCTTTCAAGCAATTAGGTAAACCCTTCTAATTAGTTTAGTTCTTCACATGAAATTTACCTTGGGAATGACACGGTTTGAAGCTATTCCCTGCGAGGATCAAGCCGATTTAACTACTGTTCCTGCCTCCCATGCAACCGCATCAGCGTTGTCTTTTATAACCCCACAGGAAGGCAGGCCAGGAAGCTCGACGGCTAGTGAGACTTATCCCTTTGCCGAAGGGAAAAATTTCACGCTTTATTTGCATGTTTGCCTCGGTTTGCCTCGGAGGGAGAACACTTGCCAGAAGTGCTTATCTAAAAACATTCCTCCTCCAAGAAGAGGAGTTTGTGGAAGCTATTTCAGGATCCTGAAACACTCTTTCTGAGAGCTCCAATACGTGGTTTATTTCCATTACGCCACAGAAAGCAGAATGAGGAACCAATATTTTTAAACAGAATAGTTGCTGGGTGCCTTTTTTTTTTTTTGAAATAGGAAATTAAAACAGCTGAATTTGATTTATTGTTTTAATTGCAAAGAAAAGACCTAACCGATGTGACTGGAGTTCAAAAATACAGGAGCAGAAAAAGAAGAGCAACTGACATGGCTTTGATGTCGTTTGTATTAATGTAATTCCACAGGAAGAGTGAAAGTTACCAGTTAATTAAAATTATGTAGAGTCTGACCTCACAATTACTTAATTAAAGCAGTGTTACCCAAGTGATGGCCTGTGGGACAGACCTCTCTCTTTATAAGAAGTGCCTCTGAGGTGGTTTGCACAGGTACCTAGCAGGGGACCTTTTTGAATCCAGACCGGGAAATTTACTTCTTTGTGAAACCCCCGTGCTTCTGCTAGTTTTAACTGAAAATGGCCAAAAGATTCAAAAGCAAAACAGGAACGCTAAAGATACTTATTGATTTATTTTTAACCTAAAATGTTTTGATGTTAGAGTTCTGCCAGTGTGCACATTTGATACCAACATTGATATTTAGATGCTTCCTGCAGTAACTTACTTTTCCAGAAATATTGTAAAGCAAAGCGTTTCTCATTTGACTCTCATTTGAGCAATAATTACTTAGCACTTTTGAAAAATCAGCACAATGCATATTTTTGTAATTTTATTTCAAACTGAAATATTTAAAATATTTCTGATTTTAAATTAAACTCTGCTCATCCTTTTTCAGGACTGTGAATGAAAACACAAGTTGCTATTACTTTGTACTACCAACCAGAAGTAAAACTGAATAGAAACAAAGACGAAATTCTGTCTTTGCTTCACTGCCTAATACCAAGATGAGAATACCAAGTGGAAAAATTAGCTACAAACTAATGAAATTGTTTCACTTTGAATTTACGCAATTTAAGCAATTTAAAGAGTTGTAGAAGCAGTTCATAAAAGGTTCTTTTTCATATACTTGGGTGTGTATTAAAGGTTCTTGCTTTTCAAGTCCCTGGTGACTGATGTGAATACAGTAGGCAGTTTGGAAAGATAAACTTGGTTCAGTTTTATGACCTTAACTTCCATATTGTATTCAAGTAGCCTAGTAATTGTATCATAATCATAGATAAAAATGCAAAAAAAAAATCAAAAATATCATTAAGGTTGAGCTCTCCAGTGAGGAAATTCCAAAATTTCAACAGTTGACCTTAAAGGGATTTAGTTACCCTGTTCTGTTGTCTTTTGTCTTTTTATTTTCTAGCTGTATCACACTCACATCCTGTCACACTGGATAAGGCTGATTAAATTACACAAACTGATTTAAAAAAAAATTAATAATAATAATAATAATAATAATAATAATAATAATAACAACAACAACAACAACAACAACAACAACAGGATAAGAAATTACTGACTGAAATGGATTTATATAAACATTAACTTTTGAAGCTTCCTGACTTTGACAGAGAGATAAGTGCTGCCAAACAAGTTCAGGAAGGTTAACTGTCCATAATAATGCAAAACAAAAGCACCTTGACAGGGCTGCAGTTCATTGCATTTAAAATCAGGTATCATTAATCAGTACATATTTAACATCTAGAAACATTAATTTGAAAAATCCTCATCAGAAAAATCCTCATTCACTTTCCATCTAAGTGTCCACAAATATCTTGAAACATAAGAAAAAATTCTAATATATGTACACGTGTGAAATTATCTATATGAAACAACAAACTTACTCTCCACAAACTGGTGCCATGTCCACCCAAGTCATTATGCGGTTCTTAACACTGCACAGGATGAAGTCCTGGAGAAGGTATTCACAGGGACCCGGGCTGGAAACTTTTTAATTCTGTAATTACGGTCAATTTCTGAGTCCCTTTAAATGTTTGGAAACTCCGAGGCTGGAAGCAGAAATATTAGTTTATGTATATGAGGGAAGTGGGCTGTTTCCCATGTTTGACTAATGTAAGAAAGGCTGAGGTGACTTTGCTTAGATTATTCAAAAGAAAAAACGAAACAAAACGAAACAAACAAACCCCAGTCCCTCCAAAATCTGCTACAGGAGGTTTTCAAGTCAGTAGACTTCTCTGCTCCCAAGAGATTTTAAAATACTTTTTCAGAGGGAGTCATAGACTATTTTCCCGGTGATAGGTAGACCCGGGAAGGCACAACTTTAGCTCCTCTTTATTATGAATATAAATACATTCAATTTGTGTAGCAGTATAACCAAAACCTGTATGAAATGACATATCATTGTGTTTAGGCACCAGTTAAATTCGGAGGATATCCTGCTCTAAAGATCAAACAGCCTTGGAGTTTGATCACACAACAAAACAAACCAAAACCTATGCAAGCAAAATTTTATTAGGAAATACAGTGTTAACTCAATGGAGACCTGTGCTGATGGGCTCCAGAAGAAGCATCTGTATTGCAATCACCAGGAGTGTTGACTGCAGAGCCACTGGCAAACACTGCAGGCTGGGGTTTGCAGTGTCTACATTTCAAGGTTCTCCTTCAACACAGGTTGCAGTATTATTAATTTTGCTTTGTTTCATTCTTTTAACATATTTTGTTACGGAAGGAGAACCTCAGAGTTTTCTTACTGACTCTTTTCCTCACTGGATGGTGCTAGCACACGTGATCTGTTTACTCCGACACTAAGCAAAAAGTGGTTCCATTTTGCTTAGAGGGTCACAGAGTGACAGTAAATTTGTGGTTCCCTGTACTGCCATTTACACCAAGCCACTTCCCATCAGTGGAATGTATTTCAAAATTTATTTTCAAGAAGATCTACAGTTAAGACAACTGCTTGCACTTACTTGCCTGCCTGCTTTTTCCAGCTACTCAACTGTTGGCTGCATGCTAGCTTTTATCCTATAATAGGAGAAAGGCGCTGGTTCCTTAAAAGGAAATCCCATGCTGCTGCTCAGTTGTGACTCAACTAACTTGGCAAGAAACGAATTTGCTCCATCTCCAGATCAGATCCATACCAACCTGCACTGAGCCCACATGGATGAGAGGGTTCACAGGCTTGGAACATTTAATAGAGCCACGGGCAGTGTGGAGATCAGTGTGGGCGTTGCTGTTCACATGAGGCAATCAGCTTAATTAAAGACTACTTTAAAAGGTTACTTACTATTTCTCTATTTGCAGAAAACCTATCAGAAACTATTGAAACGAACAAAGCCAGAATAACTCAATTTGAAAGATACAGATGAAAAGCTTATGCGCTACATGTGCTTGATTTGTGTATGTGCTACCAATATAGGTAGGCAATACAGCAATACCACTACGTCATCTTTTTTTTAATCCAAGTTTTATTGCCGCTGCACATCTGGCATGCACACCCCCGTCATGCAAACCAAGAATCTGTCAGGTAGAGCACTATTTCTGATCACTGTAAGCTACAAAGCGGACTTCTTCACTGTCTTCTCCTTGTAACCGCGTGGAGAGAATCCCAGAGAGCTGTTGGGAAGCAGCAGCTTACCCAGGCCCTGGGGAGCGCCGTGGAAGGGAAATTGGGCAGTTACAGATACAGAGGAGGGGAGAGCATCATCTGATTTTATTCCTCTCTGTTTTATAGAAGTCCTTGTGCTGCATTAGTCATTGTAGTGTCTGCTTTCCAGTTGCTCAGGAATTGAACTGGTGCCTGTTCTGGCAGGGTTTTTTTTCTGTGTTGCTTTGTTGGTTTTTTTTTCAAATTTTCACTCTGGGGTTGTTGTATGATGCAGCATTTCGTACCTGACCAAGAACACAGGGGGGCTGTTAGAGAAGGTGGGGTCAAAGAAGTGCATCTTCCACCAGGAGCAGTGTTCAGGGCAGAATATAGTGTCTGGGGAAGTACATTTTTCATTCTTAGGTATATGCTCCCAAAGCAGTCTTTGCAGGAATGCATTAATGGTGGGCTTTTAGGTGCTCTCTACTGTCTCTCAGAGGAACGGTTATCAAGTGAATGTCTAGAAGGGAACAAACTTACACTTGCCATTGGAACCCTCAAAGCCAAGAGGTGGCTTTTTTCCCTATTGATTTTTTTTTTTTCTAAAAGTGGATGAATTAGCAGTGTGTCCTTTCGGGAGCTGAATCATATGCAAACCTGTATTTGCAGTTGCTTGTTCCTCTTTTCTCCTCCAGGAAGGAGGTATTCAGTCACATCACTCAAGGAAACAGGTTTCAGAGAATGATTATAAATAATGAAAAAGTTTCTTTCAGGAGTGTTCTTTGTGCCATATATTTAAAGAAAAAGCATGTTTTCTCTGAGGCTGGGCCTACACAAAGAGGAGAAAAACTATTACAACATATGTACTTATCTTTAAAGAGTAGGAATTCTACATCCTACTCCAAAAGCAGAAGGAAAAGTGAAATATGTGCAGTCTGACTTCATGGATTTGACTTAAATAAGTAACTTCCTTAGCCTTGTTCTAATTTGTGAAGGTTTTGCAAATAATACCCTCACCCTCAATACAGAATGTGCTTTGATTTTCATTTCATCTGAAAATGATAAATCTAAATCCAACTATGAGAATTTTTAAGTAACTACAATAAAACCGCTTCTATCATTTTTAGCTCTTTGAATATGAAAATGAAACAAAATCTATTTCCTGGTCTGTATGCTGGTCTCATTATTTAGAACACAGAAGTAAGCAAGAAAGCAAAACTAAGCCTTTTGCACAGATGGCAAGTTTTGAATCTCGCTTTGAAAAGCAAACTGTCTCTGAAGTTGCTACAACAGTTGTAAAAATCACATTTTGTGTATAATTACTGGTATTATTACCCATTATTTGGGGGTATGTTTACTAAGTTTAGTGTTTTACACCCCTCTTTACTTTAGGGTTCTGCGGTTATGCCTGTGTTACTACACCTCACACGTATTCGTGTTTGCCATGGTGTGAACATATGAAATGAAATGTGTAAACAGGATGTAGATAAGTGATACTTCAGTACTTTTGAGTTCCCCCATGTCACAGGCTGACACTTGCACCCAAGTGTATTAACATGCAAGTGTATGGAGACTGTGTATTATCATTTAGCAAAAAAAAGGAAAGGGGAGTGCTTACATGGTAATAAGATGCAAATCTGAAATGCTGACAGGTTTTGGATGCAGATGCCTTTTAAAGGACTTGTTAAAAATTAACAGAGTAGCATGAACACTGTTGAAAGTAATGAACAACCCTGAACAGACTAGTGAAAAAGGATAATTCACAGGACAATGGTGTTTCTTGCTATACTATGATAAAATGTGTTTAAACTAATTATAATAGAAGACAAACAGAAGCAAAAATGCCTGCTATCATTAGATAAGCTGTAATGTTTGGAGTCCTAACGTAGACAGGACTTTCACAATCTTGTCAACTGATGGTGTGCTTTATCAGTCAAGAGTTTGGCAAGTTTTGCAGGTCTAACTAAAGCTGACCCTGTCAAAATGTTGAACCTTAATCATATAAGGATTTCCCACCTATTTCAGTAAAATTCTTTGCATTTGCAGGGTTCTGTCCACAGAGATTTTGATGAGACGAGTCTTAGATACGCAGTGAGCACAACCAACATAGTACGCCACTCTCCTAGTCTTTCAAGTGGTCTGGATACCAGTGGTATATTGGCCAATTATATTTGGGAGGCATCAGAACATTTTTATCTTGCAGTTTGTTTCCTTTCCCTGTTCGCAAGAAGTTTTCCGTGTCGCTGCAATACATGCTTGTGTGAGTTTTCCACATTGCAGCCTGGAGAGATATTAAAAATGAAAAGCAAATTATTAGAGGATGTAATAGCACAGAAACTTACAGTGAGATCAGGGACTATACTAGCAGAAAACATGCTGTTATTGACTTTAATTCAAAATCACCAGGTATTCTTTAAACTGCATGTTGAGGGATACCAAATATGCAAAGTGATATATACACCAAGTTAAACTCTAGTTCTGAACTGGCCTAGATTTTGTTTTCTGTAAGATGAGGTTATATGACACAGGCATACTCTTCTCTTTTGCACAAACAGTAAAAAAACACATAAGCCTGTAGAAATGACAGTAATCAGCTTGTCCTTAAAGAATGATACTTTATTTCACACTACCAAATTGTTAGCTGACAGTTAACTGCTTGCTCTGAAATCACTGAAAGTTACGAGCATGGGTCTGCTGGTAGTTTTGAGACTCATCATCTACCAAACTTTTACACGGTTTTTTAGTTCTTCCCTGTCCCAACTCCATTTCTTCCTTTGCCTCCTGGATAAAGACTTCACAGTACTTACTTGTAGATCAAATCCTCTGACTCTGGTGTTCATTCCCTAACCTGCCGCCTCTTCAGTTCAGCAGTCAAGCTCTTTCTCTTTTTGCTTGTCTGTAACAGACAGCCTAGTTCCAGAGCTTTAAGATGAAGCATGTTTACTTGGCATGGACAAGAAAGTAAGGAACACACCACAGGAGATGCTACAGAACAGTGTACCTTTGCAAGGTTGGAATTGTGCAATAAATCCCGGGAGCTAGGGCAGAACTAGCACACATAGGCATTGCAGAAAAAAAAAAAACAACCACAAAAACTTGCGTTTTTCCTTTAGCCCAACTAACACACAGACTGCTGTGAAGCGGGACCACAGCGAAGGTGCACCGCTTTTGTTTACCACGGCCGAACAAGGCAAGGTCTGTCCCTCAGACTCCTGCTGGCCGGGCCCCGGGCCCTTTGCCTCACTTCAGCTCAGTTTGACCCTCACAGCGGCTCCCGCTGGCGGGGGCGGAAGGGCACTCGGGCGAGACAAGCAGCCCTTGTTCCACACGGGAACGGGGAGGGGCGGCGAAGGGGCAGACAGCGGCCACCGCTCGCCCGGGAGCGGTTCCCGTTCCCTTCTCGCAGCCCCGCACCCCTTCTGTCCTCCCCGGCGCCGCGCGGAGAGCCTGCCGCCGCCGTAGCCCGGCGGCTCCCTGCTTGCGCTGCCGGCAGCCCGCGGGGCTGACCACCGGCCCCTGGGTGGGAGGGTCCCCCTGGGGCGAGCGACATCCCGCCGCGGCGGCGGCGGCCCCCGGGGACGGCTGCGGGGGTGGATGAGGAACGAGGGACGGCTGCGCCCCTCCGTGAGGGGAGCTG
>VYZM01004626.1:9602-33573 GCA_013398915.1 Dromas ardeola | reverse complement strand
AAAAAAAAATCCACTCACGGTAGGAGGAGGGCAAACAGTCACAGAAGAATCTGTGGTTTTTCTCTGTATGTCTGTATTGAATTTGCTTCTGGTTGGGGAAATGTTCCCTTAGATGTGGGTTATGAGTTCATGAATTTAATTTATTTTCACAAAGGATTTTTTTTATTCTTTTTTTCAGAAAAGAATTGTGGATAAAACTTCAGATTTTTTTTTTTATTTTTTTTTTTGGTGCAACAGAAGCCTAATTAGAACCGGATTGGCTCTGTCTTCAAATTTCCCGTTCTCACCTCTGCAGCCAGTGACAGGTGAGAAAATAACACCATGCTTTGGCTACTTGTAAATTATTTGTTGCTGGAGAGACATAGACTATATTCCTTTTGGTTGCTAGGCAGAAGGAAACATAATTGGGAAGACTGTGGTGGCTACTCATAATTTCAAATGTGACTTTAAATTTGAGATTAGTTCCTTAATGGTCAGTGTTTCTGACATCTTAGTCCTGTACAGCTTTCCAGTTTATCATCTACTTCCCCATTGGTTCTATTGTTAGTTAAATTTAATATATATGTAGTTTAAGTGAGAGAGCAGTATTTCTAAAGTTTGTATTTTATGGAAGATCAATATTAACAGGAGATTGTGCACTGTTAAAAAGAGTCATTTGGATCAGTTATATGGATTAACTTTTTTTTTCTTCCCCCCTGTCCAGTTTTCCTAGTAACTGATACGGGAGTAATGCTATTGTGATGTTCCATGTGCATGCTGGTTTATTACCCCTGCTTAGAGTTGGTGACCGTAATTTGAGAATTCAGTAGGAACACACGAGCCATTGCTATCTTCTGATTGATAAGGATGAGTTCCAAGTGACTTCAGTAGTGTAAATGGAGAAATTTGTAGCAACCAACTTCAGTATTACAGTGTGAAATGATAGGGGGTTTAAGCAGTGGTGCACTTTCCAGAGAAATGCTAAATCAGAGCTATTTACAGAGTTTTTCATTTTCGTATGTGCCAACAATAGCAACACAGGGAAGTAGTGTTTGCTGCTGGAAAGGGAAGTTTTAATAAGCAAGAAGTTTACAGAATGCAGAATGGTTTGACATTCTTGTTGATCAAATCAGATTGACGGGAGCTGCAGAATGGAAAATGAAAGGAGACTGCTGCTGGTTCTCACATGTAGCTGGTGAGAGTGGTGATTGGGCTAATAAAAATCAAAGCTGAAATCTATGTTGAATAACTGTTTCCAAACTATGTGAAGTTAATGTTATGCATGACCACAGAATACTACTAAAGTGAATGTCACTGCCATCTTGTACTAGCAATGGCATCTTGCTGAAGTTGTAAGAAGAGCAGTTACTGAACAGGGTTGCTGTTTTTGCCATTGGTCTCTTTGTCTCAGCTCTGGGGCATTTTTGTAGTATGACCTTATGTAAACAAGAAGCTAAGTGATGATGTTTGCAGCTACAGGAAATAATCTAGCATTTCGGCTGAAAGGCCCTGAAGAGGGAAATAAGTAAGATTCAGAAATACAGAAATATTAAACAGATACATGAATTAAATGGTGTTAGTTATGGATAAAAGGGAACTGCTATCAAAAGTTACAAAACTTCAGTGAAAAATCAGGTTAACATAATTAAACATGCAATAATTAAAAAAAGTATTTGTTTTAATGGTGTTTTGAAAAAAATAACTGATGTGGAAGAAGGCAACCAAAACCCTGTGGCTTTTTTATAAAAATAGCTGGAGCTTTGAGTAGGAGGCTGAACTAGATGACCTACTGAGGTGCCTTTCAGCCAAAATTATCCTATCCTAGTGGTACTATGCTATTACAGGCTAGCATTTCTGTTATAGCACCCGACGTTCTTTAGACCCAGGCTTGTATGCAAATATCAACACTGTCATTAGGCAATACACAGTTATATTTTTTCCCATTTAACTTAACAGAGCTGCTGTTTCAAAGCCTCTGACCCTGACTGTGCACTGATTTCAGTGGGTGCCATTTGAATTCATGTGTCCACCCACAGGGTTCTCAGCATGAGCCCAGTAAGATGACTAATATGAGTAAGACTAGCAAGATCTGAGTCAACATTTGAGCTCATGCTTGCATTTGTGTTTTTCTAACTCGTTTCAGATGTGATTGCTTTATCAGAAGGTAAATTAGGAGCTTTCTTGAGTTTCTGGATAGGAGATTTTGCAGATTATTCCATAAGGTGTATCTGTCTTTATCGAGGCTTGAAAAACAAAACGAAAATGCGTATATACAATGAAGCTTGTGTGTAGCAGTTCTGCTGGAAGAACTGTAGTCAGTTTTATTTGCCACATACAAATAGGTGCTTTTTGCTGCATGCTGTGTTGATTTAGAGAGTGCATTATATCTCTCACTTAAATGGGTTTTGCGCCTTGTGATACAGTGAGAGCTACAAAGTACAAGTGTAAGGTATGTCATTGCTGTAAGTTGCAATCTGTGAGATGCTGGAAGAAAAAAAGTGATGCCTTACTCCAATGTTAAGCTCTCTGAGTTGTGCAGTACTGAATGCAGGGAGATCTGATTCACATGGACAGTGATATGTGTTACTGTGGGTATTGAGGTGCAGCTGATTTGATCTTTAAAAGTAATTCCTAGCTTTCTTTCTGTCCCATTGACTAGTACTAGAAAGTTATTTTTCTGTGGAGGAAGATCTAATACTTCTTGAGTAGACAAGTAGAATGACTTGCCTGGAAGATAACTGTCCATCTAATTTTGGTTATGCAGTCACTGTATTACACAGTCAAACATGAATATTTAAATCTGACTTGTAGGAAAAAAAAATAATAAACCGATGTGCTGCAGCCAACTACTGATTTAAAGTCAATACAGGCTTTGTCCCTTTATGATGTGAGTTGTGTCTGCATTGGTGTGTTTGACAGTGGTTTCCACGCTAGTATTACACAGTTCCTTTTGTTGTTAGTAGATCGCTGTTTTTAATTGTGGTTGAACATTTCCTTGTACTAGGAAGGGAGGCATTAGCTCTTGATGTTTGATTTTCTGTACCTCTGTCCCTTCTTCTGGGCTTTTTTCTGTTTTGTTGGTTTGTTGGTCTTTTTTCCTAGTATCTTTAGTATTTGTCCATAGATCAGATAAATCTATGAATTGATTCTGGTTTTCTGTGGTTTTTGTGATGTCACAAAAGACAGTATTCCAGATGAAATGAGAATGTGTTTGATCCCATTCTTTGTTCATTGGAACGCTTTGTTTCTTGTCTTGCTAGTGCCTGTATTAAACAGGGATTCTGTTGAGCTGCACATCCTGGGCACGGTTATTTTGTTTATCTGCTTACATTTGGCTTAAAATTCAATGCCATGTGGGAATAGCAGCAAGTTATTCTTTCAGGAGTTTATTATTTTGTATTTGTTGACATCAGATCTTATCTGTCTCCTGTTTTTTCGCTTGGCTAGCTTTCAGTTTTGATCCTGCTCAAGTCTCATGTTAACCGGTTGTCACTGAAGTTGTTTTTAGGTTGCTGTTTAATATTTAGTAGAAAGCTGAAAAGTATATTCAATGCCAGGCCTAGGAAATAAAGATGGAACATCTTATGGACTTACTAAACTGAAGATTGACTACCTAGGCAGTGACTTTGAAAGTGCTTATATGCTTGCATAAATATGTATAGTGTGGTGTTTCTTGCTCTGCGTGCATCCCTATGTAGAAACTTTTCAGATACTTACCTCAGTTCTTGAACTATGTGATGTTCATGATGTAAATTTTTTTTATTGACAGCCTAGTGGAGCTCTCTCTGCTATTACTCCCTTTATCATTTTGCTTGTGTGCTTGAGCAGTTGCAGTAGATTTCAGCGTTTAAGAAAGTCTTTTACAAGTGTTTTAAATATATTAATTTATTATATATGTTCAAAGTGTTGTGATTAAAGTTATTTGCATGTATAATTAAGAACTTAAAAAGTTTATGTGACTTTATTGGTCTTAATGTTTTCTTTTTTGTAACCTTTAGTAAGAATCATCAAATCAGTCAAAATCCATTTGTGAGACTTTTTTTGCACAAACTAAGTCATCCTGTTTCCCAAAAAAAGAGTATGCGAGGAAAAGAACTTTGACTGATACTTTTTGGTTTTTAGTATTTTAGAGGAATACTGTTAACTTTTCTTAGTCTAGTATCGACATTTTGCATATATAAAAAAGGATATTTAAGAACATGTCTACTGTGCTTTAAATGAATATTTTTCCGTCTTTGTTCTCCATTAGTCTTTGTTGACTACTAACATTTTGCAGTTACGAGCAAAATGTTCATTGTTCTTCAATGTGTTGTGCTATAGCCTGGGTTTCTAGCACTGGCAGATATTTTGAAAGTAAGAAAAACTTTGACTTTTAAATGTCTAATCTTGCTACGTTTTTAGAGGCCTCCAGCAATTTTTAGAGGCCTCAGTTGTTCAAGTGCATTAGATTGGGAGACCTGTTAACTTCAACATAAAATTACGGGATTGCTTGCATGGGTTCAGTTATAGAGATAGGGCCGCAGGTGGTGTCTGAGTTTTACTGAATATATTAGGTAAAACTTCACTACAAGACTAATGCAAGAGCATTTGAGGACATAGGCTATTGGAAAACAACCATTAATTCCTAATAAAAGAGGAGTTTTTGTGAGTTAAAAAGGTGCTTTGGAAACCTATTAAGATAGTCTAATAACATAGGAGGCTCTGAGGTTGTAAAGACAAAAGCCTCTTACAAATACATCTTTCAAGTGAGGGTTCATGTTGGAGGATGATGTTCAGAAAAAAATATAAAGTCTGTTATGTGTAGTATAGTTGATGTACTGCATACTTCGGTGGGCAGTATAAGCCAGCAAAAATCTTCTCTTTTGCAGGATTTCCCAGTTGTGCGGAATTCTGACATTTTTTAGTGTTTGGTGCTGGTTCTGCAAAATGTAGTAATACTGTATTATGTTTGTTCGTAAGTTTAGTACAGATGCAAGGGACAGCAATCTCCATCTCTTCTATACTCTTCTCTGAAGCAAAGGAGCTAAAGGTTGCCAAAAAAGGGAGGGTGGGGGGATGGGGAAAGCCACTTATGTGTTTGTGGCATCCTGTCTATATGAAGGAGTACTCTTGTGTGCTCAGAAAGCAGGAGTCGGGGCCAAACAGCAACTGGTCCATGTGAGGGAGCATCCCCTCAGGAACAAGTAGGATCAAAGACATTCCTACTCCAGTCCTGTAGTCTGTGAAGATAAAGAAGGCAAAATGTTATCCTCAGAAAATGGAGGGATTAAAACGAGTTGAATTAAGTGAAACATTTAAAACCCTTCCCTTGTAGTTGAAGGAGTCAAAATTGGACACAAAGCTGAACTAGTTCCATTTCATAGGTTGCTTTAAGACTGCCAAGGGGATTGGTGAACCTGAAAGCTTGCATGTTTTTCAACTTTATCATCAAACTACAAAAGATACTTTCTCTCAATAGGAAACGTAGCTCACATGGAGAGAACTGCTTCTTGTACAAACTGATTTTGGAAATTTTAACTGGCATTTCTGATCTTACTCCTGACGCTATTTTGCCATGCTTTGCACCATTGTCACTACAGATTCTCTCTTTGGATTCTTTTTTTGAACCACTATAAATTTTATTTTAATATGGAGTATATTGTAGTCATATAATAACATGTACATAGAAATGTCTTCAGTTTTCATTGTCTTGTAAAATCATATTTAAGCCATTTCTACAAGTCCGTACTCTTGAGAGTCTCAGATTAGTTGTGTGAGATTTGAATGGCCACTTCTGTGTATTAAGATCAGTGTTGATATGCAGTTTTTAAGCAACAGATTTACCTTTATTATATTGACAAATTATCTGCTATGCATAGTTTTCAGATTTCTGCACTAAGTAGAACAGTGACACTCACTTGAGTTTTTTATATTTTGATACCTTGAGGTTTTGCTCCTTGGAGCAGTAGAAAGCAAACTCTACCTACTTAGCAACTGGTGGCCGAGGGACAGGAGTGTTCCTTGGGTGGGAATCCAAGTAGAGAGTTTTGTCCTTTCTGCCAGGAAATGTAAACCATGAAGACCCAGAGATCTGAGACTGAGGTAGAGGCGGTAGTTTCATGACGTGTGTTAAGTGTCCTCTTAAACTGTCTCTGGCACACGAGATGTTTCTTTTCTCAACCTCTCAAAAACACTGGAATTTGCTGCTCCCTCGGTTTTGTAAACACAACAGCTCTTTGGAGGGCTATGCTGTAAACTGTATCACAACTGTGACCTAAGAATTTTTTTTTTCCTCTTTTGGAACAAGTGGCACGAGGGAAGAGGAATGGACAGGATAACTCCGTAAGCTGGCTTGCAGTGCCAGAGAAAATGTTGTGTAACCACATCCTGGATAACCCCAAAGATGGACTGAGCTACAAAAGAAATTTTGGGTTCCCAGTGGAATCTGAGGACATGGGATTGCACAAGACCCAGATCCTCAGCTGTGGGCAATAAAGCATGTGTCAGTCCAACAGCTGGCTCCCAAAAGATTGAGACTTTGGAACTATTCTAACAATGTGTAAATAGATGCGTGGTTATCTTTTAATTGCTGTATACCTGGGTCTTCATAAACCATTGTAACTATGCTGTCTGTCAGGGTTTTTGTGAATAAATACTTCTGGTTGCTTTTATCTTAACCTAGCTTCACTTAAAGGTGTTTTCAAGGTAGCTCGCTAACATTAGGACGTTCTATTCCTAAATATCTTTTGATCCCTAAAACTGGAGCCTCCCACACTAAATGGCGTTTGGGGCATTGAAAGGATGGTGGAGTTGCACTGAATTCTAGAGCATTTTGGAAGAGTGGTTGCAGAAGTTGGGGAGAAGCATGTTAGACTTAAGTTTGTGATAATGAGAATGCAAAACTGTTAATAGGACTTATGAACCCTGTGCAAGGTGGGCGTGAAAAGCGGGCTGGAATCTTCACTTTTCATTGTTATGCATTGGCAGACCTAAAAGCAGTGTGATGAAATAGACTCAGGTCAAAGTGGAGAATAAATAAAGCAGGAGGTTTATTTGGTTGAGGTTAATGAGATTACACCAGTCTAAATCAGAACCAAATCAATTTGAAGCTACGTCTGTAATATAGTGTGGTTGTAACACACATGGGTGTACCTGAACCAGCTCATATTTCTTCAGCTGGAAGCCACAGCAGCGTAAATTGCACAGGATACTGAAAATTTCAAGTTGCTTTTGCTACCCAAGCTGTTTCAGGTATATTAACAGTGTTTAGAAGGATATCTTTAGACTGCAGCAGACTTAAGCCGTACCATAATTTTCTTGGGCCTTGGTACTTTTCCAAGTCTGTTTTCTAAGAGCTCTGCCACTTGCTCAGGCTGATAGCTTATCAATATTTTTTGCCTGTGAACTCACAAAACTGAGTTTTAAAATAACTTTAGAATGTTAAAATGTTGTTACTTTGTTTTGTAAAAATATTGTAATATTTGTAAATTTTATCTTAGTTCTGTGAATTTTGACACAGGTTTTTGGAACTCTTGAACCTGAGGTAAGAATTTTTGACTAAGTTGATAATACATGATGTCTCTTTTTGTCGTTTAGGGTATTATGCTGTGATTAGAAGACTGTGCAAGGCGGTGAAGTAACATTTCTTACAGTGAGACTTTGTAGAAGGAGATTTGAAGTTTGTCATTACCTGATATTGCAGCAAGTTAACCACATGCTGTAGTATGCTAGAAGGTATTCTGTCTAGTTTCTTGTTCCTGCAGTAGCCTTGTGGACTGCTCTACCAACTTCTGTGAAGTAACTTTTAGCAACTTTATATTTAGATTGCTTGGAGCCATTTCTGGAAATACAGAAAAGCTTTACTTTTAAACAGCATGTAGGGCACTCGGTGCTCCGTGTTAATGTGTCAAACTACTTTTCTCCTTCTCCCACATCTGAAGTCTGTCTTGGCTAAGAAACCCAGTATTGTTTTGACTTGCCACAATGTAACTGAAGTATTCTGACTGAGAATGCCTAAGGGGAAGTGGCCTCTAGTGCCCTTTATCTTACTGCTAAAAGGATAGGTTAAATATGCATAGAGCCTGGAAAGGCGGTGCTCTCTTTGCGCACCAAGGGGGCACACGGAAGGAAAAGAAGAGCATATCATGCCTGACCTTGGGTAGACAGGCAGTTAACATAGATGAAAAGGATTTATTTAAATTACTGTTTGTTTTAAAGAAAACCATTTGGAGGTTGTTATTACAATTCTGCTAAGGCCTAAATTTAGTCAAATAATGTAACTTTTGGTTAAATAACGGTACTGTATTCATAGTATCACAGAATAATTCAGTGTGGAGGCAACCTCAGTAGGTTTCTGCTCCAAACTCCTGCCAAAACCAACGTCAGTAATGAGGTCAGGGTGGGTATTGAAGGTGTATTCAGTCATGTCATGAAAACCTCCGAGGGCGGAGGCACCACTTCCACTGCTGGGCTGTCCGCAGGATGACAAACTTTCTCCTTATGTCCTCTCTGAAACTCTTGTGTTTCAGCTTGTGCCTGTTGTGTCTTGTCCTGTAAANGGGGGGGGGGTGCTGTTAGGTTCCCCTGAAGTCTTCTCTTCTCCGGGTGGAACAGGCCACTTTCCCCAGTCTGTCCTCACAGGGTCTGTGCTACGGTCCCCAGCTATGTTGGTGGCCTCTGCTGTGAACTTGTTCCTGTTTGACAGTGTTTTTTCTGTATTCAGGGGGTGGGATAGGGCCTGGACACAGAATTTTAAATTCAAGTAGGATCTGAACACTGGCAAAGTTCTGAAGAAAAGCCAGGACAGTAGGCGGTCAGAGACTTTTCAACAACCAAACTGGGAACATTTCTCTCTCCCAGTTGATGTATAAAAATAACCATGAGACGGTGAGACACATTAGTTTTAAACCCTTGAAGGACATGGTGACCAGAAACAATCTGTTCAGTTCATGTAATTATAGTGCTTCTCTTCCTTAACAAACTGCTCAGTTTGAAATGTAAAATGTGTTTTGATAAGTTTATTTGGTTATGTAGCATTTCTGTGGAAGCATTGTATTTAATAATGTCAAGTGTACATTTTTTTTGCTTTGGTTTTGTGTATGTTTTTGTTACATTTCAATTTTCTAAGTGCAGCGTGCCAGAAATAAGTTAAAAATTACTGTCTTGAAAGCCAAAGCCAACATGCTTGTAAGCATAATGTAATTAATTAAAACTCAAAGTCTAGATAGAACACATTAAGTTCTATTGCTTCTACATAAAAATGCAACATGATGTGTCTTGTTTAATTAAAAAAAAATTAGTACAAAGAACTATTTGACTGCTTCAGTGATTAAATGTACGGAACAGCAGCTTAAAAAATAAATGTGCAAAACGAGTGATTTATATTAAATGTTCTCTTCAGTTTCAATCATAACTTAAAGAAGCTATTTTAAATTAGTTTGAATAAATCAATCTATCTTGCCCTCAGATTGCTGAGTACTTAATTATATATAGTTCATACGCATGTGATCTATATTTGGGGGTTTTGGCGTGTTTTGTTTTGTTTTTTTTTCTATTCCCTTTGGTTCTCTAAGATTCGTGGACTGTTAAATCAAATGGAACTTTTGGGGTATTATGGCCTTTTGTTTTTGTCAAGTCATTAAACCTCAACCATTTGAGACCAGTACATTCTGTTTTGCTGGCTAGTTACAAGGGTATGCCACCGGGATTTGGTTCTTTTATCAAGCTGGATTCTTGAGTACAAGTTCACAAGCCAAGTTAGTTTTAATATTTGACTGTCTTAACAGTTGCTTTGTAACCTCTTTGCTTACTAATAAAGTTAATTGTGGAATGTAAGTTTCTTCCCTTGAAGAACATAACTGTATGATAAATCAGTATGCCATTTTTGTATTTAATGATATCTA
This sequence comes from Dromas ardeola, assembly GCA_013398915.1. NCBI lineage: Eukaryota > Metazoa > Chordata > Aves > Charadriiformes > Dromadidae > Dromas > Dromas ardeola. The sequence goes on along the minus strand of VYZM01004626.1, from coordinate 23,713 downwards.
AATTTGTTTAATAAGAGCTTGTGCTATTTTTATTATTTATTCCTAAAATTCCTTTATTTATTACTGATATTTACTCTTGTACTCGAGAAGCTAATTATGTATGTAATGTTAGAACACTTGCCTTTTATTTCCACTTCTTTGTTGTTTATATCACTTTTTAAATTTCATGTTGCTGTCTCTATTATCAAACTAAGATGAGCTAAAATATTAGGCTGCTTTCTTGATTATTTAAGATCAGTTCAAAAAGAAATTTTTAAAAGTCGCAAATTGTTAAGCAAAATAGCTGTGTCTTAATTCTTTTCCTCTATTTGAGAAATATATCTGTTCAGAAGGAGTAAGCATGCATGTGTTACCTCTATGGTGTTATTACTTGAAACTGTCTTTGCTTATTTCTGGTTCTAAAGCAAATACAAATTCTCATCTAATAGTTAATTTGTTATAATCCATTACAATGAATTTAAAATCCTTATCTGTTGTTTGGTGCAGTATCTTTCTTGTCTTGACATAATTTCCAGTTACTCACTGAGCCTTTAGAGAAAGAAACAAAGCAAACAAAACTGATGGACATCCTTTCGTTGTCAGGAAAATAAGAAGGGAAATCGTCGTCCCTGATAAGACTTTAAGGAAAAGAAAGAGAGACTAAGGGAACAGTGTAAAAGCCTCCCTGGCAAAAATATGCAAGATGCAGCAACAGAGTTAAATGGACTTGTAGACTCATTTGGTAAACTTACATAGCAGATGGTCAAAAAAATAAAAGTTTTTTAAAATTGTAAAAGTGGACTTTCTAATATGAATATTTCAGCACACACAAGATAACTATTTTGAACCTACAAATAAAAAAAGACAGTCTCAGTCAAAGACACTGTGGGGAGAGCATAATACATCCTTACTGCTTCTGAACGGTTATGCTTCCTGTGCTGTAAGAAAAGGAATTTACTTCATTTCCCGCAACAGTAAAAATATTGCTGCTTTCCTTCCTCGCAGTAGTGAAGCAGAAGGTGAGTTTACAGGCAGAAGCAGTAACTCAATAGGATTCTGGAACTAAAATGGCTTAAAGTAAGGAGGGAGCAAGTATGTAAACAGATTTGTCTCTTCATCCTTCCAGATGCCTCTCCCTTCTTTACCTTCTCATCATCTTATTCTTCTTTTTCAGAACTTTTCTGTCGTGTTCAACCACATCTCTCCTATTGTTGCTTTGTTTCTTTCTTACATTTCTTCCTTCAGTCCCATAAATAAAAGAGCCATTAGCTGTGCTGTTGTTCTCAGAGTAAAGTAGGTTTAAAGATCGCTTTCTGATCTTGACAGTAGTCAAGGTCTGACCTACTTGGAACCAAACTTCAGGGCCCAGATCCAGCCAAGTATTTAGTCTTTCAGTTTACACAGGTGAAACAACCTTTTTATCTTTTTGGATCCATTGCCTTCAGATTTGCTAGAGCAAACTCCCTAGTCAAGTTTTGAGTGCCTCTGGATGGGAAAATGGGCAGAAAATAAAATAACCAAAAAGCATGTTACCTGAAAGAAATATTAAGATAAGAAACTGTATGCCAAATATAGTTATATTTTGCAAGCTGGGCTAAACTATATTAAAATTGTCTCAGAGGTTGGAAAATTGATTTTTCAATTGGAGGAGAACTGTTGCTGGTTTTGAAGAGGAAATTAGTTTTGATTTGTTAGTGGAAGAAACAAATAGCTTGTCAAAAACAGATCATGAGAAGACTCAGTTCTGTTAGCCTCAGTGGGCAAGGGTGTGGTATTGTGATTAGAATTTATTTTGAAGTATGGGGAATGAGAAGAATCAGTATTTGTCTGGAAGGAAGAGAGACTGGCAGGTGGCTTGGCAGTAGACTGGATGAGAGCTGATGTTTAGTCTGAAATACAGGGATAATGAGAGGAAGTCAAAATGTATTATGAATGAGAGGAAAAAAAACCCACATGACAGATGGGTGGAAAGGTGCGAGTAAGTGTGGGTAGATGAGTGGTTCTGTACTGGAAATGCAGACAGTGCAAGTCCTTGTATGTATCTTTTTAGCCTTAACTGTTAATATCCATGTTTAATTATTCCAGCAGTTATACCTGTTAATATCCATGTTTAATTATTCCAGCAGTTATAGCTGTTGGAAAGTACTGTATAATTCCAGATTTCTGTGAGGCTGGTGTGTTGAGAAGTCCTTTCTTGCGATAAGACTTTGGAAATTTTCTTTTGTAATATCAGTATAGACAATTGATGCTGGTAGGCTTTTGGGGCTGCAGTTCATGCTGTGTTTGAGTATCTTGCTCACTTTTGGTTCACCATGGTCAAAGGCCAGACACTCTGGCTATATGTGAGCATTAAAGAATTCATAATTTGAACTAAAATTATCTCTAATGTAAGTTCCTCAACAAATGCTGTATCTAACATGCATGCATGCGCACATTCCTTACTTATTTTTCACCAATGGCTTTTTATTTTCTTAACGGTGGAATGAGCAGAAATAGGTATTTCAGATTGTGGTCCTTTCCTTATTTAGGCCATATAGGGGAATAAAGTAGCAGTTTAACAAACCTTTTTGTTTTATCACGTCGCTGTTGTACTGTCACAGATGGTGTACAGGATTAGTTTTGCAGTCGCGATTTGTGATCTTTCCTTTCCTGTTTGTTCCTACATATTTTTGTTTCCTTTTATCTGTGTAACGAGTGAGGTCCTTTTGATGGCATAATTAAAATATCAGTTCACAGTACTAACAATTGGTAGTGGTTGCTACATAAGACTAGAACTGTTTAAATTACTGAAACAATTATATAATTGTACACTCAGTGTTCACAGTAAAATGTTGCACAGTTCTGATAGTTTTTATGAGAGGGAATCTTTAGTAGAGTATCATTGCATGCATAAATATACATTTATCAGTATTTAAAAGCATAACATGCCTCTGCTTTATGGAACATGGGAGTTAATCTAGGTCATGATTAGACAATTTCGCATGCATTCAAAATGCAATTAGGTCATTGCAAATGTATTATTACTAATGTTACTGTTTCTGCTAGTTTCAAAACATTTGAAAAGTATTCTTGGTGTTTGGCAGGTAGATCATCAAAATGCTACTGTTGGACTAATTCACACAAAGTCTGGCTTTAGCAAATCTCATTATATGATTACAGCCATACTTAAGTGTTAAATGGTATGTACAAGTAATGAAAGAAATGGCAGGTCAGCCTTGGATTACGCAGATTGTATGTGGGAGTGTCAGTTTGTTAATTTGTCTTTTCGGTTTTGCCCTTGTAACCTGGAAATCCTGGCTGAGTAAAGAACATCATGTTTGCTGTCAAGACTGCTATGATGATTAGACTGTTTATTTGGACCAAATGCATGATATCTAGACTCAATAATAGTAACACATCATTTGACATCTGCAACTGTGTGTTTCTTTTACTCAAAAAGTAGGAGATGAAAAAAACTTACTTGACTTTTGGCTCATTAATATTGCTGGTATTAGTGAAAGCAACACTGGAATCTAAACTTGACCATGGTTTGGTAGAAATGAAGTAATTTGCAGCACAGGAACAAGAAAAATTTGGCAATGCTGCACTTAATGATAGCATAAAAATGAGTTTTCTAGAACCTTTTTTCTAGATATATTTTCTATATATATTTCTAGGGTTTGTGTAAATTTTTAAGTTAAGTTGTTTCCCCATTAGAAATCAGTCTCTGAGTGCAGCCTGTTTGCAGATAATCCTGTCTTGTAAAGTTCAGTGGTCACATAAATAGCCTGATCAATAATTGATACTTTTAATGTATTATTTCTAATTACTGACTTGACAGCCGTTACACAAGAAGACATTGCAGATTATCAACTCTAAAAGCAACTTGTATGCTCTTCAGTGATAAGGAAACAAAATACTAGGGAGAGATGGCTTTTTTGTCTTCTACAGAAAGGAAAAAAAAAACCCCAAACCTCTCAAAGGGGCAGAATGACTTCCTCTGAGGAGTTTTTCTGCTAGCAAAGGAAGGAGAAAATGGGAAATGGAGAATGCCCAAAAATAAATGAAGGAAAAGGAATTTAAAGTGGGCAACTTCTATGAAATACACAATAGAGCAGGGGTATAGATTAAAGTGGAAAGAACAGAAGAAGATGTGTAGTTTCTTCCCCCCCGCCCCTTTGTTTTCCCTCCTGTTTTTTTCCTTTTGTCTTTTTGAGGGCGGGGAGAGGATTATGATGTATAAAAGAGAAGGGAAGAACATAAAACCAGAGGAAAAAGTTGAAGGGGATTTAGTGGCCAGCATAATTATAGTACTGCCAGACTGGAGGCTCAGCTTGAGAAGTATTTTGAGGCTTTGCAGACCCAATATATGCAATATATTTGCATTCATGTGGTAGAGGGAGAAATACTTAGTCACTTCTCTGAATCATGCTACCACATTGGAAAAGGTCATGAAATGAAGGGCCAGTAAAGGGGGTCCTCAGCTGCTGAGCAAAGGGATTACAGAAAGGACTGATTTGAGAGCAACTGCAGCGCTAGGAAGACAGTTGAACGATGTGTGGGACAGCTTTGGATTCGTACAAGGAAAAAGATGTAATGACATTTCAGCTGTTTTGGCCGTAGTGGAAAATGCACTTGTTTCAATGAGCATGTTGTCCATTCACCAGGATCTGGGAGCTGGCATGTGAAACCTTTGACTGTTGTCTAGCTCTACCTCCCATATTAGTGATGCGACGGAAGTTCTCATCCAATACATCAGTTACTTACAAACACATAAAAGCAGAGTATAAAGGAGAACAGCAGCATGAGTGTTTACTGGTTTTGTTTGCTTATAAAATAGAATTGCTAATAAGGTGAGGTAGATAGCGTCAAGGGGAAAAGATTTGGCAAGGCTGGGATGAGAGAGTATGTGGAAGCTTGGTGTCACTGTTACCAACGTTTCCTATTAACAAGCCTGATAAACAAGAGGAAAGAGGTCCTCAAGCAGAAAGCACTGAGAAGAGAGAGGGATTAAAAAAAAGAGAAAGGGTACTGACACTTTTCGTTGATGTCAGGGGCCATCAAAGAGAGGTGAGGTCAATGCAACTGCAGCTGTTCCTGAAGGGTTCCACAAGATGAGGTTTTCAGTGCTGCAAAGATCCTCTGTTGATTGAGTCAAAGGCTAACTGAATTAACTGTAGTTGAGTAACATAGATGGGGACGGCCAGTAGGTTGTATTTCCAGTGCTGGTGCTGCAGTGATAAGAGGTGGGCATTAAGCTGACAAAATCCTTGCACCTAGATATACAGTATTGTTATAGTATTTGGAGGAATCCAAAGAAATACCAGTTTAGAGATACATATAGGTGGTTTTCATCAAAGCACTGATTCTGTTATTTGATTTCATTCAGTAAAAATAAGGTCCATAAAATGATAAGAACAAAAGAACAGTCACGACTGCATATATGATTACAGCCCTTGAAGCAGTCAAATTTCAAGTGCCTTTAAAGAGGATCTGCAGCTGGATCGTATTTTTTTGTTCCTATATAATATAACCACTATAAAATTGTATAAAATAACCAAACACCTCTAATCAAAAGATCCAGTTTTATCACTAGAAACCTAGCTTCTGATATTTGTCTAGTTTAAAGTACACAGCTCTTTTGGGACTCAAATTGAAAAATGCATTAGATTAATATGCAAAAAGCAAGTCAACAGTCAAATATGTTAGACTCCTTAATCTGACTGAGCTGCAGCTTGTCTAATTTGGTTTCTATTTTTTTTGCTGTCAGGATTCAAATATTGTTTTACTGCTTGGGCTTTCAGTCAAAGCCTTATGAAATCAAAATTAATTTGAATGGCTCTCCATTTTCATTTCGAGTTATGTGGACATGATGAACAAAAATATTTGAGTCATATGTGGCTCAGCTAGTAGCTGGTTTTATGTAGCAAGAGTTAATTTTTTAGTTAAGGTTGATTCCTGAAGTATTGCTGAGGTAATAAAAAGGATGTTTGTTACTCCAGATAGAAGAGACAACCTTTTGGAGGCAACTACCAGTACACTTAGGACACACTGGACTTGATACTTCAAGAATATTTCTGTGTGACAGAAATTGTCTGTTGTTTATTATTAAAGCCTTGAAGTCCTTGGTATAAGTTTAATAAGCTTCCATGTCCCAGATCTTTCTTGGGATGCAAGTTAAGCATTGAGAAGAGGTATGGGAAAACTCCAATACCAATTTCCACTTGACTTGAGCTTTCTAAAGGTGACAGAGGGCTAGGGGCAGGAGAGCAGAGAATGGACAAGCACGAAACAGGTTACAGTCCTTGCTTGTGTCTATTGGCAGACCAAATTGCAGAGATAGACTAATACTTTAATGTAGTTGCAAAGGGAAGAAGACCCTTTAATCTCCAAATATTTTACAATTAGGAACATGCCTTCCTTACTAAAATGGTTCTTCTCTGAAATTATTTCATTTTATTCTCAAATTGAGAGTATTTACTTGCTGGCTGATATAACCATTCCACGTCCTGTCCTGGAGAAAAGAGTGTTGTTGAATCCTTTTCTACCTTTATATAGAATGCAAAAAGGTACCGTGCGTCTTCAGGAATCAGTCTGTGTCTCTGTTAACTTTTTTTTTTCCACCTACAGATTGAATTTGCTGGTCATTGATGTTATGTGGAGTAAAATACAAGTTTCTCATGTGTAGTCTAGCGAAGTGTATTGTAGAGTACTATGAAACATCCTTCAAGTTTGAGGAAAGGGATTGTCTTATTGTAAAGTTTGGTCTGCAGTGCTTGGGAAAACAAAATAATTAAATCATGTTAGCCCAAAGAAAGTTTAAAACTGCAGCAGCCACTTTGTGTTTGTTTTTGTTGCATAGCAAAGTTCCTACATAAGAGTAGAATTTTGGGTTACTGCTCCTTCTTTCTCATGCAGGTCTTGCAATTGTTTCACAGACTTTTGGGAGTCAGAAGCTGCTCCAGCAAGTTCAGTGATTGTGTCAAATATGTACAACTTCAACAGTAACAACAAATGTTTATAAATTACAGTTCTAGTCTTTGATTTAGTCTTGAATTTTTGCAAATGTTAAGCATTTTAATATTTGTAATTTATTGTCTAGATAGTCTTCAAACTAGAGTAATCTTAAATAAATGTCACTCATGCAGGGACTATAGAACTGTATTCCTGTTTTGGATATCAGCGAGTTCGTATATAAAGGTAAAATTGTCTCCACCCTTGATGACTAAGTCCCTTGATTTATATATTTACATTTTTATATGTAAAGTATATAAGTTAAATTGAATGTGCATAATGTTACACATGTGTATGTATAAAGAAGACTTAATCTGATCCATATGTATGGGTGGTGCTTATAGGATAGGTTTACTGTTCAATTATATCGAAAATTTGTATTGAATTTATTCTCACTATGCCAGTAGTTATTATAACTGCTACTTTTCAGGGCATACTTGGTTGTTTCCTAGGTGTAGCCTGCATTTTTCTTGGGTATCTAACTTTGCATTTCTATCATTAATATGTACTACTTTTGAAGGAACGTTTTATTTGAAAGGGCAGTCATTTTTTCTGATTGTGCTATTCTAGTTCAGAGCTTCTTAATACTAGATCGACATTGGCATGCTGGAATGAGTCCAGTGAAGGACCGCCAAAGATGAACAGGGGTGGAGTACATGATGTACAAGGGGCTGAGAGAACTGTGTGTTTCCATTTAGAGAAGTCTGAGGAGGCATCTGTTTCTTGTCTTCAGCTACCTGATGGGAAGCTATAAAGAATATGGAGCTGGACTTTTTTTGTTGTTTTTTTAAAAAGTACATGGTGTTTGGTTTAGACACAACAGACAGAGTGAAAACGTGGGAAATTTTTGTTAGGTATTAAGGAAAACTTTTTCAGCAGGAGGGTGGTCAAACAGTGGAACAAACTGTTCATAGGGGTTGTGAAATCCCAATCTTTGAAGATGGTAAAAACTTCACTAGGCAGGCTTTGAGCCCAACATAGTTTGACCCTCCATTGAGCAGAGGTATTGAACCAAATGACCACCATAGGTGGTCGTAGGTTCCTTCCAACTATATTAGTCTATGATTCCTATTTGTCACTTTCACATGTAATAGTTGTGACTTTTGTTTTTGTTGCTGTATGAAGACAGTGTATTGTCTCACACCAAAGAAAATATTTGCTTGAATTGCACCTGTGTATGAATAATCATAGCCCCAGGATAAACTAGCCCCCAGGAAAGAGACCTGGGAGTCCTGGTGGACAACAGGATGACCATGAGCCAGCAATGTGCCCTTGTGGCCAAGAAGGCCAGTGGCATCCTGGGGTGCATCAAGAAGAGTGTGGCCAGCAGGTCGAGGGAGGTCATCCTCCCCCTCTACTCTGCCTTGGTGAGGCCACACCTGGAGTACTGTGTCCAGTTCTGGGCTCCCCAGCTCAAGAAGGACAGGGAACTGCTGGAAAGGGTGCAGCATAGGGCTACCAAGATGATTAGGGGGCTGGAACACCTCTCTTATGAGGAAAGGCTGGGGGAATTGGGTCTGTTTAGTCTGGAAAAGAGACGGCTGAGGGGTGACCTTATTAATGCTTATGAATACTTAAAGGGTGGGTGTCAGGAGGATGGGGCCAGGCTCTTTTCAATGGTGCCCGGCAATAGGACAAGAGGTAATGGGTACAAACTTGAGCATAGGAAGTACCATCTCAACATGAGGAGGAACTTCTTTACTTTGAGGGTGGCAGAGCACTGGAACAAGCTGCCCAGAGAGGTGGTTGAGTCTCCATCTCTGGAGACATTCAAAACCCTCCTGGACGCGTTCCTGTGCAACCTGCTCTAAGGTGACCCTGCTTTGGCAGGGGGATTGGACTAGATGATCTCCAGAGGTCCCTTCCAACCCTATGATTCTATGATAAACAACTCTGCTTCATTTTGATTCCCTGTTGATAATTACTTTGAGACTCTAAAACATGTATAGTTTACATATGTGTGTATAACAACCTCTCTAAAGTATGTTTTTCACTTGTTTCTTCAGTGGAATGTAACGGGATACTAATGCAAAAGCTTGCTGAACCTGTACGGATATTTTTTGGTTAATTGAAGTGTCTTTCTGTGAAAAAAGAGTGTGCTTATGGCTTTTCTCCTGTATGAAATATTTTATTTTCAAATTTTCCTTGAGTGTTTAATAAGAGAATGTAAGTTTCCAGCCATGAACCAGCTTTTTTTTAACTCTGCTGGTTTTTCTGCAGATTTAGAGAAACTTTAGTGTCTTCCATTGAGGATACAGGTGTATGTCAGTGTTAGACTGGGTCATGTTCCCACACGTTTCTCTGCACCTGTGCTAGCAATCCTTTGTCTGTGGAGTGAAAAAATGCTGCTGAAAACTTTGAAATAGTACTAACTGAAATTGGTTTACCGAATGTTGACACAGTACAAATTTCTCAAAGGAGAAATTAGGCTGCATTAACCTTCATATTTGAGTCTTTTTAGTCGATTTGGTACTAGAGTTAATAGTTAAATAATTAGAGTAATCTTAAGTTTTGGTCATGTTTAAATAGAAGTGTGGCTGCTTCTGTAGGCATTCAAAATTAGTTGAGTTGCTCGTTCAACTCAAAATGTAGCAGTCTTCTGCAGGTAAATTTGCAAATAAATGCACGTGGTTCACTGGATTTTTATTTCTGTGGCATGTGTATCTTTATTAAAACCTTTAAACTGGGAGAAAAAGCAGACTAGTATGAGTCTTGCTGCCATTTGTAATTGTGTTGGTCTGTGGTTAATGTCAACTCTGTTCCGATAGCTCTGTAATTTGCGGTGGATATTGTGGATATCCAAAGCCAACATACACAATTCTTTTAGTGATAAAATCCTTGCATTTAAGTATACTTGCTTCTGTTTAAAGTTTTTCTTGTTTTTCATGGGGCTTAAATGGTTAAATGGATGTTTATATACTGAAAAGCTGGCATGTAGAAGAGTTAATCCTGAGTATATATAATCCTGAGGTAAGGTTCCTTTGGACTTTATAAATTACATGTTGATCCTCTGCATGTTCAAAAGATTTCGTTTGAAGTTGCAATAATGGTAACACTCAACTCCCCTCCTTATGTGGGTTTGCCAACAGCTCACTTATTTCAGTACTGTAAATTGTGTTGATCATTTCAGGAATGCTACTTTATATAAGAACTTTTTCAGAACTCCCAACTCTCAAGAACTGTCTGCATTCTTCTCAGATGTTAGCAAGATGCCTAGCGTTTGTATATGAGAATTGAATGAATGTGTTTGTGTGGGTTCAGTTTTCTTGTGGTCTGTCAATTTGTGTGTGTACCACATCTGCATACCTAATATCCTTATCTTAAATTATTAATTAAATATTGCCTCTACCTCTGTTCCAGATAATCTGTGTTGACTAGTGCCCTGTTTGAGATGCAGGCTTTCTGGTTCATGCAGCTCTCCTTGCTGGTCAACCAGTATAATCAGATGTGCCTTAATGGAACCACAACCAGGACTTTTCCTTTAGTACATGCCTGTCTTTTCCTACTTAAGGATCAGGAGGCATCACTGAAGAAGATCAGTTGCCTTCCTCTTCAAGTCCTTTCAAGATCTCTGAATTCTTAAGTTGTATAATTCTGCCTGACCCCATGTTGTGTTCCAGTGTGAGTCATTGTCCTTGCCAAATAGATTTGCAGTCCTGCCCAATCTTGCTGCCATGTTCTGTGTCATCCCTTGAGAGTGAAATGGCCTGCTTGCTTTCTTTTCCTTTCCCTGTTTACCCAGTTATTTTAGTATGGAGTTGTTATTTTATAATGTCTTGTCTGTCTTACGTGATGCAAGGACTGCTTATGGTAGGTGCTTTCTTCATGACCAAAAATACCTGTCAGATGTGCTGCTTTGAGTCTGATTCTATTACTTGGAAGTTGACTCCATTGAGTGGCTGATAATGATTCTTTGTCTTCTAAGTTAGGTAAGTTACTGTGATTCTCTTTCCCTTTTGGGTGACAGAAAAAGCAGATTGCCTAGGCAGAATGACAGGAGAAAAAAACTGTAGAAAGTGATGAGATGGAGAGAGGAAACATTAGAAAAGACGGAGGAAATTATATGGAAATTAGGAATGTTGTGGGATCTTAAGATTAATCATTTGGGGGGAAAAAAAGAAAACAATCTTTAACTTAATGCTAGGACTTGAATATCTCCTGGTCTCAGGCCAGAGGGATTTTCATAACTCTCAGACATGACTAACGCCCATCTAAATCAATTAATTATTTGAGTGATTTTTGTATTCTAATTCAGCTAAGTGCATCCTTGTAAACCTTTGAACACATGGCAGAAGTTGGCCAAAACATTAAGGAGCCCAAATCTGTGCCATACAATTGACGAGATAGATGAATATCCATCTGCAATATTAATCTAGCAGATAATACCTCCTGTCTGAATATTGATACAAAGCATGTTACTGAGATTTTTTTTTTCCCCCACCAGCCTACGCCAGTGATGATTTCAATACAAAGTCATCTTTATCCTGAGTCTAATAATAATTTTGGGTGAGAAATGAACACTGAATTATCTGATAGCGGTGGCAGAGGCCTGGAGTCTTGTAGGTATAAAAGAACTATAATACTCACTATATTATTCTCTTTTGCTAAAAGATAATTATAATGCCACGTATGATTTCTAAGAATCTGTTCCCTTTTATATGTCGTCATTGTTATAAAGGCAGATCATCAAAATCAGTTCGGTCCCATTCCACTTAAATCATTGTGCGTGTTTTGTGTATTTTAGTTTACTTTCATTTGAATTATAAGCTTAGTTTGCCAAATGGTCTAATTCTTCTGTATCGAGAAAATGGATGAAAAAGTTGAATCTGCTTTGCAAATTAGTAATATCCTGATAGGTGTGTGTTGGCTCATATTTTTCCCTGTCTTCAGCCTTTGTAAGCAGGAAAACAGATACATTTTGGAAACTTTGTAGTGCTCAGATTTGTATTGCTGGTCTCAAAAGACCAGTAATCGTCATCTGCCTTAGAAGTTAGAACTGAGTATTTCATGCAGTTGAAACTTTTTGTTTCGACTGCATGAAAGAAAAAAAAAAAAGGAAAAAAAGAGTGTGGTTGGCATGGTTGGTAGGAAACTGAGGTATTGTCAGGGTGGTATAGAACTAAATGACATGTGGCAATTCATGTATGTTTGGAACAAAAATAAGTGTTAGTCATCTTAAATGTTCACATAAAAATGTCCAGTTCATCTTGGTTTTAGCATTTATCACTTTAGCAGGAAAGCATCGTTGTAAAATAATTAAGAGAATGGATTGGTTTGTATGTGATTCATCCACCGGCCTGTTGAGACACACAAACCCAAGACTTAACAAATATACTTACCCAGGAGAAAACAGTAACTCTCGAGCAGTTGTATCTGTCCTACAAGACTTCCCTGAGCCTATTAGGTAGCTTTAATTGTGCAGTATTTTCCTTATAATGTATTTTCCTAGGTATAATCAATGTTTGTTCAACTTCTCAGAAGTTCTAAACGTGGCTGGGGACTCCACCGCATAGGCAATATACAAATGCAGAACAGAAAAGTTGGCCTAGACTCTGCACAAAGGCAGTATACAGCAGATACAGACAAATGAGTAGGAAGGGTAAGGGACCAAAAATGGTCAAGTTGGTAGACAACACTTCAACATTTCCGTAGTCTTTCTTTTACTTTTTTTTGGCGGTAGTTGTCAGAATCTTAAAATGGAAACAATGCAAATGCATCACTGGTATGGTGGATGTTTCATGGAGACCACCTCTAGGCAAGAGAAACAGTATGGAAGAGGTTTAGTTCAAACAATAATTGTGACAGGGAGAGTGGGTTTTTGCATCAGTCTGGTGGGGAATGAATGCGAAACATAAACTGCCGGTGAAGATGAAAGAGTAGAACAAGAGGAAAGAATAGGCAAGGACAGAAAATTGAATGGAATTAGTGGAGATACAGAGATCAAAGGGACGGGATCAGGCAGACATGTCAATTTGTGATATCTTCAAGTAGAGGAAAAGTAGTGTAAGGAAAAAAACAGTGATAAGGGTACAGAGTTAAGACCATTTAGCAGTTTGTTCGCCCTGGAAAGAAAGCAGGACAGGACGAAGCAGAGGCAGGAGAATGGAGTCTGAAGTCCAAGTTAAGCAGTATGGGGTTCAGTTATGCTGGAGAGAACAATCTTTTCCTAGTAAAATCACAGTGTTAGAGAATAACCATATATACTGGATGTTCAGGCTGATAACTTGCAAGGTGGTTGCTCAGTTTGAGTGGAAGCAGAAGCTCTTGGAGATGCTGAAGTGCGGTGAGAGAAAGAAAGTGAGAGCAGATGTGAGGATGGGCAGAAATAAAGGGGTGAGCAGAGAGATTCAATAATCATATAAATAGACCAAGAAAAGAACAGAAAGGAAATAAAATTAGAAGTGGCCAATGCTGATGGGGGGAAGTTGTGGAATGGGAAGCAGTAGAACTGTGGGGTTGAAGATTGTAGAGGGGAGATGCGTTTTCGGAGAGCAGAATTTTGCTTGATGGAGGTCCTTTGACTGGGAGAATTAATACCTCCTTTGGGTCAGTGGGAGATCAGACAAGACATGAAAGCAACAAAAGCTAGACACGTGTCAGAAGTTGAAGTTTTCTGGACTATGAGGAGAGCTAGAGAGACCTGTTTGTTTAGGGATGAGGGTATTATGATAAGGAATTGAAATGAGTGGAAGCTGAGGAGAAGGAAGAATGTGTATTATGATAGGTGCTAAGAGTAGGGCATAGGGCATTGTACAGATGCTTAAAAATCTCTTCACACTACTGTAATGAGCCCAACAGAATGTTAATTTGGTTTGTATTAAGTTAGAAATTATTGTATTAACAATTTTGCATAAACATTGTAATTGGGAACATTTAGATATTCACTGTAGTCATGGTGTGATTAGGCAGTACAAATTAATTTAATCTGTCATCTGACAATGTGAAAATGCATTAACTTACTTGACTTGGTTTCAAAAATACAATGAAGGTTTTTTTTCTTTTAAAAGACTTTGTATGTTATAACCAGATGATGTATAGTACTGCTGATCAGCCACTTTTCGCACAGAACTGACAAGAAAATGAAATGTGGTACTGGCTTTCCTCCCTTAGTCTTTTTTTTTCTTCTTTTGTTCTTCCCT
>VYZM01004625.1:327441-340495 GCA_013398915.1 Dromas ardeola | reverse complement strand
AACAATCCCCACTCTCTCAGCCTCCCCTCATAGGTCTGACGTTTCAGTCCTTAACCATCTTTGTGGCTCTTCATTGGTCTTGCTCCAGTATGACCATGTCTTGTACTGGGGAGCCCAGAACTGGGTGCAGCACTGCAGATGTGGTCTCACCAGTGCTAAGCAGAGGGGTAGGACCTCCTGGCAATGCTGCTTCATAATGCAGACCAGGATACTGTCGGTGTTCTTTGCCACGGTGGCACTCGCTTATGTTCACCTGGATGCTAAGGACTTCTCTTTAAAGCCATGTGCCAGCCAGTCAGTCCACAGCTTATACTGGTGTATGGTGCTTCTCCTCCACAGGTGCAAGACTTTGCATTTGCCTTCATTGAATTTCAGGAAGTTTCTGTTGACCCATTTCNTCAACACTGTCATTCACACTGTTAAGTTCTAGACATTCAAAACTGCCCCTAACACAGAGGGCCACCCCACCACCTCTCCTTCCTTGCCTATCCCTTCTGAAAAGTTGGTAGCCATCAATTACAGCACTCCACTTGTGTGTGTCTTCCCACCACGTTTCTGTGATGGCAACTATATCATAGTTTCCTTGCTGTACAATGGCCTCCAGCTCCTCCTGTTTATTCCCCATGCTGCGCGCATTCGTGTAGATGCACTTCAGCTGGGCTAATTGTCCTGCCACTTTCTCGGGGGGACAAGCCCTAATTCGCACCTGATCATGCTCGGACACTACTGTAGTTACCGAATTATCACTACCCCTTATGTCTTCGCTGCCACACAATTCACCATCCCCCACCATCACTGAGACAGGCTGCAAGACCTTGCTAACACTTTTACCCAGAAGCACTGGTACGCTGCTTCCAGGCACCACTTTTGTAATCCTGGTTTTATCCCCATCCCATATGTTCCATATGTTGATTCTGTGTTAGTATAGAACTAAGAGCCTTCTGCAGCGTAACTCGATAGAAAGTGAGGCTTGAAACAGGAAAATTTGGGAAATGCTTGTACTCCCCTATTCTATATTTAGTTGTACTGTTAGGCAGATTCTTAAGAGGCATACATATGGATTTTCTTGTCAAATGGTAGAATGGGTGGAAGAAGAGTCTCCGCTCAAATTATTGGATTGCTGTAGGTCCTAAAACTCACTCTTTTTCTTCTTTTCCTCAATTAGTACTAATGCAACATAAATGTCTAAATGCTTTTATTAGTGTTATTTATTCAGCCATTTACCATAATGGTGGGAATTTCTACAAAGAGCCACTACTTTCTTTTTTCTTTTTATTAATAGTTTAGCTAATTAAGAGTGACTTTTACTGTGTCTGATCTTTTATCAAGTGGAAACAAGTGAGATGTTGTTCTAAAACTGTTGTTTGGGACTCTCTTCCTTAACTGTCTTTCTCTTCGTGTCTAAAATAGATTTTGGGCTTCACTGCTGTGCCATGTCTACTGATGATACTTGTTCGTTGTTTTCATTGTGTGCTCAAGGCATGGAAAGATTTTTCAATTGCAGTGATTTGTGTTTTAAAAGTGTAATGGATGGGAAGGAGGAGGTCAGTTACAGATCATGAAAGTTTTTAGTGATTTTGAATTAAAATTTAAAAAAAAAAAAAAAGAGCCTGAGAAACTATTCAGAAATTCAGCATATTTAATTGGAATTTCTTTCTGAGTGCTTGTAAAAATCAGGCTATGGTCAGTTAACTTTTAATTTTGGAATTAAACTCTTAATGTTGTACACTAAGCAGCTTTCTGAATGAAAATCTGAATGAAAAATATCATAAAATTACAGTGTATTTGAGCAGGGGACGTTGCACCCAGAAATGGTATTAGTTCACTGGGAATTTGGATGTGTGCATTGGATATCTATGTAATTGATAAAGAACTGAATATTTTCTATTCCGAATTTCAGATAAGTGCATCTTCCTTGAATTAAGTGGAAAGAGGTTTATACAGTGGCTGAAGAATGGAAACACGCTTAAAACCTGTTCCAATCTAGTTAGAAATCAGAGCAAGGGAGTTGAACTGTGTGACAAATGTATTATTAAGGGCACTCTGCATACTATATGTTTTTGTCTTGATCTGTTTGTGATATCCAAAGTGTTTGAGGTATGCAAGGTTTTACACCTTTATTCTTCACTTCCTCTCTCCCTGCTTCCTTACGACCCACTGAAGTTTCATGGCAGAATTTATGGCAGTTTTTCCTCTTTATGATAGTTTAATGTATTGCTAGTTCTTCCAACCGTTCGCATTTTTTCCCAGAAAAAAGCAATTTCCTTATGGTAGTGCATGTCTGAATTGAATAATTATAGTATTGGAGATGCAAAATGAGAAATATGGAATGCATACTTTTCCAGAATAAAAGAAATGAACAATCATGTGTTCTTTCTGAGCATTGACCAATTCTTAGTGAAACATCTGGATCTTAGTTTTGCACTTAGTTAGTACAGATGAATGCTTTCATTCTAGTCTTTGTACCTTTCATTAAATGTTTTGCTGATTAGTCTTCTAAAAAGAAAATAAAAATAAAAATCAGTTGTTGCTCTTCATGATAACTATCAAGTGGCTATCCTAGTTCAGGTAATTTTACTTTATTATCGACAGATGAAACTGAGAGATAGGTCCCTTTAGTTCAAATCTTAAGGTTTCTTAAAAATTTCTTTTATTTTTTTCCCCTTGTTTAGATAAAATTCACAGTCTATAAATCCAAATACTTTAATATATTTTATCTTTTTGGGTTAGTTAGCTGCTCTTTGAAAATACAGGTAGGGCTTGATACAATGCAGTAAAACTGAGCAGTTTTTTTTCTGCAGTACTGCTTCTGTTTTATTTCAGTTTTCCACCAACTGCAGGAAATAATCTTGCGTGATTTGTATATGTGTATATCAGTTATTCATATATGGTGTGTATATATTGCTGAAATTAAAAACTTGCAAGCTTCAGAGAAAGGTAAAATGCTGGGTAGCAAAATTTGAGGCGTCTCATTCCTGGAAGTAGTTTTTCCTGATGTGAAACCATCTTATATGGGTGTTTTGGGGAGATTTTTTTGGTTTGGTTGTGGGTTTGGGTTTTTTGGCCTGTTTATTCTGTTCCCGTCCCCCTCTCCCCTTTTCATAGCCCAGGCTTGTGGGAGGGCTGCATGGTTTGAATTTGTGCATTTTAACCAAACTTACAATATATCTCCACTGCTGCCACTTGTGGAGCTAGCTCTGTGGGGGTAAAAGTAAAAATGAGAGCTGCTGGTCTGTGTTGAGGTTAATAGGCTTTAGATCTTTAGGTTTCTGAAAAATTGCAAGTGGTGATACTGGAAAACCTTTGCAGTGCTGCTACTGAAATGGAGAGCTGTGTGAAGAAGGATGACATCAAATGTGTCAGCTGTTTACTTTGAGGCTTTTAGGCTTGAAGTTCTCTGGGTACTTGAGAAAATTGCCTGTATGGACTTGTCTGCTAGATTTCTGTTATCTTGTCTTTATAGAAATTAATCTAAAATAAAGAAATGATGCGCTGCAATGGTGTCCTTTTCAAAAGAAATTCATGTATTTGTGCAGTAAATTTAGCAGTAAAAAGAATTCTCAGTGTGATAAAAATAACGTCTCACAGAATAGCTGAGATTGGAAGGGACCTCGAGCTCAT
Organism: Dromas ardeola; assembly: GCA_013398915.1. NCBI lineage: Eukaryota > Metazoa > Chordata > Aves > Charadriiformes > Dromadidae > Dromas > Dromas ardeola. Next base: position 336,874 of record VYZM01004625.1, on the reverse strand, counting down.
CTAGTCCACCTCCTGCTCAAAGCAGAGTCAGCTAGGGCAGGTTGCTCAGGACCCCATCCAGCCTAGTTTTGAATACCTCTAAGGATCTACAGCCTGCCTGGGCAACCTTTTTCCAGTGTTGGATTATCCTTAGAGTAGGAAAGGTTGGTGTCTTTTTTTTGTTTTGTTTTGTTCTGTTTGATTGTTTTTTTTTTCCTTTTCTCTTCTGAAGTTTCAATGGAATTTCCTGTATCTCAGTTTGTGCTCATTGCATCTTGTCCTGGGCACCACTGAGAAGAGTCTGGCACTGTCTTCTTTACTCCTTTCTATCAGGTATTCACACATGGTAAGATTTCCACCCCACCCCCCCAGCCTTCTCTTCTGAAGCTANAGAAATCAGAGCAAGGGAGTTGAACTGTGTGACAAATGTATTATTAAGGGCACTCTGCATACTATATGTTTTTGTCTTGATCTGTTTGTGATATCCAAAGTGTTTGAGGTATGCAAGGTTTTACACCTTTATTCTTCACTTCCTCTCTCCCTGCTTCCTTACGACCCACTGAAGTTTCATGGCAGAATTTATGGCAGTTTTTCCTCTTTATGATAGTTTAATGTATTGCTAGTTCTTCCAACCGTTCGCATTTTTTCCCAGAAAAAAGCAATTTCCTTATGGTAGTGCATGTCTGAATTGAATAATTATAGTATTGGAGATGCAAAATGAGAAATATGGAATGCATACTTTTCCAGAATAAAAGAAATGAACAATCATGTGTTCTTTCTGAGCATTGACCAATTCTTAGTGAAACATCTGGATCTTAGTTTTGCACTTAGTTAGTACAGATGAATGCTTTCATTCTAGTCTTTGTACCTTTCATTAAATGTTTTGCTGATTAGTCTTCTAAAAAGAAAATAAAAATAAAAATCAGTTGTTGCTCTTCATGATAACTATCAAGTGGCTATCCTAGTTCAGGTAATTTTACTTTATTATCGACAGATGAAACTGAGAGATAGGTCCCTTTAGTTCAAATCTTAAGGTTTCTTAAAAATTTCTTTTATTTTTTTCCCCTTGTTTAGATAAAATTCACAGTCTATAAATCCAAATACTTTAATATATTTTATCTTTTTGGGTTAGTTAGCTGCTCTTTGAAAATACAGGTAGGGCTTGATACAATGCAGTAAAACTGAGCAGTTTTTTTTCTGCAGTACTGCTTCTGTTTTATTTCAGTTTTCCACCAACTGCAGGAAATAATCTTGCGTGATTTGTATATGTGTATATCAGTTATTCATATATGGTGTGTATATATTGCTGAAATTAAAAACTTGCAAGCTTCAGAGAAAGGTAAAATGCTGGGTAGCAAAATTTGAGGCGTCTCATTCCTGGAAGTAGTTTTTCCTGATGTGAAACCATCTTATATGGGTGTTTTGGGGAGATTTTTTTGGTTTGGTTGTGGGTTTGGGTTTTTTGGCCTGTTTATTCTGTTCCCGTCCCCCTCTCCCCTTTTCATAGCCCAGGCTTGTGGGAGGGCTGCATGGTTTGAATTTGTGCATTTTAACCAAACTTACAATATATCTCCACTGCTGCCACTTGTGGAGCTAGCTCTGTGGGGGTAAAAGTAAAAATGAGAGCTGCTGGTCTGTGTTGAGGTTAATAGGCTTTAGATCTTTAGGTTTCTGAAAAATTGCAAGTGGTGATACTCGAAAACCTTTGCAGTGCTGCTACTGAAATGGAGAGCTGTGTGAAGAAGGATGACATCAAATGTGTCAGCTGTTTACTTTGAGGCTTTTAGGCTTGAAGTTCTCTGGGTACTTGAGAAAATTGCCTGTATGGACTTGTCTGCTAGATTTCTGTTATCTTGTCTTTATAGAAATTAATCTAAAATAAAGAAATGATGCGCTGCAATGGTGTCCTTTTCAAAAGAAATTCATGTATTTGTGCAGTAAATTTAGCAGTAAAAAGAATTCTCAGTGTGATAAAAATAACGTCTCACAGAATAGCTGAGATTGGAAGGGACCTCGAGCTCATCTAGTCCACCTCCTGCTCAAAGCAGAGTCAGCTAGGGCAGGTTGCTCAGGACCCCATCCAGCCTAGTTTTGAATACCTCTAAGGATCTACAGCCTGCCTGGGCAACCTTTTTCCAGTGTTGGATTATCCTTAGAGTAGGAAAGGTTGGTGTCTTTTTTTTGTTTTGTTTTGTTCTGTTTGATTGTTTTTTTTTTCCTTTTCTCTTCTGAAGTTTCAATGGAATTTCCTGTATCTCAGTTTGTGCTCATTGCATCTTGTCCTGGGCACCACTGAGAAGAGTCTGGCACTGTCTTCTTTACTCCTTTCTATCAGGTATTCACACATGGTAAGATTTCCACCCCACCCCCCCAGCCTTCTCTTCTGAAGCTAAACAATCCCCACTCTCTCAGCCTCCCCTCATAGGTCTGACGTTTCAGTCCTTAACCATCTTTGTGGCTCTTCATTGGTCTTGCTCCAGTATGACCATGTCTTGTACTGGGGAGCCCAGAACTGGGTGCAGCACTGCAGATGTGGTCTCACCAGTGCTAAGCAGAGGGGTAGGACCTCCTGGCAATGCTGCTTCATAATGCAGACCAGGATACTGTCGGTGTTCTTTGCCACGGTGGCACTCGCTTATGTTCACCTGGATGCTAAGGACTTCTCTTTAAAGCCATGTGCCAGCCAGTCAGTCCACAGCTTATACTGGTGTATGGTGCTTCTCCTCCACAGGTGCAAGACTTTGCATTTGCCTTCATTGAATTTCAGGAAGTTTCTGTTGACCCATTTCTCCAGACTGCCAAGGTCCCCTGAATGGCAGCACAAACAACTAGTGTATAAACCACTCCTGCTGGTTCTGTGTTGTATGCAAACTTGTTGAGGGTGTGTTTTGCTCTATTGTCCAGGTTATGGGTGAAGATGCTAAACAGTATTGACCCAAGTATTGACCCCTGGGTAGTGACCGGCCTCCAGCTTGACTTTGTGCTGCTGATTTCCTAGCCTCATCCATCTACCCTTGGACAATGTCTCTATATTCCTCCTGGGTTGCTTGACCCTGCCTCTACCTCTTGTATGTTTTCTCTTTATGCTTAAGTTTAGTCAGGAGTTCCTTTTTCACCCATGCGTTCTTCCTGCCACCTTTTTTTGTGTTCCTGCATGTCAGATGGATCATTCTTGAACTTGGAGGAGGTAAGCTTTGAAAATCAATCAGATCTCCTTGATCACCGTTGTCTCTAGGACTGTTTCCCTGGAATTCTTCCCTGATCTATCCATTCTTCATCGAGCCCTTCACCAGTCGGATTGAGGAGAAAACCACCTGGGGTCTTCATGCACTTGACCCTCACTCCCAGGACCATGTAGTCATACTTGATATGCTCCAGGTCTCCCCAGGCTATTTCAGTGGTGCCTGATGTGAAAGAGTAGCATCAACAAGCACTGAACAAGCCTCATCAGTCTCTCCAAAATGTCCTAGATTGGAGTCCCTGGCAGGCATCGAGCCGTCCTAGACAGCAGGTCAGGTCAGCAGATTGGGACTTCCGTTCCTCACAGGGAGGGAGTCTCCCACTACTGCCACTTGCAGCTTCCTTCTGGTATTGTCATAAAACTGATGGTCTGTGTACGCTGTTTATGAATAGATTTACTTGTGTAAGTAGTACAAAAGTTTGAGCAAGAAGTTGATGCACCTTCGTGTAGAAGATATAAGTTGTTTGGTTCCTTAATGTGGTAGGTTACACACCTAACCTGAGTTGTCCAAACTTCTCAATTGCTTCTGATGAATGCGTATGAAGTAGTCAGTGTTTCCGTTACGATCTTCTGAAACTAATTTTTGTAGGAAGTCTACATTTTTGTGTGAAAGGAACACCAGATGTTAACCACACGTGTTAACAATGAACAAACCTAGTGCTCTCAGAAACAGTGTCACGCCTCTCTTTTCTCCCTCTATTTTTATCTTTTGTTTTTATCACTTGAAAGAAGTCTCAATGTCTTGTTTAGAACATGAAAGTGTGGTTATGTGCAATTATGGGGCAGAGGAAGAAACCCTGAAGACAGTTCCTCAAATGGCAGTGGCCTTATAGCATTGACTGTGCTATAAACTTTAATTTGTGTTTGAAGTTCTGACTTGAATGCAAATAATTTGTGAACATATCAGCTGAATGGGGTCAGATCATAGGACTATCTAGTCGTGTTGTTTGGTCTTTGTTTGGTTATTGGAAGATGTCTAAGAAAAAGTGTAAGAATACAGTAATTTGTAATATTTCTATTGTATACTTCCACAGCTTCTGCTAAATTTTGTTGCTCAAGGATTTCCAGAGCCAGAAGTTATTATTTTGGTGGATTATTTTTTTTCTTCCACTGGTTCTCCAGTCCGTAATGATTTTGTAGGGCTTGCTGTCTGAAACATCCTATTACAGGGTGTATCCAGGTTTATCTGCATGCACGTAAACAATGTTCAAAACGCATTCTTTGTATCTCAAAGTATGGTAGCAGACAGCAGTAATCACCAACAATCACAAGCCAGTTAACTGTGTAGTATTTTTTTTTCACCAGAAATGTCTGCACCTCTTCACATGATAGTATTTTGGCTCAGTCTTGATAGGGAATGAGGATTGGACCAACAAATTGGAAGTTGATTTGGTGAAATTAAAACTATACAAAACGAGGTGTTGAAAGATGATTGTCTGTTTTAAAAGAGCAGGCATAGAGAAATTGGAGATCTGCAAGTAAAATCAGTTGCCCAAATAAGCTCGAGAACTTGAATATGGCGATGGCTTGTAATTCTTGTAAGTTAAAGAGAAAAATATTTTTTAACTCTTTTCTACAATAACTGAATGAATAACCCTTCAAAAAGGAGGTTAGAAATAAGAACTGGAATGAGATGCAGAAAAAGACTCAGTTACAGCTATATCTTAGGTCACGATGGTCATGGATAAAGTTTGATCAAACTAGTTTGGATTTCAGTAGCATTTTCTGTTGAGCTGTAGGGACAGTTAGTGCAGATAAGAATTAGATTCATAAAAATAAATACACTGTAAGACATGTATAATCCTGGCTGTGAGGACAGTACTGGAGAGGTGATGTCAGAGTTGACGATACTGCTGGATTTTCCAGGATTGCTCTTGACAGTTGGTGACTGAAAAGCGACCTTTGGACAAAAAAAAAGGCAGTGCACACTGATAAAATTTGCTGATGGTACAAAATTTAAAGGCACCTGTTATACTTGAGAGGCTGTTACTGAAGAACTACACAACCACAAGGATTTGAATTACTGAACAAAATAGCACAAAATTTGAGGTGCCATAAGTATGAATTATTACAAAGAACCTTTGCAACAGGCTGTGAGATCATTAGTTGGAAATGCAGAGGATTAGGAAGAGGTGAGTGGATTTAGTTGGTCATGGCTGAGTTTGAGCCATGAGGCCAAATGGAACAAATAGGATCTGAGAATGTATTGGACTATCTTTACGCTGTATAAGTGGGCAACAGTGATGTTATGCACTGAGAAGAGTTAATCTTAAGTTTTTCTGGCTCATTAAGGTCAAAACTAATGCATCCCATGTGGAACAAGTACAGAGAGGTTACTCAAATTATTAGGTGAATGGTCGCTTTACTTACAGTGAATAGTAAAGGACTTTGTTCTTTGACTAAACAAGCTGGAAACTGAGACAGGATGGTTGCAATTTCACACTTCTGAACACCAAAACTATTCAAAACAAAAAACAAACTAACTCAAGTGGTTATGGAAACTAAAAGTTCTGTAATCATTAGATCTAAATGTTCCAGAAGTTGTTTTTGTTTTGCCACAATTTGCATTCTGTGACACACTTGGAAGGAAATGTTTTAGTGGTAGAGATGTAGCTCCTTATCAAACAAGGTGATTAGCTTTATCCTTTTGCAGCAGCTGTTGCTGTTCTGTGGTTTCTAGCAATGTTCGGTGTGCTCAGTTATATGACGGCTCCTTTATTGGTTCCCTTTATTTTAATATTAGTAGGAAAAAGCTATATGCTTAGTGAAAGCTTGCAAAGAGTAGAGTCAGCAAAACTGTACTGAGTGCATCTATGGAAGACATTTTCTCTTTTCAGTCATATAGAGAGAATATTTATAAAGCTCTTTGTTTATTTTGGATCTGTTGGAAGTATTTATAAAACCAAACAAACAAATTTGGAGAGAATCCTTTCCAGATGCAATCTTGGAAAAACAAATGGGAATTAGCCACTCATGTACTTGCAAATTCATCAGTTCATTTAAGTATCTGGAGGCCTGATCTATCCATTTTGGAAATAGAGCAGGTCATTAGAGAGAGACCAACTGGTAGTTTTCCAAAATCACTAGTTGCCAGTAGTTAAGGCTCTCACTTCAAACACCTGGTCTACTGAGAAGCATGTTCAGACTTTCTCACAGAGCAAGTTAACTTTTTTCTTTTTAAAAAAATCCCAACTACTACTTCCTGTTGCTCAGAACAAAGTGAAAAAATGGCAACTCTTAAATTTTAAAAGTAAGAAATGAAGTTACGGAAGTTCTGATTTGGGAAGGAAAAGTGTGGGTTTTTTTTTATAACTGGTGATTTCACAAGGAACTTGGAGAAAGACCTATTGTTATTAATAATTTTAATTATATGAATACCAGCTATTATGGAGAAATGAATTTTTCAAAATGGCTAAAAAATTTGATTGTTAAAAAAAATAAAGGGGAACAATTCTTCCCTGTTTCTCAGGACTTCCAGGAACAGTTATCTTCCCTGCTTTTCTGTAAGTATTAACACAAAGTGACTGGGAAAATGTTCTTTTGCAGTTGTTTTATGAAACTGTCAGCGTAACGCCGGAATCCCAAGAGCTTGACACTGTAAAAATGAAGCTGTGAGAGTTCTGCAAGTCTCTGAAGATTGTGGTGTCATGAAGTAATGGGCTTTAATATATGATTGTAATAGATGTTTGAGGGGTTGAGGGGAAAAGGGACAATAAGGGGTCAATACATACCACCAACAGATCTCAAAGAGCCGCTGGCAGGTAGCCCTTGTATTTTTCTCTGTGTGAACGACTGCAGTACGCTACGACTTTGAGTAGTGCTGGCTTTTTTGTCTCTGGAGGTGAAACACAGAATTTTTTAAACAGCTGTGACTGGGATTGATTTATGACTTACCCAAATGCCTTTGTAATGATGTAATGCCTAGATTCCTGTGACTAGTGAATGTAACTAGAAGGCTTATGTGGATGGATTAGGCGTGCACAGCTCTCTACAGCACATCATCTCAAATTCTAACACAGTAGATATGAAAGCATAGACTAATAATTGTCTCCCACTAGGAAAAAAAATCTGATGCAAGTGTTAAGGTTATTTTTATTCTTGGAGAATTCTCAGAGAAGATTGTTTTGAATATTGACAAAAGAGCATTCTGTGGGGCATGAGGAAAACTGCCACACCACTGGGTGGTTTTATGCTTATTTAGGCATTACTGAATTTTTCTTGTATGAGCCATTTTCTTTATTGACAATGTGTTTTCACTTAGATAGCGTGAACCTCATCCGCTTAAGAACAATAACAAGTCTTTTGAAGTGTTTGTTTTATTTCTTAAGGGAAATATTCTAAGTAGTCCTATCTTATTTTTCTTCGTTTCATGACTATTGCTCCTACCTATGACTTTCCACTTTAGTTGTAATTTATAGCAAGGCTCCTTGCTGTTAGATTAAGAAGGTACGCAATGGAAGTTACCATCCATGCACTGAAAATCAGAAGTCTAAGAGCAGCAGTAGCTGGCTGAATACTTGACAGTGGAGAAAAAACAAATACGGCAGAGTGGTCGGCCTAGGTCTTACATTTGTGTGTTTAGGTGAGTGCTTGTAGTTTTCATGTGACTATTCAAGATAGCTGGGAACAGGATGTTTTTTAGAAGTGAATGACTTTACCCAACTGAGAGAAGAAAAAAAGAAAAATAAATCCTGCTGCAGCAAACCTTGGGGTCAGGGATAAGGAGGATGTTTGGCAGCTCATGCAGGTGATCTTTAGTAGGAGAAAGTTTGACACATCAAACAAATAGAAATAGTAATCTGTGCACTGAAGAATGGGACCAAAATCCTTAAAAGGATGAGAGATGTGAAAAATTCAAGAGAGTAGGACCCTGGGTTCTGGGAAGGAACCAATTTCAAGAGGAAAGGGTAGACAAAAGTTTTCCCCTTATTCATAGTCATATTTGATCTATTTTGGTTTTAATAGAAACCAAATCTTTGTAAGGATCTTTCCTTCTCGGTGCCTGGGTGCAGTTTATTGGCAAAGAAAAAGAAATTGAGGTAGCAGCACTTTCTCATGCCAGATAGAATAAAACCCTGTCACAGGGACAGTGTTAAATTTGTATTTTATATACAGGGAAGCATAAATATTGCACTGTGTACATATCAGGGATGTAGAAAGAATGTGTTAATTATGAGATAGAAAAAGAATAGCTGGATAAATAGGAATGTGTAGAATTTGAAGTGTTTGTTGCCTTTAAAAGATTTTGTTTTAATGTTACAAATACTGAGTAACTTTTCTCTTATTTTTAATAGACTCTGAAGGCAGATCCAGAAGAACTGTTTACAAAACTGGAGAAAATTGGTAAGGGCTCTTTTGGTGAAGTTTTTAAAGGAATTGACAATCGGACTCAGAAGGTGGTTGCTATAAAAATTATTGACCTAGAAGAAGCAGAAGATGAAATAGAAGACATCCAACAAGAAATCACAGTGCTGAGTCAGTGTGACAGTCCATATGTAACTAAGTATTATGGATCCTATTTGAAGGTAAGATGCTCACAAATGATGGTGATTTGATTTTATAAGTAATCTTTTCCAAGTTATCTAATCATCTCTGTTTTCGTTGGCAAGGTTTCAGTCAGACCTCAGTTGAAGAAAAATATATTTTTGTCCTTTCAGTTCTAAAGAAAGAATGAGTTACTATATTTTGTGAATTATGTGACAGAACTTACTGGAAAAATAAATGCACGTGTCTTTTGCTATTTCTGTACAAAAATAAATTACTTTAAATAACATCAATTTTTTAAGCTCTAAGTAATATGTTTAGATTCTCTTAATATTAGGACAATGTAACTCTGTTGTTTAAATTCAGAAAACATAACCTAAGTCTGTATTTGAATTATCAAAATATTAAAAACAATGTATTATCAGCTGTTTTGCAAAGCGTGAAAGTTTTTGTCACGGTTTGATTAGTGGCAAAGCTTAGGTTGCCTTTGAAAGGAGACTGAACCTAGCCTTGGTCTGAATGGTTTAAAAATTAAAGTCTAAAAGTTTGCACATTAGCAAGCAGTACATTAGCTGTAAGTGAAGCTAATGGATGGGATTTCCGTTAACTGCTTTCTGAATCTGTTTCCCTTCCCTCCCCCTGCCATATTAATTCATTTCAGGGTTGAGTTTTAAGTATGACAGAAAGAGGTGTGTTGCTTTTTGTTTGTGTTGTGGTTTTTTTTTTTTT
>VYZM01004625.1:280472-313470 GCA_013398915.1 Dromas ardeola | reverse complement strand
GGCGCCTTATGTAAAATGATACACCGATCTATACAAGCTTGTGGTGTTGTAATGGGTGGAAATAGATTGAAGAACATTAGCAGATGAATATTTTGTCAAATAAAAGTTAAAGTGAACGATCTACTGCATTGTGGAACTCAGTGTGCTTCCTAAGAAGTGTTGGAATGATGGTGGCCGCCTTTATTTCTTGTAATGAGGCTTGAGAACTTTTTGTTCATCAGATATGGGCAAAAAATAGTAGTGCTTACTAGGATTGCCTTTAAGAACAAACTATACTGTCTTAGAAAGGTTGTGTGAGTTGGTACTGAAAGTTTGGTACTGAAAGACTTTGTCTTCTGTGAAGGCAGTTTCAAAAGCTTGTAAAAACATTGTAGCCTTTCTTGATAGCTCTTACACAGTCATAGGACCCTAGATACGGAGTGGTAGAATTGGTTTGTCCATTTTCAATGCAAAGAACTTGATTATTTACTATTTATACTAATAGAGTTGGGTACCCATGGTGTTCAAATTTTGGAGAAACTACAGTGTAAATAATTTTCTTTTGCAAACAGTAATTCTACCCTTTGTCACATCCCTTTCATCTGTCAAAAAGAGTTATTACGTGACATTGAGCAATCCAACTGGCATCTGGATAGGCTGTTTGAAGTTCAAGGGTGCATTGCTTACTTCCTCTGTCCAGGGATTGCATACTGGAAAGAATGGAACGAAAGCAGATAGTGGTATGCTGTTCATTTTGCAATGTTAATATATGGCAGCACTTGATGATCTAGTCCTGATTAGATTTAAATTGAACCAATACTATATATAGGTAATATTTATAACTAGTCAAAAAATGACAAGAGTTGAGGCCATGAGGTAGACCTGTATGCATTCCTTGCCAAAACTATGCATTTGCTGAATAACAGTAATAGCCACGAAGAACTCATTTTTGGCAAATGGTATCTGTTCTAATACTAATCTGTGGGTCTAGAAAATGAACAGTCAACTAACACCTGGAAAGTTTGCAAATCCTGATGAGTTTGAAGGATCTAAAGGCGATACATCAAGTCATAGGTGCCTAAAATTAATAACTTTCTTGTATATGTGGTTTTTTTAATGAAAGGATAAACTCCAGGGGAAGGACAATTCAAATAATGTGGAGTTCTTGATACTTCTTGATATGTGTTTTCAGGCTTGAAACAGTTGTCAAGGTTTAGTGTTGTTGTGGAAAGGTTTTTGAGTCTGTCGTAAGAGGAGCAAAACCCACAAATACATAAATGCCATTTGCTGTCACTACCTCAGTGTATCATTTATGGCATCACACAAAACTTATTTTTTTTTCTCATTGACCTGTATCTTGTCTCTGTGTATAAGCTCACAGATACCCGTGTGAGTTAATAAATAATGAGATCTCAAATGCCAGGGTGTGCCTATTCTTCACCTGTATAACGAGACAGCGACTACTATTGTGACCTGGTGTTCAAAGGAGATGGTGAATGAATAAAATAATGCCTGTATTTTGAAGAATTCGGATGTATGAGTGATCATATTCCTTAAGGTGTATTTGTCTTTGGTTACACACTTCTTCCTCTTTTTATGAAGGGTTTTAGAGTGATAAATGTTTTCAGATTAATTTTAAACAGGTGGTTTTGTGCTTGTTTTCGGTGGGTTGCATAGCTTCTTTTGGGGATGAACCTTCTTTGTTGGGGGGGTTGTGAGTATCTTTGGCATTATGTGATTCTGCCACCTGGTGGCTTTGTCGAGCGGCATGGGCTTCAGATGCACAGTTAAAAGCCTAAGTATGAAGAAATCCTGACAAAAAATATCCTTCTTTCCTTCCAAAACAGGGAATCAGTGGGCAAGATTGCTTAAAGTAGATATAGAAGACAAGTTTCGTGATCTCTGCATCATGTTTTTGAAGTCAGGCATCTAAGAAACAGTGTGCAAGTATCTTAAGAAGCTTCTGGTTGCTACAGCTGTCAAACTTCTTTGGGTGTTTTTATATATAAAGTTAACAGAAGACAAATCTCTGTGAGGAGTAATAACAACCTGTGGCAGGAATGCAACTTAGAGAGGTTATCCTGTTGCATATGTTGTGTATTTCAAGGTTTTTTTAGTGTGGTTTCTTATGCTGGAAGGTCAGTATGAACATTAATACTAAATTTATACCAGTATTGAGATATAAGTCTCTTTCTGGCCTGTGTTACTTTGGCATATATATCAGTTAGACTGAAATTTTTGTTAAACAAAATACCACACATTGTGCAATGCATATCATTTTTGGAACTAGTTTGTTCTTTTCCAGTTAGTTGAGGTATTACTCAAATTAGTCCAAGGTATTCTGTTTCTCTTTTTCAGTACTGTAGATTTTTCTGCTAATCTAGTAATGGTAAAACTGTTAGTATATAGATCAACTTAAGCTTGTTGCTTTATTACAATCAAGTATGTAATTTCTTTCTTGTGATTGATGACATAACTTAAAGTGCTTGGAAATGTAGATTCTAAGTGGAATTTGGAGATGGTTTGTCTCCAGAACTACACAAGCTTTTTATACATATTTATAAATACCGCCTATTCTGCTGCTAATTGTGTACCATAAATTTAAGGTGGGAAACACGCTTTCTCACAATAAATATAAGGTGGGAAATTTTATTTCTCACAATAGGGGTGTGTGTGTGGTTTATTTCACTTAGAAACAAACATGTGCTCACTGTTGGACTACTGTTTTTCAAATTGCATTAGTTGACTTTATTGATAAGTGGCGTTCCTCAGGGGTCAGTACTGGGACCGGTGCTGTTTAACAGCTTTGTCTGTGACATGGACAGTGGGATTGAGTGCACCCTCAGTAAGTTTGCCAATGACACCAAGCTGTGTGGCACGGTTGACACGCTGGAGAGAAGCGATGCCATCCAGAGGGACCTGGACAGGCTTGAGAGGTGGGCCTATGTGAACCTCATGAAGTTCAACCAGGCCAACTGCAAGGTCCTGCACCTGGGTTATGGCAATCCCAGGCACAAATACAGGTTGGGCGGAGTTTGGCTTGAGAGCAGCCCTGAGGAGAAGGACTTGGGGGTGCAGGTAGATGAGAAGCTCAACGTGAGCAGGCAATGCGCACTTGCAGCCCAGAAAGCCAACCGCCTCCTGGGCCGCATCGAAAGAAGCATGGCCAGCAGGTCGAGGGAGGTGATTCTGCCCCTCTACTCTGCTTTGGTGAGACCCCACCTGTAGTACTGCATCCAGGTCTGGAGTCCTCACCACAAGAAGGACATGGATCTGTTGGAATGGGTGCAGCTGAGGGCCACGAAGATGATGAGAGGGCTGGAGCACCTCTCCTATGAGGACAGGCTGAGAGAGTTGGGGTTGTTCAGCCTGGAGAAAAGAAGGCTCCAAGGAGACCTTATAGCAGCCTTCCAGTACCTGAAGGGGGCCTACAGGAAAGGCAGGGAGGGACTCTTTACCAGGGAGTGTAATGATAGGACATGGGGCAATGGCCTCAAACTGAAAGAGGGTAGATTTAGATCGGATATCTGGAAGAAATTCTTTACTGTGAGGGTGGTGAGGCACTGGAACAGGTTGCCCAGGGAAGTTGTGGATGCCCCATCCCTGCAAGTGTTCAAGGCCAGGTTGGATGAGGCTTTGAGCAGCCTGGTCTAGTCGAACCATTCTATGATCCTGTGTGTGTGTGTGATTTAAGACTTTTAGTTAAATTCTAAGTAACTGTACAGGTCACTTGGTGTTCTTCCTTTACGAATCCTTCTAGTCCTTCTCTTTTGTGGCTCTGTTATGTTTTCTTCTGCAACCTCTTCTTCCCTCAAGGAAGGTGATTTAGAAACATTTTAATCAACGTGTACTGTGGCTTGATTGCTTTAGGTTAATCTCTCCTGTATCTCTCAAGATAGGTCTCTCCATGTTTGTTCAGATGTTTTATTAACTTCGTAAGGACTTATAAACAAACATTCTAATCTTGATTACTTATTTCTGTATATGTCTTCTATACTTCTCTGATTTTGGTTAAAATGTACTTATGAGACTCTACAGGAGGTTTTTGGTGGATGGCCTTTTTTTTCGGTGTATAGTCCTTGATTTTTGCATATTAGAAGTTCTTCACGTGCTGTAATTGCACTTAATTTACAAATACTTTCATGGTATAACAGTGACTTAATGGAGGATGCTTCATTAGAGATAAAGCTGCTATTGTAAGGTTTTTGTGTGGTTCCAGAGTTAAAATCAGAAGTCAAACCTCAAGAAGAGTAAACCAGTTTGGAAAGGATTTACAGAAACTCTGTGTTTCTGTAACAGAGCTTCTTTTAGATCCCAGAGCTGTTCCTTTCCTCAGTTTCATGGCATCAGGGGAAAACCTCTTGTTCCTACTGTGAAAAAGGAAGTGTTCCATCTGCCCTCATTAATACGCTCATCTATGTTTATAGAGAAATAATAATCCTAAATTTGGATTGATGACTCACCATGGCTTCACTGTATTTGGAAGAAGATTCAGTGCTGTGTTGTGCCTGATGCTTAACAGAAGAAAACTGATCTTATTTCAGATCTTAAAATGGAGCACTGAATGTTGCTAGTCTCAGTATGTAAGTGTAATATCCTCTTGAAAATATGAGTGATTATGTGTAATATGTAATTACTAATCTAGGCTATGGAAGAAAATTTAGTGCTTTTGGTGTTCTGTTTGAGAGGAAAAGAGGGGAATATATACAGAAGAATGTGAGAAGTACAAGCGAAAAAAGAATTTGGGCAGCGTTAAAAAGCAAAGTGACAGTAGGTGTCAGGGAATGCGAACCATGCCAGAGATACTTGGCAAGGAAGGAAAGAAGGAGGCACATTGCTCTGGTGATGCCAACGTCAATTGATAGTAGTGCCCTACTTGCCTTGTGCTGTTGTTACATGGCATAAAGTGGCTATATATAGGTTCCTGGCTCTAAGGTAGGATACGTATTAAGCAATTCATTAAAACTGTCTCACCAAAAGCATTTGTTTGCATTTTCTTGTTAAGCAATGTATGTAGATTTTAAATAAGAACGCTAAAAAAAAAATTCCAGCAAAAATTAGTTAAAGGTGATAATAAGATTCACTACAATAGTAACTACATCTGTTCAGATACTTCATATGAATAATGAAAACTTAAAAAACCCCAAACAACCAACAACAAAACATACAGGAAGTTGGGTAATATTTCTATGGCGAGGAGGAGGTGGAACCATAGGGAATTAAAAATCACTTTGAGTCTAGGGCTACAGATATCAAGATGCTGTAAGTGTAATAGATTGCTACTGCTTAGCTTCACACTGGGGTACAGATACAGTTATGTGTGTGTTCCCTAACTGCATTTCCATACTTAATTTGTTTTAAAATGTAGTATTACTAGAGTTTACTGGATCCATGGCTTTCATATTGTAAATTCAGACACATGGCCCCAAGCAGTTGATGATGAAAGTTTCAGGAGCAAAGACTGAGCAAACCAGGAAAAGAATTGAAAAGGATAAATTATGATTTAAAAAGACTATGAATTTTGTAATTTGTAGTTCTGTAATTGCATTACATGATTGTGTAACTACATAATTAAAATTATATTCTTCAATTTTTTAAAATTTATTTTCTGCTACTTCTAATTTCTAACTTTCAGCTGGTGAATTTAGTAGCTACTTTTATGGAGAATTTATCTGTTGGGAAATTGTATCTTATTTCCAGTTGTTAAATCCACAGGCTTTTTAAATCCACCGTGTAATCGAGATGATAGAAAAGGGAAGATGTATCTCTTACTGACGACTTGGTGTGGTTTGGGTTTGGTTTTCTTTATTTATTTATTTTTGAGAGGATCAAGGGGTTCGTTTGCCCTGCCTTGTTCTTTCCCACCCAGGCATTTCCATTGAAATGAAAAATAGTGATACAGTTGACATGTTTGCGTTTAAATTACTATTAAAATTAAATGCAAATTTTGCAGGCATGCAAAATTTGAATATTCGGGGAATTTCATCCAGCTTTAAAAGACATGTTAACAGGCTGAAGAAAATATGTATATACATTTTTGATCAAGTTTAGGAAGATTTCTGAAGTTGGAAGGACTTACTGTAAGACACCTCTCAGAAGCATACTTGTTCTGGAACTGTTAGGACCTGGAGCCTTGAAGGGAGAGGCAAAATCTGAGAAACTTTTTGCAGCAAAATGAGTATTTCAGTACTATAAGGGACTCCCTCAGGGTGGGCAATAATTCTTGGAATATCTGTGGTGTATGTGGAAAGTAAGCGTTATTAAAATGCTGTATGTAGATACTTAGCTAGATTATATCTTAAAATTACTTTTTCTCCCTAAAAATGTGTTCTGGCTCTTTTAAAATACTTTAAACAAGGCTGTGTTTGTAAATAATATTAGTTGACTCCTGAAGAAAGGTTTCTAAATTTAGCTGTGTCTGTGTGTTTAAAAATAGCAGATGATGAAGGAACTCTAATCCGGGGTTTTACCTAAAAATAGTACAATTTTTGTAACTGGTGGTAGGTGGGGAGGGCTGTGTGCATTTACCTACAGAAGGTGCATTCTGAGACCAGAGAGGGGACAGATGCAGATGAAACTACAGCTGTAATCATGACTAAAAGGCTTAAGTGAGTACTAAGGGCTAAAATGTTCTAATCCCTTAGGAGATTTAGAAAAAGTTATGTTCTGCAATACATTTGTGACTTTTCTAAAAATTTTAATCCATCTTTATAGATGATTATTCAGAGTCTTACTTGCCCTGGCTGTGAGATGTTATTTTTACATCAAGTTTTATTTTGCAGGGGAAAGTAAATGAATATTGTTGCTATTTATGTGTTCCTTGCTTTGGGACCCCTATGTTTTTATGCTAGAAGGCTTGTGAATGTTTGGTACATAGAGTTAAAACTAACAAACCATAATATAACTTGATAATCATAAAACCTAAAATGAAACAATACCTACCGTATGTTCCATGCAGCAGTTTAGTTTAAATATCTATCTGGTACGTTTATGACCTTGCTTTAAAACATGTTTCAAGGCAGGTGCTGCAAGGAAAAGGTGGACTAACTGCGTCTCTTAGTGTATTTGGGAATAAGATGCTGCAAACAGCGGAAAAAAAATGATTGGACCTAGTCTCTTTCTTAGCATAGTGTATTGTATACCTTCTGTTAAACATTCCTGTAGGATGTATCAAGCTTTCCCTTGAGAATATAGTAGCTTGATTTTTTTTTTTTGTTGTTAGCTTTTATTTTAGTAGCTAAAGCTAGCAAATTGCTAGTCATCTTAGATGAAGCAAGCTAGTAATAAAGATTATTTTTCTTGAATACAGTTGCCCAAAATTCTATACCATATATCAGGTGCGTAAGTATTAGTGGAGGAAACATTGCCGGTATTCTTCCTCAGGTCTGAGACAGATGATTGTTCAAAAAAAGTGAAACAATGTAGAGATGCTAAGAATAAATTATAAATTGAATTCAACCCAGACAGGAGTCAGGCTTATTTAAGAAAGTATTTTTGAGTATCTGTACAAATAAAGATAATCAACAAAATCAAGACTTTTTTTCTAAGGAAAGGAAATATATTTTATGTAATGTAATTATTATTTGGTATTCTGAATGTCTGTAATCAGAGTTTTAAAATGTAAGTTTATTCTCCTGTGTCTTCATTGAGTGGCCTCTGGCTGTCTCTTTCTTGTCTCAGAAGATACTTTTGCAAAACGTGCTAAGGAATGTGATAAAAACAAGTAGGTGGGTGGCTTTTGGGAGTTAATATGCTGGTGAACTCAAGCCCAGAATACTTGTCCACTTCTAGTCGGCTTAAAGGCAAGAGGTTACCCTCTGCTACTTGACTCTGGTAGGGATTAAAGAGTAGTTTCTTCTTCCCTGTACACTGTCTGTATTCTAGTGGTAATAGTATTAGTACAAAAAAGAGGCACCATGATACGAGCTTGAGTGTGACATTAAGAGTATGCAGAAGTAATGAACTTCTAATGTCTGTGCTCTTACCCATTGGTAAATGTGAAGTAGCTTTCCTCTTGTTAATTTAGAGGAACAGAATTAAACTTTCTTGAACGCGCACGATTGTGTAAATGTCCTGTGACAGACTAAATTAATTCCTTATCAGATGGGACTAGAGATAGTGTATCTTAAAGAATAATCCAAAGATATTTTGGAGGAACTGCTCAACATTAGTGCTGTTTCAAAACTATAGATTCTTTCTTCAGCAAAAAGAATGGAACAAGTCCTAACTTAATATCTGATATATTATTTTTTTTTAAACTTAATAAATTTTGTTTTGTTTTGCAGGATACAAAATTATGGATAATAATGGAATATCTGGGTGGAGGCTCTGCTCTTGATCTAGTAAGTAAATTATGTATGATTTTTGTTATTTTTAGCTCATAATTATTTTTCTATCTTGTAATTGTGGAAACTGTAGTATGTCATTTGGCTATGACAAAGTTTGCTTCCCGTAAAGGAGAAAAAGTATTTGTCAATGCCAGGAAAATGTTATTTTCCATGAGGCAAGACTGATTATTTGTATAGATGGAAGGGAACTAAGCAACATAATATTGGAAACAGGATATAAACATCTTGGAATGCTAATCTTCAGTCAGCCAGAGAGCACAAGTGGCTGAAAACAAGGTGGTTTTTCTGTTGTGTTTTTTTTTTTTTCCTTCTGTGTTTCTGCCACCAGAACTCCTCCCACTGTATACATTTTAATGTATCTTCCTCACTACCACCACCCCCAGACAAACAAACAAAAGTTTCCTTGTTTGAAGTCTCACTGGTGTCTAAATAGACAGAAACACAATTTAGGCTGGTATTAGAAAGTATATTTCAAAGAAATAGGAGGAGCTGTGGATTCCCTCGAGGGTAGAGAAGCCTTGCCGAGAGCCCTGGGTAGACCAGAGAGAGCTGGGAAATCACCAACCGTATGAAATTTAACCAGAGCAAATGCCGCATTCTGCACCTGGGATGGAGTACCCAATTTTGAATCATAATTCAAAAAGTTCGGTGCAGATTATGTGTTCTCTGACTGTAACCAAACAAAATCACACACCATCTTATATTCATTGTGGATTTAAAAAATACTATTATAGAAATAAAAATGGATGGTTTACGTATGTGAAAATTGTCATACCACTGGAAACAGAATATCTCTGTAGCATAGTTTGCTGTTCTCAACTGAGGCAACAAATACATGCTTGATGAAAGAGTGAAAGGAAAATGGCCAGTCTAGAGGGATTTTGCTGGTGACATCCAGAAGACAGGAGGGGATAATAAATGTGGGCTTCCTGCAGTTATGCTGCTGTATTTTAATTGTAACTGCTTTTTGGAACCTGTTTATACCTTTAGTTTCCACATCCTGTCAGAAGGAGTTCTGTAGTTGTGTAGAAATTGATAATGTTCCCTATAAAGATATGCTGAAAAAAGTTTGTTATTGTTGTGATAGTTTTTTCCTGACAGAAGAACAATTAGAAACTGAGTTTTCTTTTATGTATTAATTATTACTTTCTTCGTGCTTCAAAAAGGTGTAAAAAAGCAGAAAAAACCCAGATGTTACCATATTTTCTTGTCCTTTTTTTTTTCTTAATCACACATATTTCACTTGTGTGATCACCACAAGTTTATTCCCTAGGTTTGTTGCCTAGAAATAGTGCAAAGTCTTTGATCACATCCTAAAATGTTACTGAAGAAATTGCGCCACAGAACTGAAATCATCGTTTAAGTGTCTGTTAAGCACCTTGTGTGTGCTTCATTCATTTTCAGTTTATGTTCTGCTGCATGTTTTCCTAGTTCTAACACGCACATTATGGTTCTCAACTGGAATCTGGTAGGACAACTGGCACACTTTATCGTGTTTCCGTATTCGAGGCAAGACTGGATGGGAACCTTGAATTCCGTGTTTGAAGTGTATACATGTCACGTTAGCCTGGTGTTTTCTCTACTTGAATATGCCTGGCTTTTTTGAAAATCGCACCTCACAAGAGAAAGTGTGTTTAATGCAATTACATGTACGTTGTTGTTCAATTTTGAGTATGGTTTAAGTTTGTGGCTGAGGTACAGGTGCTAATATTCTCAGCCCTAGTCTGTTTTCACTAACTTCCTCCTCACTAAGGTGAGCTAACCTCTGACAAAAGAGGTTTTCCCCATTAGATGTGCTGTATGACGTTGCCAAGTCTTAAACTGGCGCTCGCAGCCTAGACGGAGCAAAGCCTTGAGAGTATCTCAGTGGGCTTCAGGGACTGGCAATATCATGTATATTATTAAAGCTGAAGAAACGCTAAAAAGATTGTAAGTAAAGCTACGAAGATAAAACAAATACGTTGCCTGCATTTCGTAAAATCTTACCTCTGCTCCTACCTGTTAGCTGAGGATTTCTGAGGGAAGTAATATTTTAATTTTTATCTGAAAATTTTTATCTGAAATGCTTTCTTTCTCACAGAGTGAAGCTTCAGAGGTGTAACTTTTTGATTGTGTTTCAGTGACTGCTATTGTGGAGTGTACTAGAATACTGGAATATTTCCAGTATTAATTGTTGTACACAAAGTTTCAGAGTCTCGAAGTGCCCTTACTGGTTAAGAAGCATTTCTTGGTAGTGACCTTTCCTCTGTACCTTTAGATATAGTGGCATCTCACTTATAATATTTATATCAGATGTAGAGAGCTCTGAGATCTTCTACCACTGTTGTTTCTTCTCATAAGAATTAAATTACTCGGAACCTTTGATTCTAACAATTTGCACCTTCAGTTTTATATGAAAAAAGTTAATTTTTTTTTTAAATGTGCAATGCCCTGTCAGCCTAGCATTTTGAGTTGTGCTTTAGAGAGCTTCACGAAATCCCGTGTAGTATATAGTATATACCGTGTCTTTGTGGAGCCTTTAACAAACTTTTAAAAGAGTTTTGGATAAATGAACTGTTGATAAATGAACGACTTTGCCTGTTGTTCATAAGGTCACTTAATTTAGAACTATGTATTTTTTTTTAAAGAATGTTCTGGGTTGCATCTCATGCTATGAAGTTAGCACATTAGAAGTTTTGAGGCTTGACAGAA
The DNA here is from genome assembly GCA_013398915.1 of Dromas ardeola. NCBI lineage: Eukaryota > Metazoa > Chordata > Aves > Charadriiformes > Dromadidae > Dromas > Dromas ardeola. The sequence continues at coordinate 302,452 of VYZM01004625.1, read as the reverse complement.
GGAGCAGTTTCTTTTTATAGCCACAGTGTTATTTGTTTTCTCTGTTTCTCCTTTTTTTTATATATATATGTATGCACATACATATGTGTATATATTAAAAAAAGTGTTTCTTGTGTCTCCTAGTTAGAACCTGGCTCACTGGATGAAACCCAGATTGCTACAATATTGAGGGAGATACTCAAAGGACTTGATTACTTGCATTCAGAAAAGAAAATCCACAGAGATATTAAAGGTAAATTGGTTTTTATTTGTATTGTAATAATATTAGGAGAGCTCATGCAGTATAAATGAACACCCTTACAGTGTAAAATGTCTTAATTTCCACTATTTATTCTTTATTCCAGCTGCTAATGTATTGCTATCTGAACAAGGAGAAGTAAAACTAGCAGATTTTGGAGTAGCAGGACAACTAACAGATACACAGATAAAGAGGAATACCTTTGTGGGAACACCGTTTTGGATGGCACCTGAAGTAATAAAGCAATCGGCATATGATTCAAAGGTAAGGTATTTCAAGGCATTAGCCAAAGTCCGTCCTTTGTAACCTTGAATAACATAGGTTAATCTTCAGAATGTAGCTAGTAACTTCCGCTGTGTCTGGATGGGTACATTAGCAGCTAAAAGCTGTCGACAAGGAGAGAAGCTTTCCTAATTTTTATCCAAACCTTAAGTTTCCTATTGTATTAAGCCCATCTAGATGGCAACAAATATTATAATATTTATGACTACATCGTATCACCTTTTATCCCACTCTATTGAGGAGTATTTTTGATGGTTATTTGAAAGTAGAAGAGAGCAAATATATACAAAACGGTAATATGCTTCCACTTGTTTTTAGAATAAAATAGTCAGCAACACTGTTGAAGAATATGGGTTTGGTGGGTGTGAAAGTGTTGTTTGAAAGTGCTGTTATACATTTGTGGAAGAATGTGCTGCATAGGTCTGTGCTACTCTCTGACCATATTCTTTTATGCCGTACAGGGAAGGCTTAATATCAAATTTACTTATTTGTAGGTATTTACATAACACAGGATTTTGATTTAGCAGAGTGGTACAGCTGTGTACTGAAATCACAACACAAGCACAGTATATCAATTATAATGTACAGTTGGATCGCAATAGAAATATGATTCACATTACTAGTCTCCATATGCTCACCAGCATGGCACTGGGTGTCCCCTATTGCCAGGACGGAATACGTGCATTGAAGCCAGCTCAAGTCCATTGCTCTCTTCAAATTTCATTTTGTTGGTTACTTGTTTTTTATACTTCTATTAGGCTAAGCTACATACACACCTCCTTGCCGCCTTCCCCCATGCTGGTCTGGCTAGCTCAGTAAGACATTGCTCTACTGATTATATTGGGGAAGGCTATTTGCACAACCCCATGACTCACTGGTACAGCTGTATATCTGAAATAAAGGTCACCCTCAAGTCCCACTTGTGTTAAGATCAGCTTTCTTTATGATAATTAGCAGTCATTCCTTATGTTCTTCCCTGAACTCATCTTTCTTGCCCATCTCCTCTGATCCTTCATAGGGATTTGTCACATCTCCGTGCAATGAGACAGGTTGGCATGTTTCTTTCCACCCTCATCCATGTCAGGAACTTGCTGATACTGACTCTGGCCTAGATTGTTTGTAGTATTACTTCCTTCCCTATTTGATATCTTTCTGTAGAGAGGCTATTTCAAAATAACTAGCAGAGCTCTGTAGAGCCTCTAGAAGCTTAAATGACCCCAAACTCCCCATTTGAAGGGTAAGTAAACTATTTTTGTTGTGGGTGGTGGTTTTTGGTTTGCTCGTTTGTCTTTGGTTTTGAGGTGTTGGTGGTTAGTGTTTTTTTGAGGTTTGGCTTCTGGGAATGATTTTCACTTGGACAGAGCATGATTCAGTCCTCAGGTTTTGAATTGAGGCTGTTTCAGTCCACGATGTCACGTGGACATACAAAGGTCTTGGATACTTTATCAGTTCCCTAGAAGGCCAGAGCTCAAATTTTGAATGAACTAGAGATGCGTACTTGCGTCTGTGAGCCTTTTGGCACTTAGAAACCAGACTAAATGTACAAACAACCACTTGAGAAGGTCTGTTTGTTTATTTTAAGATAGTCTTATGCATATATGAGAGCATAGACATCCAAAGCTAACCTCATTTTCCTTCCATAATCTGGCCATGTTTGAGAGGTGTTAAGCAGGACTGTCCTCTTCGTAGCATATTCCCAGTGAGCTGGAAGGAATTTTCATTACGTAATTGCTGTGTTACCCAGTTTTGTTCTTTGCCTTGCCGAATCCTCTTACTTTCCACATGCAGATGGGTTCTCTGGTAACACTACCTTGGGCACAGTTCATCTGCATGTTTCCTCATTCACTGTATGCTGCACACCAACTGCTAAATTAAATTGTTGTTCCTTTTCTGATTGGATTGATATCTTTGCTCATGCTGTCTGTTGAAATAGCACAACTGTGCAAGGCAAAGCAAAATCTAAGTTATGACATAAAACTACTAACCAGGCTAAAGGAAGGCAGAGACATCCTGAGGTCTAACATTGCTAGTTACTGCTATAAATCATAAGGTCTCCTGTTGATTCAGCATTATGGGCAATTGGTGGATTCCTGACCAGGGCTTACATATTATCAACATAACGAATGCAAGAACTATTATTCCAGTATATTGATTTCCACTTTAAGCAGTTTTGGATATTAAGATATCGTTACACCTCCTCTGAATTCAGATATGCTTCTGAGTTAACACAGATTTTGGAATTGAAGAGACAAGCTTTTGGGGAATTTCCAGGTGTGAAGCACTTAAAATACTTTTTGTTAAAATAGTGTATCTTTATTGTCTTTGCATTACTTTATAATATTTTAACATTCAAGTTAATGTCTCTTAAGATTGTGTAAAAGTAATGAATACTTAACATAAGATGTTGATTTTGAATATAGTCTTTTTATTTTTTTTTCCCAAATGGATGTTATGGGAATGGATGTATATAACTTTATCTTTTGTTAAGATGGAAGGTTAAGGTTTTTAAGGCAGAGAAGCAGGTTTTTTTCCTAGATAAAAGATGTCATTTTTGAAAAATGCTGTTTTAATCCAGGATTTAACAAATGAATACATTTTGTGTATTTTTCTTTTAAAATATGTGAAACTTAACAAGGTCAAACCAAGTCTCAATTTATGTTCTAAATACTGTGCGCTCAAGATTACGTGAGGCTTTTTGGACTGCTTTATACATATGTGAGCTGTGTATTCCTTAACTGCCATACAGGATTTGCCCATTCCAATCTTGCTTTATTCAGTCCCATTCCCAAACTGTTCTAGGTCCTTAAGATACTCTGATTATTCTTTCTCAGACCACATATTGCAAGGTATATTTACAAGGCATTCCAACACTTGTCTTTATTGCCTAAAAATAATCAAGGTATGTGATTTTTTTGACATAAATACTAAAATTTCAACAGCTTCTATTGGACTTCTGTATATAATAATTCATACTGATATATTTGAGAACATAGGATTTCCAGATGGCTTGTGTGAGAAAGTAAGTTAACTATAACATTTGCACCTTAATGTGGTCAGTAACTAATCTGAGAGACATACTTGATCGCAAAAATTTCAACTTTATTTTTCATTTTCCCTTGTAGTTATTTTTGAAGTCCAAGTAATCTGTGGGTGTAATAAAATCTAGTTGCTAAAGAAATGATCAGCCATGATATGGGGAAAAATAGTGAAATGTCAAAACATGACTGTAATAGTTATATTAAAGCTACCACCTGTTTTTTAAACTTATTTTTCCTTTTTTATTTATCTTTTCCCATACCGCTTATTTCCTTCTCTCCAAGCTATTTGTTCCTTGATACAATGTCCTCATAGGATCTTTCTCTTCTTTCTAATTTCTGTTATTTTGGCAATAGTTCTTACTTCCTCCTGTTTTGATTCCTTTCTTTATCTGAAAGTCAGCATCTTTTTCTCTTCTGCTTCCGTTTTTCCATATCTAGTTCTCTGTCCTTTCTAGTCTATAACTGATAAAAGAAAAAGAAATATTTAATTTTGAAATGTTTTTCTTTTGCACTTACCCTGTTTTCTTTGATGTACAAGAGCTTCGAAGTCAGACTAGATTTTGCTCATTACAGTGGAGGAAGAAAGGCTTGTGGCAGTACTGCGATAAGTAGTACCTGCCAGTGATTTGCTGACTCTCATCTGAACTTGGAAGAATAATTTTTGTTCAAGAGTTGAAACTGTAAAAATCATAACATGTGGTAAAACTTGGTGATGGTATAGTCTCATCACTTCTTAAGGTCATGCTTCTCCCTCCCCATGTGGAGGACTGATTTGCGCCTGTTTTGGCATGTCATTGTCAGACAGGCACATCCTAGAAATGCCTAGTTGGATACACATGCAGTTTGCACTCGGAGCCCTGTTTTGCGATCCCTCTTTATCTATGAAAGGAGAAGTTACAATTCCAGAAGAAATTTGGGTGTTTAATTCTTGATGCTTCCATCAGGAATGGGCTTAGACTTAAGAGTTCAGTGTGCAGGCGTGGGTTTTGGATTTTTTGTGGAGGAAGGTCACTAGCAGTAGAAAGTTACATATACATCAGGAAAAAAAGGAAGTATTTAAATACATGTGTGCGCGTATGTGGATATCTATGCATGCATGCACATATGCATTTTCTTTTTATACTTAGATATGCACGTTCTATCTGTGACTGAAAGTCTGGCAGGAGATCTACCCATTTATATGCTTTAACGCATTCCTTTTGAGAAACTGAAGTTCAGAATAAATTGGAAATAATAATTCTCAGTTGTTAACGTGAAGGCTCATCTTCGCCGGTGTCATTTTTCTTTCATAACCAAGAAAAGCTTTCCTGCTAGAGGGAAGTTACGATTATACTCAGACTTGAGGAGAGCTTAGCTGATAATGCTGTTATTAAGATAAATGAAACTCAGAGCTCATATACTTATGTAATCCTCTGTGCTCAGGGTGAGATGGCAGTTCTGTAACATGGGTTAACAAAACATCATTTCATAAATTTGATGGTATGCTAATTGGCGCAGATTTATTTCCCCATACTTAACTTGCAAAATTAAGTAACTAAGCTCTTAACAATAGAATACTGTCTGAACAAGGATGAATGAGCTTGGTTTTAGTCATGCAATGTAGCTGTGATAGTGGAGGGGATGCGTACATTGCAGCTATCAGCCTGTGGTCCTGTATGAGTTAGTCAAAGATAACCTGGCACATCAGCTGAGCAGCGGCAGATGGATTAGAGGGACACTTAGTGATAGATGAAACCCCTACTCTATCCAGTACCTGGAAATAGATCTGTTTGCAGCGTAGCAAAGTTCCAAATGCTCTGTTTGGGAGTAATACCAGACAGTTCACTTAAGATCTTTCCTGTTTTCCTGCGAATAAGTCTTATTCTGCTTTTACTTCAAAAGATACAGAAAAGCAAAACACAAATATTTCTGATTGATATCTTGTACTTGGGAACAGATGTTTCTGTGAATTTTTTTTTTTTATTTTACCTTTGAGGGGTTTATTAATCTCTTCCTGTTGGAATGGCTGCAGCGGAGGGCCATGAAGATGATGAGAGGGCTGGAGCACCTCTCCTGTGAGGACAGGCTGAGAGAGTTGGGGCTGTTCAGCCTGGAGAAAAGAAGGCTCCGAGGAGACCTTATAGTGGCCTTCCAGTACCTGAAGGGGGCCGACAGGAGAGATAGGGAGGGACTCTTTATCAGGGAGTGGAGCAATAGGACAAGGGGTAATGGCTTTAAACTGAAAGAGGGGAGATTTATATTAGATATTAGGAAGAAATTCTTTGCCCAGAGAAGTTGTGGCTGCCCTATCCCTGGAGGTGTTCAAGGCCAGGCTGGATGGGACTTTTAGCAGCCTGGTCTAGTGGGAGGTGTCCCTGCCCATGGCAGGGGGGTTGGAACTAGATGATCTTTAAGGTCCCTTCCCACCCGAACCATTCTGTGATTCTTTTGACTTTTATAGGTCTGTTATTTCACCAGAACATAGAGAATTATGATGTGTTTCTTCACATTACTTTAGGCAGATTTGGCAATAGGATTTTGTTCTAGGGAGACAGTGTTCCCTGGAAAGAGTAGCACATTTTGATGATGAAAACCTATGAAACAAATATATTTAAATAATCTTCCCCAGAAACCAATATGCATATTATGGCATCCAGAAACAATGTGAATCCAACTCATCAATGAAATTAAATGGTGGCACTGAAATTAAATCTAGCACTGGTCTCTGCTGCATTACTTGATTTGTCTCTCTAACTTGGCAGTGAGCCTTTGGATCTGCATGTTGTATGGGCACGGCGTAGAGAAGTTTGATTTAGATTAGGCCTTCTTGACCTACAAGACACGGCTCACAGGAGAAGGTCTACAAAGCAGATCAGGCAGAAAAGTGCTGTCGATATTTCAGAATCTACTTGGAAATAGTAGATTCTGAAATACTTAACTGGTTGAAATCTTGCGTTGAAAAAGTTCAGTAATACTGTTCTAAACTGCATTTCTCTAGTCTGTGAATAAGAATGATATATAAGACAATGTTAAACCCCAAGAAAATTATAGTCTAATGTATTAAATTTCTGATGGTTGTACTAGCTGATGATTGTTGAGGAAAAATCTTGTGGATGTTATAACATTTTCCTTTATGCCAATATTTGAATCTTGCACCATATTTACATACTGCACTTGAATAGGGTGGATAAAATCTTAGTTTATAACAACTCTACCATTACTGTTTAAAAATATTTGTGTTTCTAGATCAGTTATAACTGCTGATGTAATAGTATTGATTTCAAAAAGTTTTAAAACTCTAATAAGTAAAAGTGCTTTATGCTGTAGAGTAAAAATAACCAAGGAACTCTGTGCACTTTATTTAAAGTGGTTAGCCACATAAACCAGACCATGTTAACAAGAACAATTTACATATTAAATGATTTACAGTAAAGGTTTAATATCTACCTTTGCAAGCAACACTGTTTTTTCTCTTTCCCCAGCCTAATCTTAAAAGTATTATTTCTTACAGGCAGATATCTGGTCATTAGGCATAACAGCCATAGAACTTGCAAAGGGAGAGCCACCTCATTCAGAATTACATCCGATGAAGGTTTTGTTTCTCATTCCCAAGAACAATCCACCAACGCTGGAAGGAAACTTCAGTAAATCCCTCAAAGAATTTGTTGAGGCCTGCTTAAACAAGGACCCAAGCTTTGTGAGTTTCATCTGTTTGTCAATGTATAGTAGAGAACTTCACTGGTTTAGATGAATTAGATGAATAAGTGAAGTTCAGCATTTATTTTTTTTTATATTCTGTATATATTTAAAATCTCATTTGTATCAAGACTGAAGTCTGGATCTTTTTATAGTGAGTCACTTAATACACTCAAATGCAGCAAAAAAAAAAAATATTTTTTTTTTTTTTTTAAGAGACCTACTGCAAAAGAGCTCTTAAAACACAAATTTATTTTGCGAAACTCAAAGAAAACTTCCTACCTGACTGACCTTATTGATAGGCACAAGAGATGGAAGTCTGAACAAAGTCATGACGACTCCAGTTCTGATGACTCAGATACGTAAGTTTGATGAGTTTGTAAAATATCCTTTGTAAATAGAGGAGCCAAGTAGTTATTTTAAGCACATACATTCCTGTGTTTTTGTTGTTTACAGCTTTTCAGCTTAGCAGCCCTGGTAAACTAATGAAATCTTGATTTCAGTGTTGCAAGGGATTTCATGCAAGTAACAGTTACTGAGAACAATTCTTCTGGCCCATTTTATACTGCTTTCTCTTTTATGCAGGGTCTAGGGTCCTTCCTAGACATAAGGCCAAATGTTACTCCTCTCGTACAAGCAGAAGGTAGGCTTCACCCTGCATGGCCAGGTAGCAGTGTGCACATGCACTGTGCTGTGTGTGCACGTGGCCACCTCAGGAAGGGAGTTGTCTCCTTGGTGGCAGGTTTTCCCTCATTTTGGCTATCTGAGTAAACAGGCAGAAGCATAACCTTGCATATAAGAGAAGGATAGTGGACAATGCTTCTGTGATAATGGGGTTTTGGAGTACAAACCGTATTACCTAGGGTTTTTTATGAGAGGTTTTTTGGTTTGGCTTTTTCTTTTTCAATTGTTCCAGGAAGGTTGGATCATTACATCATGATAGTCATGAAATGTCAAATTATTTATTGAGAAAGGAGAAGTTTTGGAAATACTTCCAGATTTCTTTCCTTTCCAATTTTTACTTCTCCATCAAATTTTGATAGAGCTGTTCACTAAGTTCATGAGTTGATTTCCTTAGGAGACCAAGTTACAAATAGTTATGACTCAGCTAAAAAGTTAGATTTATTAGTTTAAAAGTAATTTTGGAAATAGTGGGCATCATCAGATTACACACTTTTGAAAATCAGGTGAAGGGATTTCCACAATTTATTCACAAGTAGATTCAATTCCTTATAATAAAGAAAACACAACTATTCTCTGCAATTCCAGTCTGTGTGCTAATGGCAAGCGTCAGGCTGGGTGTCATTTCTTGGCTGCCATTACAGCTGTATCTTTGTCCTACATTATTAATGGCTTCAAGCCCTCCAGTGTGTACAGTTCCAGCCCCAAACCAGGTCTGATTTGAGCATAAATTACTAGTCCCGAAACCGGTCTCAGATCCAGTTACTAACTGACCTTTGAGGTTACAGTTCATTGTTCCTGTTGAATATCAGACCAGCTTTGATAGCTTGGCGTAGGAGTGCAGTGGAACTAGCGTGTTTATTGAGTGGTTGTGAGACAATTTCATGTTATGTCTAAGCCTGCTTTCCTCTCCTCTGCTTCCACAGCAGCCCTTGTGTTAGATGTGATTAGAAGGTCGAGTTAATTTGGCAAGCTAAAGTCAGTTTTCAGATAGCAATAAAGCACTTCATGTTACTTGTTTATGTAACTTGGGAAAATGTTTTCAACCTGTACTGCCTCTATTTTTGAAGTTAATTTAACAATTAGTGAAGTATCTTGGTTTCATTTTTTTAAATACCCCAGAAGGTAAATTACATTACTTTTCATACTTGTCTTTACTTACTGGCTTGCACAACAGAATCCTGATTTTGGTCTTGACTGTAGCTTTTACGTTTAGCGTGTATATTCAATGAACATGGGCAATAGTTGTAGGTAATAAAACTTTTTCTTTTTTTTTTTTTTTTTTCCCCCTCCCTTGAAGTGAACCAGATGGCCAGGCTTCAGGTGGGAGCGATTCAGGAGAGTGGATCTTTACAATAAGAGAAAAAGACCCCAAGAATCTAGAGAACGGAGCAGCCCAGCCTTTGGAGTTCCAAAGAAATAAGGTGCTCAAAATATTGACTGTATTATAAAAGGAAATAATTCTTGCTTTAACAATTTAGTGGGGTGATTTTTACTTTATACCTTTAAAAGCATTTAAATTGTAAAACTTTCAGAAATTTTGCTAAAAATGTATATTCTGCAGTTGCCTTTCACAAAACATTTTGAGTAAGTCTTGAAGTTTGGGTATTCTGTAAATGTGTCCTTTTTCTGTAGTTCATGAAATATGTACCAAAATATTTCTGTAGTTTGTGAAATGTTAGCACTGGAGGAAGACCAGGCCATATTTTATTTTAAAAATCTTCCTTCTACAAAGTAAACTTTAAACCAGTACAATACAAAAGTAGGCTGGGATTTTGGGTAAGGCATTCTGGTCTTTCAGGAAAAAAGACTACAATGTAGCATAGAATAGAATGTCCCAAAAAACCCCTAACCAGAATAAGGGATGTTTAGAGCTGCTGCATCCTATTTCCTGCAGCCTGTGTGGCTAGGGCAAGTCGTTGCTGCCCTGGCTCTGAAAATGCTGTGTGTATGCTCTTATCAGAACTGGAGAAATGTAAGAAAAATATTCTATCATATGGGACAAACCTGGTAAATATCAGCATGTCTATGATTTAGTATATGCTCACTATGATTATGGGGGTTTTGTTTTGTCTTGAGTGTGGTTTTTGTTGTTGGTTTTTTTTTTTATTTTATTTTAATTTTGAGCTTACAGGTATTTGAGGTGCTGCAGCCTCAAATTTTAATTCAGCCTTCATTTTCCACAGTGCTTTGGAATAGTCTGTTGTAGAACACTTTACATATTTGTGTATATATATAGAAACAGATTTTTTCTTTTAAAGTGTAGCATGTTGGAACTATTTTTTTCTTTAATTAGAAACAGAATACAGTGAGGATGCTTTTTTCAGAGATAAAATTGGTCAGAATTTTGTTTTCTTTAAAGGAAAAGGATATCCCAACGAGGCCTCTATCCCAGTGCCTGTCTACAGTTATATCCCCTTTATTTGCAGAGGTAAGTTATTGCTTTAAAACTTAGCAATTCCAGGATTTATGTCTCTGAAAAATAGAAAATACAGTGAATGCCACCTAAGGTTTCTACAACCAATTTGGAACTCAATGTGTTACAGTTTTAGCTGTACCCTTTGCTTTCATGCATGTCTGCTTTTGAGATCTTGGTTTTGCTTCTAACAGTGCTTCATATGCATGATAGCAACATCAACCATGGTAGCCTAAAGCAATGAACATGAAAAACAGAAAGGTATGTAAATGTTTGGGTTGCAACATTCCAAATTTTTGACACTGCTTTAGCTCTTCATCTGTCATTTTACCTGTTACAAATTTAAAGTTCTTCAGTGTTCCAAGATATGGCTGTGGACCACATCAGGAAGAACTTAACTTTTGAATTTCAGTGTTGAAAACTCTATTTTATTCCCATTCTGAATTTTATATTTTTTATATTTGTTTTTTTTCCAAATACTTAAAAACAACTTAAAAAAAAATCATATGAAGGGGAAGCCAGATACTTGACAGACTGAGAGAGTTGGGGTTATTCAGTCTGGAGAAAAGGCGGCTCCGAGGAGACCTTATTGTGGCCTACCAGTATCTTAAGGGGGCCTACAAGAAAGCTGGGGAGGGACTTTTTAGGATGTCAGGTAATGGTAGGACTAGGGGGAATGGATTAAAACTAGAGATGGGTCGTTTCAGAATGGACGTTAGGAGGAAGTTCTTCACCATGAGGGCAGTGAGACACTGGAACAGGTTGGCCAGGGAAGCTGTGGATGCCCCATCCCTGGAAGTGTTCAAGGCCAGGCTGGCTGGGGCTCTGAGCAACCTGGTCTAGTGGGAGGTGTCCCTGCCCATGGCAGGGGGGGTGGAACTAGATGATCTTTAAGGTCCCTTCCAACCCCAACCATTCTATGATTCTGTAATTCTATGATACTTATGAGGATGTGATTATTTTAAAAAGTTGATAGAATGCTAAGAAACAAAAACTCCCTTCTCACCCTAGCTTTGATAGGAAATTTTTTAATTTAAATAATAATTTCAACCATTGTAACGGTTACAGAAGTAAAGTTAGAGAAATTGTTCTAATAAAAGGCTGAGGATGATGTCTTACTTCTGTTCTAATAAATAAAGTTCTGCCTCAGAGGATTATCATAGAATTTTGCTCGCTGCTCATGAAGAATACTGAGTGCAGTAAAGCCATTAAACCTATTTAAAGGGGATGATCTCTGTATCGGTTATTCAGACTCCAGTATTAAGTCAGCCTGTCATTCTCCTTTGTAAAGTGGAAAAACAGTTTTAACAAGGCTTTTTTTTTTTTTGGTGTTTTCCATTGTACTTCTTGATGTATTATCCACTTGCTTGCCTTTGCTTGAGAATTTTCTTTCAATTCCCTACCCTTCCATCTTCCAAACATTTTTCTGGTTGTTGTGCATCTCCTTTAGGTCTTCCTTTTCCAATACCAAGCATGATACAGGTCCTGGATCCACCGTCTTCCACGCGCCATCCTTCATTTTTATCCTTTCTTTATTTTTCATTTTCTTTCCACTGTGCCCTTTATTACCTGTCGTCTCGATATCTCTGCTCTGGGTTCTTCCTTCGCATGCTGTTGCGAACTAGTGGCTGTGTCATTCTTTGCCTTTCTTGCTTCCCATTTTCATTTTCAAGCCCATTCTTTTAATTGCCACTTGCAGATCCCTGTGGGTATGCGATTGCCCTAGCACTGCTGCAGCAATACAAACAGTTTTCACTGCAGTCCTTATTAAGATTGCAACTTACTTTAGCCTCTACACGCTATAGAGAGGACAGAAAATTTTTTCCTCACGCGCTTGTTTGTTGTATCTTTTCATGCTATGGGAGAAGATTCTTGGTCTGGTATCTGCTGTTTGGTTCGTACTTTAGACTCCTCCTCCATGCAACTCCTGGTGGATAGCCACAACTTTCCCAAAGTCTTCCAGGATCTCATTGCAGGGTTTCCTTTTTCTTATAGGCATGGCTACTGTCTCTGCTGTCCTAAAGAAGCCCTGTGTTACATTTTCAGTGTTACATTTGTTTAACATTCAAACCACAGATACCTGTGCCTTCAGGAATTATTGCTAGCTAAATTAGTGAGTTACTCCATGGAACTCCTCCAAAAAGAGCAAAGCTGACCATTCATAGCTCTTTGTTGTCAGAGAGGCTTTAAAGCTTTTTGGCACAGAAGACAGCTGTAAAAACCAACTGCTCCCCAGGTAATCTTACAGGGGAAGATTGTGCTCTGCATCCTTCTTTGGTTGGACTCTGATACAACTTAGGAGCCTCGGCTGAAGAGGCTTGCGCAGCTATGGGGCCCTGCCGTTGTGTGTTGTTGTTGGTAGTCTGAAGCTTGGTGCACTTCAGCAAAGCCATTAAAAGAACAGAGCAAACACCCAACCCCAAACAAAACAAACCCCCCCCCAAAACCGGAAAACAAAACACATCCTGACAGTGAACAAAGTTGTCATGCTTGACAGTTATTTGTGATCTTCAGTGACCAGGTACCACCCTGACGTGGTTTCTTTCTCCTTATCAGAGGACACTGGCTGAGTACCGCATGCAGTTACTCATTCTGGGTTCCTTTTTGAAGACAGGAGATCCAGAGGTGTCCTTTATTGTAATGTTCCCGCTATCGTCTAGTTCTAGCATCTTGTCGTCAAGCTGTGACTTCCCAGGTTAGACTAAGAAAGGGTTAGTTATTACTGGGAAAAGAAAAGGCATTTGTGTCTTCCTGCTACCTGTGCTTTGCAAGATCTCACTCTTGAGCATCCTGGATGTAATGAAAAGAGAACACAAGCAGCAGCCAGAGTGCGGAAGCCTTCCTACTGCTGTGGTTGTACCTCAGCTGTTGTATACATAGTCATCTTGATTTCCTTTTGTTGAGACCTGAGTTACTCTCAGGAGGGTGCCTTAACATACCTATAAGCCATTGCTAAACGTGGAACTAGAATAATGATTATTTATTCTGGAGCGAGTCCATGAAGATGATGAGAGGGCTGGAGCACCTCTCCTGTGACGCCAGGCTGAGAGACCTGGGGTTGTTCAGCCTGGAGAAGAGACCTGCAACTCTGGGGAGATCTTAGAGCTGCCTTCCAGTACCTGAAGGGGGCCTATAGGAGAGATGTGGAGGGACTCTTTATCAGGGAGTGGGGCAATAGGATGAGGGGTAATGGTTTTAAACTGAAAGAGGGGAAATTTAAATTAGGTATTGGGAAGAAATTCTTTACTGTGAGGGCAGTGAGACACTGGAACAGGTTGCCCAGAGAAGCTGTGGATGCCCCATCCCTGGAAGTGTTCAAGGCCAGGCTGGATGGGGCTTTGAGCAGCCTGGTCTAGTGGGAGGTGTCCCTGCCCGTGGCAGGGCGGTTGAGACTAGATGATCTTTGAGGTCCCTTCCAACTCCAGCATTCTATGATTCCTTTACGTTTCCCCTTGCAAGACTCAGACTCCTTTTTAAAGAAAAACCTTTTCTCAATGCTGATGGCAACTCTTGAGCTGTAGTTCCTGACACCTGTTGAAAGTCCTCTTCAGAAAGTCGTGAAAAGCCGCTTTTTTCCCCTCTGGAATGTCTTGTACTACACTGAACTCAGAATTGTCTCGATCTATTACTTTTGCTTTCTGTGGCTCATGCATATTCCACGTGACAATCCCTTGTGCTATACTTAGGGAGGGCCAAGAGTGTATGCATGCCCACATTGCATCCCAGAAAGTGGCACAAACTTTCCATTTGTTCAAGCTAAGCTTTCTTCCTTGCTGGTAGTAAAGGTAGACTGGCTATAGGTCCAGCAGAGACAACTCTTAAATTAATTGAACAATCTGTAGAGAAAGATGTAGAAAAATATTTCACTGTTCCTCATTCTGTGTAAACAGCTCAAACTCTTCAGTCCAAAGCACCGGTAAGCCCAGTCAGCTTCCAACTGGAGTATTTTTTTCACCAGTGGTTTGTTGGTTTTTGTTTGTTTGTTTGTTTTTTCCTGAGAGAGGACTTTGATTCCATCCTTCTTAAAAGGATGCTGCAAAGCACTCTTGACGACAGCTGTAGTGATAAATGTGGAGAGAAACTTGTAAATGCAGACCTCCAACGTGCTGGGAAAAGTCTAGTCCCTGAAAGAAGGTCATGTCTTCATTCCCCCTTTACTACTAGTAACATGACAATTTCTTTCTAAGGAAGCCCAGACCCTGCTAAGATTTCTGAATGTTCTTTAGTGAGTTCCGAGAAAGAATGCGTTTTACCAGCCGTACTCAGCATGTTATACCAGCTCCTACATAAGCGAAGCGCTGAGACCTTCCCTCTGAGCCCTCAGTTCCTGCCTAATCACGGGATCCTTTGCTTCGGGGAGGAGATGAGAGAGTGCTCAGGGTACTCTATCAACAGAGTTGACAGGGTGAAAACAGTTTCTAACAGTGCTTGCACAAGTGCACCTGCAGTGTATATGCATAAGCTATAGGTGTGCAAGTATGTGTACCAAAGTGAGCATGGATAAGCAGCACATCTTGAAACCAAACAGCTACAGGTAAATAGTGGCTCTTTCTTGGGATGCTTTGTTGTAATTGTTGAATGTGAGCACGCGGAAAAGGATATGTGAATGATTGAAGACTTGTGAAGATGAATGACATCCTGGTAACTACCGCAAAGACTAACTTCAGGATGGAAAAAAGTCTTCAGGATGTGAGGGTGTATAATGAAAGACAAATCCTGACATTGTGAACACTGGCGGTCACTTCCTAACAAGCTTTTGCATTATATTCTTTATAGAAATATTTATCAATATCTTATGAATATTTATCTTCCTGGTTTTCTTTCAGTTGAAAGAGAAGAGCGAAGTGTGTGGTGGTAACACAGATTCCATAGAAGAACTGAGAAAGGCTATTTATTTAGCTGAAGAGGCCTGTCCGGGCATTGCAGATAACATGGTGTCACACCTTGTGCAGAGGCTTCAGAGGTAATGAAACTATTTCACTAAGGGTTACAGAAAATTGCAGGTCTGATTCTACAAATATTTGAGTAGTGCTAAATTGGAAGAATTACAGAATCACAGAATGATAGGGTTTGGAAGTGACCTCTGGAGATCATCCAGTCCAACCCCCTGCCAGAGCAGGGTCACCTTAGAGCAGGTTGCACAGGAACACGTCCAGGCAGGTTTGGAATGTCTCCAGAGACGGAGACTCCACCACCTCTCTGGGCAGCCTGTGCCAGGGCTCTGCCACCCTCAAAGTAAAGAAGTTCCTCCTCATGTTTAGGTGGAACTTCCTATGCTCAAGTTTGTGCTTAATTAAACTTTGTTAATTTCTATTTATAACAGAGGAAAAAGACCACCTGGGCTTACAGTTTGTACGATTGTTTCCTTAGTAGGAAAAAACCCAATCGCATCAGCTAGCTCCAGGTGATAGCCCATACATACGCTCATCCTGTTGGTGTGCATATTGTGTGTCAAGTGAGACCGGGCAGCCTTTTCCCTTTGCAGTTCCTATGGGGCGCATTTACACTTTCTTGGCGTCTGGGTGTATATTGCAGAGGATGTCCTGCGTCACTCTTAATTTCTTTTACCCACTTTGATAAATGGATTGTTCAGTTAGTTTGTGTTTCTTTCAGTCACATAGTAAGCGGTTCCTTGTTCATTCATTAAAGATAGTCTATGTGGCCTCTTGGTGGCACCTTCAAAACCAGTGTTTTGTATTACTTCAAAAGGCCAAAATTCGTTAAGAGATTTTCAGATTGCCTAGGTTAGAAAGATACACTTAACAAACACTCAATTTGCTGTTCTCTGAAGTACTACACAAGAAAAGATCAGGGGTATAAATTTCAGAATTACTGCTTGAAGAGGTTTTAAAGGCAGCCTCGAATCCAGGAGTCCATAGCTGTTGTGAATCTGCACCATCCAGGTTGGATTGCTTGGTACTAGAAAAAAATCGATGGCAATGATTAATCATGGACTGCTACCTTGAAAAAGATCACTCTGAGCAGGTGTCTCCCTTACACTGTCTCAAACCACAGCTTGGTAAAGTTTAAGAATTCACACCTCTCAAGGTAAAGCAGAGCGTTGCCAGGCTGACGCTTTGTCATTCAGTAAAGATCAATGCCAAGAAATCTGCAAGCAAGCATGTTTCTTGCTTTCTGGGCTGTTAAGCATGAAGCCCAGTCAGCATCTCTTGTGCTAAAAGGTCACTCCTTGATGCTAGATGTCCTGATTCTCCCTTTAGTTGATCCTGGCAGGCTTGAAAGAGTTTCTGGAGCTTCCATCTCAGTTTGTTTCCATTAGGGGGTTCCAAAACTGACCCCCCCAGTCTTTTATCAGCCCAGTATTTCAGTGTCAAGTTTCTGTCAGCCTGGTACCGGGCCTTCCTGGAAGTGAGGACTTCAAAGACTTTTGATGCTGCAATTGAAGCTGAAAATCACTACGTGGAGACAGGCTTTCCACTGGGCACTTCTGTGGGTGCTGGAGATGATCTTACTTGTTCCTGTCATGAAAGCAACAGTTACCATTTTTTGTTCTAGAAGATAGATTTCAGAACCCTTTATATACCTATTTAGCGTTTTGTTTCCTTTCTGTTCTGCGTCCTTGGACTGTTGATGTTTTTCTCATCTCGTTCTTAATGTAACAGTAGAGGCAGGCACTTCATTTTCTTTGAAGGAGAGAAAGAAATATTCACAGGGAATGTTTGTTGATGGGTCACATCTGGGTGAACTTTCTTGTATTCCAGGGGTGATATTCAGCTAGTATGTGATCATGACTAGCGCTTCTTCCAGAAAGTGAGTGAAAGAAATGAATGGCAGGATCCCCCCCTAAAAAGGAGTTTGAACCATTCTGTAGTTGAGTAGGTATCCCTCAAGTTATTTTTGGAGTTAGACATCTTCTGAAAAGATAGTTCCTTCTTGTTTGAATATTACAAGAAATATGCTCTGTTACATCGTTCAGTCATTCATTGTATCCGCTTATAATATCCTCTCAATTTGATAGCTAATTACTGAAGGTGGCTCTTCAACATGTTTCTGAGATTTTCATTCCTCTTATGATTGGCTAAAACCGGATTTCCCAGGTTTGTCTGAATTAATTAGTTGGGACCCTCAGAAGATCTTGCCCAATAACTTGAGCGAATCCATTTACCTTCCCCTCCAGTTTTGATCTCTGATATTTTATAAAGTTTATTGAAAGCTTAACATGATTAAAATGTGTGCTTCTCTATTTGGATGATTTAAGAATCTGCTTAGACCAAGAAATACCGGTTTTCTGCCTCAGTAATATTTTGAAAGATTGTGATATGCCAAATAGGAAAGTTGGAATCACTAAATGCGGCCCCCAGTATACAGAATTCTTACGTCATCATATACTTCGCAGTAAGACACTTGAACGCGGGTTGTTGCTATTTGTTAGGAAAGCAGCGATGTTCTAATAGGGGGTATTTTACACGTTGTTCACATCCATGGCTTTTGTTTTTAAAGCACGACAGCAGTGGTGGGTGTCGTTCTGCGAGGAAAAAGGCTGGAACTTCAATAGCGCAAAATGGAATAACTTTTAGTTGCTGCTTGTTGTAGAACACTGTTCCAAAGGTCACAACGGTAACTATTTCTTTTCCTCTTCAGATACTCACTGGCTGGAGGAAGTACTTCATCCTACTGACGGGCTGCTCCTGACTTTTCTAAGACAACAGAGATCCCACGGTGTCTGCATTGAAGGCGCCCACCCTAATCTTGTTCTGCCCCTCAGTCACTGGAATGTCCTTTACTAGAAGGACATTCTTAAACACGCAAGAGTGAAAATGAAGCCTCTCAGATGGAGGCAGTCTTTTTCAGCTCCTTAAAGCTATAGTTTTTTTTAAAATGATAATGCACATATTCCAGGGAGGTGTCTTTTTGTAAAATCCGAAATGTATATTTAGGTTTGTGATAGAGAAATTGGAGATATTGAGAAACCTCAGGTATCTTGCTTTAAGAATTCCACTGGGAGATGGAGTATGTTTGTTGGAATTGTGTACAGATATGTATATAATGTCTTTTTTTTTTTTTAACTGAAAGCCTTTCAACGTGCATAAGGAATCACTGTGTACAAAATGGTAAAGTGCTTATGTAGATAATGTTAGTGGGGTAAATATTTGACAGGCCATAACTGAGTATTGCCTTGCCTTTATTACGTGTAAATTTTGAATTACGTGATAAGTGAATCTTGGTTTGATTTTTGTATGTGAAGGATTTGCCATTGAGAGAGTTAATCCTGTACTATGGAACCTTCTATTTGTACCTCAGCAAAGACACAATTTTATTCTGTTTCTCCAGTATTTCTTCCTTTTTATCTATATTCTGAGCGTGACTTTCTAATTACGGTACTACTTCTGGTTGTTTTAAATTTAATACACCTTGTCTCTCAAAGCTTTAAATTATTGGTTTTCCTAAAGAATGAGCTCTTTCATATTTTCAGTTTTAAATTGTGCCAATGCAAATTCTGAACCCTATGTATTGTTCAATTTTAGTAACAGGTATTTGTGAAGCTTGTACTGAAATTCAGACACAATCTTTTTTCACCTAAACGTGTTTGAATGCTCACACAAATAAATCTTTATTATCTACGTTTATTCTGAAATATCTCATTAAGATGATGGCTCTGAGACAGTGGCAAGTATTTCTTCATCATGCCTATTATTAGCATTAAAATGAACGTCTTGCAGCGTAGAAGAAAAATTATCCATAGATTCTATTTTCGGTCTTGCTGCCTAAATCTGTGCATCCCTTTACTGAAAGTGACAGACATTGGACAGAAAGGCCAAAACTGAGCCCCTGAGTATTGTATGCTACGTCCTGTTGCTGGTCTCCTCAGAAAAAAAGTTACTTCTTGAAAATTCTGAATTCTGAAATTTCCACTGTTTTGTGAGTGTTCCTAGATAGCTGACTTATGGTTTTAGAGTTCTTGGAAATAGTAACGTTAGTTACACACACAGCTGATTAGGTGGCTTTTTTTTTTTTTTCACAGTATTACTCTGAGGTTTACCTTGGGGTTTTCTTCACCAAGACTACATTCAGGTGCTGCTTATTTTGGTAGCTAAGAGAGCATTTTTGCCTTGTTTTTAATGAAGAAATTGATGATTTTTAATTTTTTTTTTTTTTTTTGCATGACAGTGAGGTAACTTATCTATCTGTTTAATTTTTTTAAAAAATACAGTTATGAGTTTTGAAACAGAAAGGATTAAAATTTTAAAAGTACAGGCATATCTACCTGGCTTGGTATAAAAAGCCCCGGGTTCTCTAACCATTCTGGAAGCTGGCAAGGTCTCCTTGCAGGACTTCATATCACCATGGTAGCCCTTACTCTATGCATATTAATAGCCTTAATTATTAATTTAATAATTTAGCAGTTAGAGGACACTGTCGTGCTAACAGAGCTATGAAACTTCTGAGCGGGTTGAAACAACAGTTGAAAGAGTGCGCAGTCATTCTCGTAGCCATGTTCTCAGACACAACACATCATTGGCCAGCGCAAAGCGGTAATGGCTTGGCTTTGTGGCGAAGTGAATTTAAGGTAAATTGAACAATGCATAAGTTTGAGCAATGGTTTATAACTCCTCTTTGATTAGTATCTCTAAATATGTTGTTTTGTGGGCTCTGAAACATTAAGGATAGGCTTACCCTTGAGGAAACCAGTTCAATTCTGCTATGGTGAAATGTGCATCCGAATGCAGCGCGATGATGGGAAACTCAGTTGTTGACATCTCAATATTCGAATATTCAGCCATTCCATAAATATGTGCTGTGACAGCATACGGAAATCAACAGATGTGTTTGCATTTGAAAGATAAATAGATTAATGGAAGCTTTTCCCCAGTCATCTGTTAATATAAAAACTTGTAATTAAAGCGAGCTTACTTGGCGATGCACAGAACTTGGAGATTTAGTGGGGAAGTTAAATTTACGGTGCTGGCTGGAATCTCAAGAATTTCTCAATTAGGAAACAAAATGAAGTTCTAAGGTACGCTACTTTTGAACAATCATTCAAAAAGTTATATGTACGTATCTTTTTTTTTGAGTTGCATTTTAGTTGTGGTCCAGGACTGTACGTCGAGGAAATACTTCTCTGAGTAGACTGTGGCAGAATTTGCTTGGTGGATGTGTCCCTTGGTTTAGGAGCTTAAGACGAGTCGGGCCTTCAGCAGGGGCAATTGGCCAAAAGGATGCTTAGAAAAAGACAAGACCTCATTTATGGTAGAGATGTGTATTTTTATATGTAATATATAGATTATTTAAATATAGATTACCTTAAACTGAGATTCACTGAAAAGAAAAAAAGCGTGCTGTAGCTTGAATGTACAATTACAGTCATTTGCTATTGAGAAGTATTGATGCTTTAAAAATCAGATCTCCATTGGGAACAGAAGAGCAGCTTCCTTTGGAAGAAGCGTGGCCTCCGTTTTGGAAAGAAAAAAGAAGTGTATTGATATTTTTGAGAGGTTGTTTCATGCTAAAAACATGTCTGTGTTACAATGTATGTCGCACTGATGAATTTTCTGTGCAGGTAGTACTTCTTCACTCAGTCTTGAATATACTAAGCAACAAGCTATCCCTATTTATGCAAACATTTAAATTAGCAGAACTGCTTATTTGTCAGGGATTTCAAGATTAGGCAGTAAATAAACTCACTGTTTAAAAAAAAGTAAAGTCAGTCATTTGAACTGAAGGCTTGCTTTTTGTAAGTATATCAGATGCGTAATCTATTTTTTTAACTTAATTTTCCTTGCAGTTGCACTTTGTAGTTGATCCCCAGCTCGCTAGAGGATGGCGGCACCGTCGCTGTAGTACCGAGTGCTTTGGGTGTAGTAACAAAAGCCGCTCTTTCTTTCTGAAGCGCCGCGGTTGCTTTGCAGCTCCAGACATTTTCTGAACGTCCATGTGGACGTGGACAGAGGAACTAATTACCGCGGAAGGATTTGACGGTGGTGCCCTGAGGGCAGGCGCAGGGGGAAGGTAAGAGTGAGTGTGCGCTCTGGCACCTAACGTTTATCCTGCTTCATCCACCGCAACTCCTCCATCTGCCCGTGCTTTGACTGGTCTCGTGAAATGTCTGGTTGAGCTCTTACTATTTTATGTGGCGTGCTGTCTTATTTTGTAAACAACGCGGCACCGGTTTGTCATGGTTTTCCATTAGCCTTACTTTTAAGGCAACATAGTTTTGCCTTCAAAAAAGTCACCGTTGGAAGACTATCATCAGAAGTGCTGATAAGCAAAGGGGCAGTACAATCGCAAATTATTTTTGTAAAAGTAGCTGGGGAGGAGCTTAAAGCCTCGCACAAATCTGCAAGCTTGCTCTTTTTCACTGTATTTTTGCAGACGTGCCAGTAATTGCACTGAGCATATGCAGGAGACAGACAAATGGTATGTAACGGTTTTCTGCCTTCTTTTAAAGCATGATTACAGAGGACGATCAAAGTGTATATATAATCTTGTTTTCTGTAATATTGCTGCCTGTTTATAACTGTGTATTTAAATTTTACTTTTGGCACTCTACACCGACGTAATAAAACTCCTTGTAAACTACATGACCTAGAAATAAAGGAGGAAAAGTTTAATGAAATTTTGCCATCCGAGTGGTCAGTAAGAAGGAGACTCGGGGGGGGTGGGTGGGTCTCCTCCTCTTCCTCCTCCAGGA
>VYZM01004625.1:148271-275366 GCA_013398915.1 Dromas ardeola | reverse complement strand
TTTTTTTTTTTTCCCTTCACCTGGATGGTCCAAGTAACGAGCAGTTGAGACCAACCACTCAATTCCAGAGTGAAAAACTGTAACTTAGCTGTGGTTGCTGCTATTTTTCCCTAGAACTGAGAAAGGGCTTTTGTGTTTTTTCCAATTCTACTCATTTATTTAATCCCCTCTTTTACGCAATTTATAGTTTTAGACTGACATGGGTAAAACTTAATAACAGCTTTTTTGAATAAGAGAGGACATTAAGATTTTTGACATGTTAATGCTTCATATAAAAGAGCTAAATTAATTCCCAGAATGAACCAGCTCAAGCCACAATTTAGGGGGAGCGGTGCCTGTTTCCTGGCGCTCCGTGTATCTGAAGCTCAGTGGAAGGTGTAAAAATTACATGCCGGAGTGGCAGAAATACGTAGTAAAACCAGCCGCTTCTGTGAAAAATCAGAATTTTATTTTAGGTGTGGATTTTCCATCCAGTTGTACTTGAGGGAGTAAAGTCATTCTGAAGAGCTGCTAAAAAGTCCTGTGATCTGTTTCCATGCTTCCTGAAGTCTGATGCACAGAGGTCCCCGTACGGCCAGCCTGATGGATTTTGACTGGATAATTCCTGCCCAAAACCCAGGTTTTGGAGTGATTACGATTACAGCTACCACCTTATCAAAAACAACCACTTGGTTCGAGCATTATGAGGTTTAAAATTTCTTTTAATATTTTTAAAGGGTTCTTTCTCTAGTTGTGCTGAACTACTTGCCCGTATTGCTGAATCAATTCACGAAACTCCGCATCTACTAACCTTGTTTGGAAAAAAACCTCCTGGAATTTTACAAAATTGCCTCTCACAGCAGACAGACTTACCTTTCAAACGTGTATTCGCTTTCAGCCCTAAAGTAGTACATGTGGGATTTGAAATGTAGTTTGAAGACGTAATCTTTGTGAATGTTTTCAGATTCGGAAGGAATGGTAAGTGAGTATCCCAATAAAGGAAGGCTGGCTAAAGGATGATTGTCCTGGAAAGAAATGATGGAAAATGCTGTGAGATCAAATGCCCTTAAGTAAATAGAGCACATAAGTAAAACAGAAGACAGATACATGCTCATTTAAAGGTCATCATCATGTTTCCATGTGTGAGTGGAAAAAATACCAGCTTTCTACAATGGCAATGATCTTAGTTGTCTGGTAGTTTCAGCTTGCCCATCTTTATGGATCCTTCTCCTAAGGATGTGCTGCAGGCCGATCCTATCAGTGTTTCCTCATAAGAAAGCTGTCTGAAATCTTGGACTTTCACTACTTTCAAATTGATGAACATAAAGTTCCATCATCTGGCATCGGCAGAGCACCGTGCGTGTTCGTCCTAGGCTTGCAAACACCTGCTTCTTTAGAAATGTACCGGCCACCCTGCAGCATTTGTTGCTTAAGTCCTTTCACTTCATGGCATGGCGTGTATGAACAAATCATTTCTTTCTCCTGCTTATGTGTAGAATATCCTACAATTCATTCTTTTTTTGTAGTGCAGAAACTCGATCCTTAAGGATTCCTACAGCAATGAAAGCACGATGTAGCAACTGGAATTATTTTGTGCTCACGCCCTGCTCGAACACAGAGATTCAAAAGTCCAACAGATTCTAAACAGAAAACCCCCTAATTTTGCAGTGGGACCTCTGCTCTGATGGATTAATCATTGGCCGCTGTTCTCTCTTGTTTGCCTTAAGTGTCAGTAACGGCAAACAAAATCTCTAAGTTCCACGTTCCATCAGCAGTAAATGCTGTGCAGCCGTGACCGGTGCATCTGCTTCTCTCGCCTACAGCATCCCTGACCGATGTCCGCTTTTCTCTCTGCTACCGCTTTGACAAAACCCAAAAGGTCTTCTCCAGCCACACACGCACCCCCCGGTGCAGCCTGTTACCTGGTGCGACTTATAGAAGAACATACAGAAGTTGGTGAACACCACCCAAAGCTTCTGCCACCCGTTGCTGTTTTTGAATTTTCTTAGGAGATTTCCAGACAGCTGGTTCTGAAACAGATCAAAAGCAGCCAAATAAAACAGTGAAGGGTACCTGCAAGTTTAATTATCGTTAGAAAAATTGTCTGCTTTTATCTGGCTGTACGTGACTTTGGATGTGAAAATGTTTTGGTTGAATGGACGTATTTTTCTACTACATAAAGTAGTTGTTTATGCAACGTATTTTTTTGCTTGTAGCTGGGTACTTCCAAAAGTTTCAAGCAACTATACTTATTTTTTTTAATTGAGGTGGCTTTCAGTAATGTATTATCAAACATCAGTCAGTCTTGTCACCCTCATCTGTCTGTGTTGGTTTTAAATGATACTTAAATAGAGTAACGGAAACAGAAAGTCTGACATGAATTTGCGATGTAAAGGAAATTTATGACATACTTTAGAATTGCAGATAGAGACTGAGCTCTCCATACCCAGTGAGTTCACACGGTAACTTTTCAAAGATTTCAAAAGCAAGGACTGCTAACCTTATTCTTAGCTGCTCTTCACATCGTGAAGATGTAAAGTCCAGCATCATTGTGCCTTGCAAATGAAGGGGAGGTCTCAGTGAATCATCAATTACTTCCCATTCCTTGTTGACTGCACGGGCTCTCACCTGGCTCAAAATAGCTGTTTACATCGTTCTCTTTATATAATGCAGACGCTAATAACTTAATCTGTAAAGCTTAATACTCAAAGTCTGGTGGTCCCGATTTATCTGCTACAAATTAAATGCTCTTGAAAACGTTCTGTTTTCACTGCTCTTGGGTAGACATGAAAGCCTTTGCTTTAAATCATCCCATTCTCTGATATCTGCACTGCTGCCTCCTTGCCCTAAGTTACAGGTGTACTCCTTAATTTTCTGTTACCTCATTACTCTGGAGGATATCATAAAAGGACAGGCTTTGCATTCGGTACCAGCAGACATATGAAATGGGAACAGGCCGCTGATCACTGATCAGTCCAGCAGGTAGGGAAGTACAGTCACTGACAGAGAGAGGATCTTCTACCACGAGAGAGACAGAAAGGAGGGAGAGACACAAAGAAAATAAACGATAATGCTGAAGTGAGAGGCACCAACAGAATGAGGTGAGCATGAGCGTAACCTGCCACGCATGGAACGGCAGTGGAGCTGGAGATGTTTTCACACGACAAGGTATGTCTCCAGGGTGTGTTTGCTTGGTCTTCGCTGCTTTGGGGAGGAACAAAAGTAAGGTCCGAGGGGTAATGATTTTAAACTGAAAGAGGGGAGATTTAGATCAGATACGAGGAAGAAATTCTTTACTGTGAGGGCAGTGAGACACTGGAACAGGTTGCCCTGAGAAGCTGTGGATGCCCCATCCCTGGAGGTGTTTAAGGCCAGGCTGGATGGGGCTTTGAGCAGCCTGGTCTAGTGGGAGGTGTCCCTGCCCATGGCAGGGGGGTGGGCACTAGGTGATCTTTAAGGTCCCTTCCAACCCAAACCATTTATGATTCTCTGATTTCTATGACCAATGAGCACTGATCTCAGACCAAGAGATTTGCCTGACTAAATGTTTTAATCGGTAGAATTAGTCATTGGTTTAAGTGTTACATCTATTTATAATAAAGGCCTCTGCTTTAGGGAAAAATGCGAGACCTTGTTCCGTGCTGAACTATTCCTCCCTTGCAGGATATAAGGGTATAAAGAGCAGAAAATCCACCTGCGTGGGATCAAAGAAAGGCTCTACAGTCAGCTTTTTCTAGTACAGAATAAAAATTTTCGTCATATTTGAGCAACAAACTCAACTTCTGTTTTTTTAAACCGAAGCAATTACACAAACTACGAGTATGGTCTGTCCTTCCACATCTCTAGATGCTTCTCTAGAGCAACGGTGGCCTGACGACTGAGGGCTGCCTCGTGAGTGCAAGTCCACTCAGCTGTAAGATTCCTTTTACTGTTTTCATTGAGCATAAATTTCCATTGGATGAGGACTGTCATAAAGTACTCGTAGCTTGCGGAGACTCTCTTGGGTGAAGGAAGAACACCTAAGCAGGCTTACCACCTCATGCTAAAACCTGCACCGAACTACAAGTCTTCCCTTTTAATCTTTGAAAAGTCAATGTCTGCATCTCGTCTGTTGAGTACAGAATTAACAAATGCGTATCGAATTGGCTTAGCTGTGATCGGGGAGGTGGAAAAAGGATTTTTATTTTGAGGTGGAAAATGCAAATAAAGAAAAAGAGATGAGACTGAGCAATGAGACAAGGTTGCAGAAAAGATGGCTAGGTAAAGAAAGTACGTTAGTAATACACATAATTAAAACTCTGGCTGCAGCAGCTAAAGACAATATCCTTTCCGCTCGAGCAATGACTTAATGCCCGGTAACTGAAGGCATTAAGACAGTTTGAGCTGCTTCAAATTTTAAAGGGCATCAGCATTTTTTTGGAGAGTTACTTCTATGAAAATTACTGCTCTAACTGATTTTACAAAGATGCACCAAGGGGGCGGATCCGTGTCTCTTGACTGATGGTTTATGCCATCATTTGAGGATACGGGAGTCAGTTTAATTAGGTGTGCCGGAAACCTCCCCAGGAGGAGACAACGGAATAGTGCACTTATTAAGGAGGAGCAAAAAGGAAATTGTCATTCAAGAGCGAGTCTGGAGCTGCAGTTCAGATCGTTCTGAGGCAGATACCTCCACAGCAATACTAAAGTCGATCATTGAAACACTGGTATTTCTGTGCCAGCAGACGTGCACCGTAGTGTTGCCACGGTGTGGTGACTGACGTTCGAGTGAGGTGCGGGATGCACTGAGGTCGTCCTCAGATTCCTGGTCTACAGGAGTTTCATCAGGAGACTCTATGAAATGCAGGGAAAAAGCATCTTTCTTCCTCTATGCAACAACATACATAATTGGAAAAATTAAACAGATCAATTCTGTCCACAATATTGTGAACTAAGTTTAAGACACACTTTTAGAAATAATTTTGTGCAGATGTTACGTAGATTTTTTTCACGTGTTTCTGCAAGTGTTAGAATCAAAGACTAACCACCGTGCTTTGTTGGTGCTTTTAATACCTTCCAAGGACAGGCACTGCCCAACTCTTGTTAAATAGTTCCTGGAATCATGCTTAAGTCACTTCTCTATTCAGTGAAACTTTCTGCTAACATCAACAAGAACATTAAAACGGCACACATATAAATATATATATATATAAAAAAAAATCAACTTCAAATGTATCAGTTTGACCTGTGACCAGCATTTTTCACCACTTTGCTTAGAAGCAATCACTAATCATACTGACGAAAGTGAATAAAACCTACTCTCGAGCATTTACTTACTGTTGTCGGGCGGGCTGCTAGCCAGTAACTCTGGGGCAGGGCCACTGCTTTTCTCTGCCAGGTCTATTGCCATCTGAATGTCCTCAGTCCATTTGTCCATTTCAGCGCGGGTACTAACAATGAAAATTCAGGTTTTAATTCCCTTTCATACAGGCTGAAAGCAAACTCTAAGAAACAGTCACAAGCTGAGCTTGCTTTTAAGTTAAATAAATAAATTCAGACAGAAGATGCTAGGTGTTTTTCCTAATAACTTAGTTTTGGTTCAGACTTGCACAATTACCACTCTATTTTGTACCATTCAGCCTTTTTTTTTGGTTGGCTTTCACAAAAGAATACACCTTTGAAATTGTTTTAGGAGCCAATCCAAACAAAAGGATGCATCCCTGCTTTTCTACCGGTCCCACTGTGAAAGCTGCAGAGAAACACAGTTTACACGTGCGTGTTGTCTCCACTGAATTACCTTGCGGCAACGACGATGGACTGGTGTTGACCTCGCAGTGTCAGACAATGAGCAACCCCCCATTCCTCTTCACTTTCTTCTATCTGAGAGAAAAAAGCCCGAATGCGGTCAGATTGCAGGAAGCACACATTTCTTAAGGTGAAACAGCGACCTGAACGAGCTCTTACCGTTGGGGAAAAGAAAACGAAAAGAAACGTTCACAAACAACAATTTTGAGCTAGGTATTGAGAAAAAAATGGTGGCTTGCAAGTTGGAAAAACAGTAAGTCAGTCCTGCAATAGCCTCTTAAACCAAAAGCATGGCTTTGTCTGCTTTGTGTCAAAAAAAAAAAAAAAGAAAATAGTGGTATTTTATCAGAAGAGTAATACATCATACAACAGGATATGTTAAAGGCTGGGAGTGCTCTGGACACTGCAGCACAACACAATTCTGTTGTGAACAAGCCCACGCCAAATAAACATCAATAATTGAGTAGACTCCTAGAAACACTAGATAAAACTTCAAGCTTTGCAGGTGTTTAGACAAATTCAGTTACTGTGGAAGGGATTACCTAACTCAATTCCCAGGAAAACAGCCCAGAATAGATACAAACCCATGAGAAGTTCCAGTGAAAATAACAGGGGGAATTAAAATGTTTTGAAACTAGCAAAAACATTTCTGAAATCATATAAGAAGAGGAACTATATGCTATTGGCTCGAATTAGCTGTTTTCCAGAATTGCAACAAGAGTTCCAAATGACATCTTGCTGCCAGTTTCCCACTACTTTGGCTTTAAGATACAGAGCTGAAAACGTTAGGAAATGTGTTTTTACAGAAATTAGCTTGCCGCTACTGTTTACTTGCCTTGCGCAGTGTGTCTATATGCAACTGGTGATGAATTACTTGTAAGAATCATGGTTAAATTTATGGTTTAAAAAAATAAAGAACCCACCTGATGAGAAGTTTGCATTATGAGGCAAAATGCCTTCCCCCCCCCCCAACCTTTTACTGTATAATCACCTTTGCGTAGAAAGCTGCATGCCGAACCCAACGCAGCCCCATCAGAAATTAATCAAGCAAATCAGATGGGCCCACAAATGTCCATTTTAGCATGAATTCTTTTAAGTTCTCCCAATACTTACTGTCATGCCATACAGTGGAAGATGCCCGTGGACTTTAAACTGATTTGATGCTGTCAGGCCTCTACTCGTGTACAATAAAATATCGTTAAACTAAAAAGCAAGAATAAGCATTATTTGAATGATGTCAGCATGTATGGATGGAGAAAAAGGAGTTAGAATGGTAAATACAGGAAAGCTGCCCAGTACTGGCTGACTATTCGTATGGCAGCCCTAATGCACAAATCCAAAATACCGGCTTCCACAATATTCCAGTACAGAGTATTAGCACCTGCCGTTTTCCCTGCCCTCCTTCCCAGCTAGTCAATTTTCAACTAGATGTCTTCCGATGCCTTCCGATAATTCCCTTTGTGATCTCTGGGTCAGAACTACCAAGCCACAACAGCAGTGAAACCAAGTAGTACATTTCACACCCTGTCGCACTTCGAAGCTATGGAAGGTAAGCGTGCTTCACCCGCGTTTTCTTTTGATTTGTGTGGAGAGATAAGCAAGCACGCCCGAGAGAGGGGTGTCCAACTTAACTCTTACTAAGTGAGTGGCTATCTATTGCTTCCCCGCCCTCAGAAGGAAGCTGTTTTAAGGGAGGTGGCTTTAGGTTAGAAACATCAAGGTGAAGAGACCGAATATCTCGATTTGTGGAGCTTCCTGCGTGTAGCAGCAGTTGTCAAAAGCATGCCAAATGACCCCCTGCATTTTGTTGCCATAATATGAATGGCGCATTTTTACTGTGCCGCCTGGGTCAAACCAGGCAGTTGCATCAAGAAAAAATCATACTCTGTGGTGTGGAACAGAACTCTCCCAAAGGCAGCTACAACCCCATAGCAATAATTCATGAAGCTACGTGGATCGGCCACTAGAGGGGGATTTAATTTTGCCAATGATTACACGTGTATTCGGGAGTCCCAGTATACTGACTCCGGATTTTATCTCCAAAAAGATTACGTTGCTGGAGACAGACCAAAGACTTCTTTGACAGTGCAACTGGCTTTAGAGTCTAGTCTCAATTTTTTAATGTTTTATACAGGTATAATATTGAGATATCATCTCAGAACAAGAATTGTAAGAAAATATGCACCACATTCACTAGTCTTCCTCTTTAGTGCCTTTAAAAGCAGAGGATAATCCTACCCAGGTAGATTTAGCGCGTATATCTTTGGCTCATTTGAAAGATTAAAAGTCAAACAGCTTATAAAACCTAGTGCACTCACAAGCTTTTCTACACACCCGCTGTCTTCGCCTTTTACATACAAGAAGCCAAGGAAGTATTTTCCTGACACGCCGCACTGGCTCTTTCATGTTTTGCCCTGTGACACTGGACTAGAAAATCTGTGCACTCTGCTGGGCAGATTTTAATAATAAATTTTAATAAATAACGCCAGCCCCAGTGGCCCGGCACCAAGGGCTGAGCAGCAGCAGGATGGGGAGCCTGGGAGCAAGCCAGCTGGCCAGGAAGAAAAGAGGAGGAACCACCTGGTCAGCTCTTGTGGATCGGAGACCGAGTGGGACCACCGTAACCTGACAACGCTGCGAGTGATGGTGGGAGGAGATAACCTTTCCTAGTGCAAGAGCTACAAAACGTATCTCCAGGTAAAGGCAGGTCCATCAACATGCTGGGCCTTCATGGGCTGAAAATGGACAGTTTGTGGAGGAACTTGATTCTGTAAATGTGTCCTGAGAGTATTATGTGGATTGTCATTCATATCACCAGGGGTTACTCTTCATCTTCTCTTCTGGACTTCATCACTAACCCTGGTGCCACTTTTCATTTTATAATGACTCTGCTTTTATTTAAGGCAATGTGCTAGGAGGTATTATTTTATCATGATATCCAGAGTGTCATATAAAAATAAACAGTTTTATCTTTGTAAGAAGCAGTTAAAAAGAGAATATTGGGTTTGGACAGAAACATATGTTCTTAACAAACAGCTAGACAGGTGATGTATCATGTTAACTTAAGTAAGGCTGTTTAAAAATACTTACTGTAATTAACAATGCAAGTCTAACAGTTTGCCTAATAGTTGCCTACAGTTACATTTCATTATATAAAGAAAAACTGTCTCCTTGCTTACCAGAAAGAACATCCGTTGCTGTAAACCTTTTCCAGACAACTTACTAAGACTGCCCAGTCTAATGAACTCCTGTGGGAAACAAATACAAACCAAATATGTATCTATCTTCTGCGAAAATTACGACAATTTTTTATTATGCAAACATAAATATGACTACTTGGCCACAGGACTGACCTGACTATCAGTCACCAAGGCTTTTTATTTTCTCGATTAAATATGTTAAAAATCTTATTTATAGGATAATTTCTTCCAATTCGTAACTGTCTTTAGGATATACTCCTTCATAGTCTTTCATTTTAAGAAAATTCAGCTACGCAAAATTTTCTTTACCTAACATTGATTCCTTCAGACACCTCCCTCTTTCATCAGTTTTGAGTGAGTATTTTTCATGGTACAAATGATGTGAAAACTAGTAAGTTGGCCTGTATGTTATTTGTTAGCCACTGGTAAACTTCTGTTGTGCGTATGGCATACACAGCTCTTCACCGAGATGTGAAATCAGCTACGCAAATCAACATCACCATCGGCAACAGAAAAAGATGGAAATTGTCTGGCAGCGCGAGTTATCCTAGTACCATCCATGTCGTATAATGCAGTACACTAATTCAGATCAAACTGTTTAAGAATGTTTAGGGATGGAATTATAGGAAAAGTTGCACATCTGGAACTTTCAAAATGCTGGATTTCCTAGCCTTACTGTGGACTATACCATAACTCACCCTTCCACTTATCCGAAACCTATGAAAATACCATTTTTCAGCCACTCCCTCCAGCTTTTGCCAAGAGGTTTATATTTATTTATTACAGTCTTTTGAAGGTCATTCTACTCATAATTGTGCATGTAAAAGGCATATAAAGCATCAGAATCACCTGCAGCTTAGCAATAAACAGGCTGTCGAAGATTAATCTGTGCCGAGAGAGACTCCAGTCGCCTTATGGTTGCTGTGAGGTGTCCAGTCCCCCTACCCGCATTGCGTAAGGGCTAAGGGGTGGAATAAGTGGCTAGAGGTGGTTATCCCTATATCACGGTAAGGCTCACGTTACCAGAGAGGCCACTGGAAGCTATTGTTGGCCACCAAAGAATATTAATCATAATTACTATTTATATGCTACCACCAAATGGTCACCAGCAGGCTTAGCACCACCACGACAAGTGCCATTTGAACACACAAACCAAGGGCTGCGGGTCGCTGCAATCTGCAAGCACAACCGACCACGGGATGTTTTAATGTCCTACATAGGAACCAGCTCGGTGGCAGCACAGACCCCAGACTGGGGCAAGGCGAAGAGGATGGTTAGCAACAGCCCCCTTCGGGACAGCTGCACCACCGGCCTGACATGAGACTTCTCCTCCGAGACGTGGCGTTCAGCCCCCTTTGGGTAAACCCAGCCATGGGTGACAGTGGCATGTGCCTCCCAGCCCGGCCAGCGCTGGAGCAGGGACTTCAGCCGGAGCTAGAAGAGCGGCCAAAGCAGCGACATCTTGGGCATGTGCCAGAACGTGGTAGCCAACGCTTTTTGACTTGGCAGGCGAACAACCTCTGCGCCTCGTCTGCCTTTTTCTTGAACTTTCTAGGAGGGGAAGATTGCTCTGTCTTTAAATAGAACAGGGTAGCAGAAACACCCGATGACAGCATTTAATTTCATGCGATAGAGAGATGCACAGGCTGTGAAATGTCTGAGGGGCTTGCCAAGGAAGTGAACGGCCTGTGGATCGCTGGAAGGAGGCACGAGCTTGGGAGCAGCTGCTTGGGAGACAGCGAAGGGGCAAAGTCAGAAAGCAGGGGACAGCCACAAATTGAGAAATACCCTTGCTCAGTGCTGCCTTCCCAATGGCACATCACCCCCTTCTTCTAAATGCTGGAATTCTCAAATGAATTAGACCCTAGAGAGCTCACAGCAGGCTGCCCCTCTGCCATGACCCTGCTGTGGCACTAGACCTGGACACGGCCCGGCAAGGAGACCCCAGGCTGTGGCTCTCGCTGAGCCGTGGTCCATCCATCCTGCAGGAATGCATCAGGGCTGGGCAGCCGGGCTGCAGGGCAAGTTCAAGCGCTGCCGTATTTGCAGTTCAATGCAAAACCCATCTTTTTTCCCCAAGCTGTCTCCCAGTCTAGTGATGGATTTTCCCCAGCATGCCAGTTGCCGCGAGTACTGGTTTTGTGTACCACACAGAAAAGTCAGGGGAGTTGGGAGGAAATGACTTCAACAACAGACAACTCTCAAGTTTGCACGCACAGATACGTGCACCTAGAAAAGTATAAAAGGCTACAAATATTACACTAAAGCTCGTTTATTCTGAAAAAAGCCTCCATTTAAAAAAAAAAAGCATGACAAGTAAGAAAGAGATGTTGGCATTTTTATAACACAATTAAGAGTGTTTACTTAAGGCAACACTGTCTCAAAAATTACTGCCTAACATTACATGTAGACTAAAGAGACTGCTCGTCCCCAGGGCCATGAGTTTCAAAGCGAGGCATTGTGAAAGGGCTGAAGGTCCTCCAGCACAAATATCTTACTTTCCTTTAATCTGCTACGCTCTAGCATCGAGAGTTGAAAAAAAAAATATTAAGAGCAGCAAGAAATGAGGAAACGTGCAACCGCTCCAGCTCTGAACGCTGTGATAAATATTACATTTTTACCGCCTCTGTTGTAATAGATGTTTGGAATTGCCTACAACCGTCTAAATCTATACATAAGATAAGCTCTAATAAAATCAGTAAAAAGGTAATAAAGATGATTGCTTCTTCCCACTTTAAAGGCTGCTGTTTTCTATGGTATTATTATGTTTACATTTGATAGTTCTTGGTGAGAGAAAAAGGTTCATATGAGGAAATGCAATTTCACAGCTGCTCCTATGAAATAGGTTTCTAAAACATACCTAATGCTTTGAAATTGTACCAGACCTTGATCGCAATTCTGCTACTTACCCTTCCTGGGATGACCAGATTGTCTATGCCTATCAAGTCTTTCTTGAGTTCATGCAGCTTCTGGAAATTCTCCATCTTTATCATATTGCCATGGAGCTGAGCCACCATTTCAGAAATCTCAGCCAAAGCAGCTAGATAGACAAAACCATAAAATGCTTATTAAAAATTTACAAGAATGTTCAAAAAGAAAGATGGGCTTTTGTCCGCAGCACCCAGCTCACGAACATCACCCTTCTTGTGTTACCCTTCTCCTTCACAGTGTAAAGCTGCTCAGGCAGACTGAAAAACGCACAAACTCTGAATATCATCTTATGGAGTGAAGGGGAGAGGGTGGAATGTTTGTAATGAAGAGATGGTCTATTTCCTCAACCAAAAGTTTGCTCGATTTTTGCCACAGGAACTTTGTAGCAATACTCGAGTTAATTCCGAAGACCAATGAATGGTTTCTCCTGAAGGACTTAAGTTTCCTACGTCTCCAATTAATCTAAGGATCTTCTTTATGCTTGAAAAAAATGCATTTTCTCCCCTGCCTGCAGTATGCTGGGTCAGGTCCCTACCTGAAAACACCAGGAAATGGCAGTGCATCATTTCAGATGGCCAACCCAGTAACCCTGAGGTTTGTCCTCAGTCCCAGCAATGAGAACAACTAAAAGGGTGGCATGTCACTGAGTCGCATCACGGCTCTACTTCCTTCTCTCCAAAGACACCACCAGCAACGAGTGACTGAACACCTGGGAGTGATTTCCCTCAGGAAAATCTCCATTGTGGAAGGGGATTTCTGCTGTGTGAAGAAGGATCAGGTGGGATACAGGAGGAAGCGGGCACTGTGACATCCCCAGTCGGCAGCAGCTGCTGATCTGCTTCCCGTGTCTTGTCTTTGCTGCGCCAACAAACAACGCAGTAAGTCAACTCAGAGACCTAAGCTGAAAATCACTTCACCGCTTGACCTTTTCTGGGGGACCAGCTCAGGGACTGGCTCCCTGTGCCATCATGTACGTGAGCATCGACCTTGATATACCTGAACGGACGGGCAGTCTCTGAATGGGCCCAACACGCGGACTGACTTGAGTGCTAGAAGACCAGTTACAGCCATTTGTGTTAAAAAAATACAGGGAACAGTAGCAGTGGTTCTTTCTTCCTTCTTACATCATTGCTCAGTGCACAGTTCATCCACCTGTTAGTGGGAGACCTGTGCTCTCTGCTGGGATTCACATCCAGATTCCCTTTTTTTTTTTGGTTCTTTTACACTCTGAGCTTTAACAAAAAACTGCAAACACCTTAGTAAGAGACTGATCCCAGAGTGTTGGTGTCACACTGTCCTTCTCATGCTCCCTTATTTTCACCTCTGAATCCTGTGTTTGTACCCATTTCAAAAGGGGAGCAGGAATCGAACCTCGATGGCTGCTGCACTCTCTGGGGAGGTGGGAAGGGACACATCATCCTCATCATCTCGCCTTGGCTAAAAGAAACACAGGCACGACTCGCTGCATTCCTTGAGACCATTCAGGCAGTAGCTACACTTAGGCAAACATCTGTGTCACGCAGCACTTCAGTGCCACAGACCTCTGTGGCATTTCCTAGCGCTACAGGTCAAGTTACCTCTGCATTTCTTGCGTTGTCTGCTGTGGGTCTCATCGCACGGCATAGAGTTGAACTTCTCCAGCTAACTCAGCTAACACCTTAGAGCTGGGAGCCCAGCATTGCTCTCTGCCCAAGTCCTTCATTGCTGAGTGGTAACTCTATAGATAACACCGATATCTTTAAATGTAGACAGCTTACAATGGGGGTGGGGGACAGGGGTAAGAAAGGAGGAAAGCAAATCATCAAAAAGAAATAGCAGGCAGTGAGTTCAGACTACAAGAGGAAAATTTCTTCACGTTTGGCAAAAAAAAATATGTTGGTAGCTTTGAGTTCCTGAAATTGAATGGTTCCACGGAAATGGTAATAGAACAAACTGTATGTCTGGAAAGTAACACATAAAGACAAGTAACACTTAAAGACATAATAACAGCTGCCATACTGGGTCAGACCAAGGGTTCACCTGGGCCAATATTCTGTGTTCCTAGCAGATCTCTAGGGAAAGCTAGGAACAAGACAAGCACATATGGTATGTTCCCTGTACTCTCTCCCAACCTCCCCATTATGTTCATTTCACGCGACTTCTTGAACTGCATGTCATTTCTGTGTGTTTAATAACCCCCAGCAGTTTGCTCTTCCAAGTACTTGTCCGGACTGTGGCATAATGTGTATACAAGAGCAACCTTAATCCTACCATTTCTGGTCTTCCGAGTGCTGGATTTTGCAACTCAATCCTCTTTCAATGTAGGCTTAAAAAAAAGGTTTTTTTTTTTCCCAGACACACATCTCTAGTGGATTTGGATGCCATTCCCCAGCTCCAGGAACTGATATCTTTTCTTTTACTTACCTCTTGAATCCCTGAAGTCTATGTGGCTTGGTGGGTAATGTTTGCAAAGCCTCTCCATTATCTGCTTGTAGTGCATAAGCCTGTGTAACGGTCTGAGAAGGAAGGTATTGAGAGGCAAGTAGCAGACTTTCTGTAGCTCAAAATCCCTGCAAAAGGTCTCCAGCTTGCGAGAGTTCTTGATCCCATTCTCCAACTCAATTAAAATCTCATTGTGCTTCCACAGGTGAATTGTCAGTTGCTTATAGACACAAAGAGAGAAAGAGCATGTGGTAGAGCTATTAGCAATCACTGTGAGACATGACTCAGCCCAAACCTATTCCAGAAAAAAAATGCAACTAGCACAGCAGTCGGGATTTTGTGAACAAAATCACTGCGCAACACAATGGTTCTGACATTCACTTGAAAAGGAGAAATGGCATGACTCGTTTGAAGTACGTACCCCCACCACCCCCTCTGCATTCCCTGTAAAACAAAAGTACATGAGTAAACAAAACTAACTCTCATATCAGTGAGAAATCCAAAGGCAAGGAGATAACATCAACATAGCTCATGCAAGTGTAGGTGCGACAGGGAGAGAGCTAGACAACGCGAATGGAGAGCTAGGAAATAAAACAGGAT
The DNA here is from genome assembly GCA_013398915.1 of Dromas ardeola. Classification (NCBI taxonomy): domain Eukaryota; kingdom Metazoa; phylum Chordata; class Aves; order Charadriiformes; family Dromadidae; genus Dromas; species Dromas ardeola. The sequence continues at coordinate 260,451 of VYZM01004625.1, read as the reverse complement.
TTTCTAGGAAGATGAAGGGTTTAGTTGCCCCAGTTCCCTTAGGTGCTTTTGGGCAACTGAGATGCAGGCAACCGGACTTGTAGCTTCTGCTCCCCTATTATGAATAAGAAGTTGCACCTTCTGGGAATCCAAACAAACACAAAAATAGAGGAGCTGTCTGACAGAAACGGGTATGTTAAGAGAGTTCTGCATTCTTGGGTTATGTCCTCTTCTCCTTAGTGCGGTCCCTAAGACGATCCCACTGGCAGCAGGGGAGTTATGCACCAGCACAGGTGAATGAGGTTTGCATGAAATATGGAACCTCATTTAGGTCTCAGTACCGCAGACATTCAGGAGTCCCATTTAAAACAATTCAGCAGTATTTTTCTGAACAACTAACACAGGGGCTTCATTTGTGTTTTGCAAAAGGTAAACTGGCTCTTCAGGATGCGCAGAGCTTCTCTGAGCAGCAAAAAAAAAAGTCTCCCAGTACCCAATAGAATATTAACAAAAAGAAATTGAATGCGTATGTTGAATGGACTTGAGAAGACAGTTTGGCACATTCTCAAGCTCGTGCTTTTTTGACATGTTCCCAATCGCCTCCCTCTCTCCTGTGATTTGTGACCTCCTTACCAGAAATGTACCTTCCCTACAGCCAAGCTGCTTCCTCCATACACTCCATATTCATTTTAGAAGTCTGTAACTCAAGCAAAGACACAGCAGACCCTCTGGACTACATCAGAGGTTGCCCATTAATTACTCGCTCTTAACTTCTTTCCTGTGTTAATTAAACAAGGAGCGTCAGTTTTCAGGTCTTGTACCAGGTCTCAGGACAAATACGTGGAGTTTTAACTAACTTCATTGTTTCCTGTGCAGTTCTTTAAGTCAAATTGGGTTTTGCCTCTTTCCTCTGCGTATCTGTGCTTATCAGCGGTGGTGCTTCTCAAAGCAAAAGGAACAGAATCCTCTAATGGAAAAGGGAGAATGGTGATGGTGAAAGCACACTGACAGGTCTAAGTTACAGTGAGGACTGTACGCTGCCATTAAACTAGTGCCGCAGAAGGACCTGCAGACAGTGAAGGACAGACAATTTAATGTTGCAAGGTACCAAGAGCAGAAGCAGAGTCTGTCAGAAGCTGAGATTCCAAAAACTTAGTGAAAAGGTGCATTCTTCTTGAGAGCAGGGATGGAGGTAGAAAAGTTGCCCTTGCGTTTCTTCCAATGCCTCTGAATTGTGTCTTGAGGGGAAAAAGCAGTTCCTTCCAAGTACACTGCAGAGATGGTAAGGCTGCCTTATTGGTGACAGAGCTGCCTGTGTGGCGGCTGCAAATCAAGATTTCTAAGTTCCCTTTTCTGATTTGCTGTATAATCACTCAGATGCCACTTAACCTCTCTTCATCCCTCTCTGTCCTTCGGAAAAATAAGCCTAGTACTAACCACCATCTCAGAAGAGCTGTAAAGATTAAACTGCTCTTTCCTCCAGCCAAGGACTCAAGGCTGCTCCATTTACTAACTGCAGAATGCCAAAGTGGCGATCACCGAGGAAAAATTTATCGGATATTTTCAAAAGCACTTTGAGATCCACATGCTGAAGGTGCAGTGCCATGGTTTGCCACACACCTGGATGCATAGCTACATTAATAAGGCGAGCTGTGTGTTATCTATCCATACTGTAAAAGTCCGTAGGGTTTTCACAGGCTCCCGTGCCCGCCTTCCACGCTCTTTGTTCACTAACACAGAGCATTGAAAATACTACTCTGGCCAGACTTAGAACAGCTGCAAAGTCTGCTGAACATTACACCTAGATTTACACTTCGTACATGTATTTTTGCTTTTAGCTTTAAAGGGATCAAAGGCAATTATTTGCATTTATTCAAAAAGCTTTCATCTGACTTGGCACCGTAAGGCACAGATATAAGTTTCCCAAATCAAATCAATATGCAGGTTATGGTCACTACTCCTCCAATATCTTAACACTTATATTTGCATGCACAAGTAGGCACACTCGGCGTTTGAACAGTCTCTTCGGCCATACAAATTCCGATGTTTTGCTGCCTTATTTGAAAGAAAAAAGAACTGGAAATGAAAGGTTCCTGAACTTTTCTGTTCATTGTTCCTGTATTTGGAGAGTGGACTGAGGAAAGGGGCTGGACAATACAAAATCAGCTTGCAATTCTGAAATCTCAGGGCTCACCGAATGCTTGCTACTTCATTAACGGAAACTTTCATAAGCCTTGATTACAAACCAGCACAAGATGCAACATCATGTAAAAATGAAAAGCACGCTAATATTAATCCACGTCAAAGCTTAATAGTTATAGGATCACGCCTACCTTCATACTCTGAATGTTCTTTAGCATAACATCTCCGATTCTTTGGTAATCTCCTTTAATGTGAGCATTAGAGCGGCCTTCCCTGTCAGCAACAGAAATATCACACACTTCAGTCATGCAATAAAACCACATAATCGCTTCTAAGCACAGAAAGGAACTCAATAGCTCATTTCTTTTGAAATCCTGACCCCGATGCTCCTTTGCTCAGGAGTGTGCAAGGAATCCTCCTGACGGACATGTAATTCCCAGGTACAGAACACCTTTCACCCAGCCTCGCTTGCACTCCTAACAACAGAGAGGGCAGGCATTTAACAGAAGGATTAGACTTTTAAAGAAAATTGCTAGCATTTTTAAACACACCAGAGAAGGCTGGAAATGGCTTGAGAAAAAAAGATGACATCAAAAATCCCATGACAATACGTGGGCTTAGAGCAGAAGGATAATTCTGTTCAGAAACAGGGACTGCACCTTAGCACTGGACCCGCAGGTGTTCCTCCTCTGAAAAGCTTTCTGCTTGTGCAAGGGACAGTGGGACCAGAAAAAAAAAAATAAAATAAAAAAATCCATCCAGCATCTGGGTTTGACTCATAAGTGTTACATACTGGCAGGAATTTTCTTTCAGTGTGTCACTTCTGGTATTAAAAATGCAAACTGCTCCCTCCCACCCAGTCAGCTGCACTTGGGTGGGTGCTCCACTTGGGAGAAACCCAGCTCCTGATGAAAAAGATATTCCTGCTTCTAAACCCATGTGCGAGACAGGCAGGGGTACCACACTCTGACTGAACGCAAACACATCTTTTAGAAAACAACAGAGGAAAAATCACAAATATAAGAACCTAACCATTACAGATCTGTTCCAATTAAGTTAGGTTTTCAAAAGAAAATCACTAGGGGGAGTGTGGGGAGAAGCACTGTCCCCCTCCGCTTTCCAACTTCTAATACTGCATCCAAGTTTCCCGCATTGTGGCTTTTTATGCGCTGTCCTCAGTTTTCAAAATTCAGTTCAACTCCCACACCTGAGTACTGGGAGGCAGATCCTGTCCTTGTGTCAGCAACTGCAATTCAGCCAAAGAAATGCACTACACCTTGGAAGAGGACTGAAATATAATCAAGCTCTAAGTGAACCCAAGGATAACACAGGACCTCCGTTTCGTGTTACTGCTAAATGGAATATTGTTTTTCACCCGCTTGCAGTAGTAGTTCACACTTTTAAGACAATTCTGAGTGCAGAGAAGGAATAAGTGGTCAACCAGGTGGTAAATCTGCATTCCTTAGTACCAGCCATTTAGGTACTAAGGCCATTAGCCAGAGGGGTCCCACCCTCACCAAATCGTAGAGGATGCAGCTGTTGTTAGGAGTATATGTAGAATTTTTATTTTTTTTTTAAAAATCCATATTCTTACATGAATAGATGCATATTCAGACATGTACTTTGTTTTATAAAGTTAAACATGGTTATGTTCATGCTGGATAATCTCTCTGCATGCTTTTCGAAATGGGAAATGTGGAAGGCTCAGCTTATGAGTACTACACAGTAACATCTCCTATTTTATCCTTCAATAAGAGACTCAGCTGATAAGGGATTGCTCCATGTTCTTTTGAACAATACCCGGTTTTGTAGGCTGTCTTTAATTATTTCCTATTGTGTTAAGTCTCCCAGGCAGGCACTCACACGCCTATTCAAACAAGAAAAATACAGTTCTCAACAAGATTTTTTACGTTTTCTCTGAACCCAAAAGTTACACCAGGGTGGGAAGCTGGGTTGTGTCAATGGTAACTCTAATTAGTGTCGCCAGTTTTGCTAAAGCACTACATTATATAAACACTGCCATAGTCAAAACATGCCGAAGAAATGGTCTACGTTGCAAGAACAGCAGAAGTATGTACGGATATTACAAGATTACAGGCTCCACATTACATGAGGATAAAAGTCCAATTTCTCTCTCCTGGAAGCCTCTGCCTGCCAAGTCATCTCCCCCCCTCGGCTGTTCCCTGCCTTTCCCTTCCCCATGTCCTGTCCATCCACCAGCTCTCCCCACTGAGATTTCCTCTCAGAGGTTGTAAATAAAACTTTCCAGCCACTAAAGCTCCACTCAAAGCGGTTGTGTATCAAAGTGCCCCCGACTGAAAACCACAAATGTTTGAAGTTCATGGCAGTGGCACGGCACTGGCAGGAAGCAAGGGAGAGTGTCCCTCCACCCATGCAGCCGGCGCACAGCATCCCCTCTCAAGCGGCTCACAAACCCAGAAATGTCAAAGCCAGATGAATGTGTGCTGCTGCCAGTAACGACATGGTATTCGCTTATTACCTCTAGAAGAATTCCTGCTTCATGGCTTATTCTCTTAACTCTCTGGCATTGCTCGGACCCTTTTTTATGTCTCTACATTTGATTTAATCTAATGGACTTCAGCGGTTTGGTACCTTTCTGATTTACTGCCAAGATAAATACTAAGTACATCATTACAGACTGCTATTTCTAAATAGAAATTGCTTTTCTGATCTCAAGGCTACAACACAGGTTGGCTGGAATACTCGTTGCAAAAAGTCATAGTGAGTGCTTCCACTGACTTTGTGAACTTCAGCTAATATTCAGTGCAGTTGTTCATTGAACAGTCAGGTCCTTATTTCCTAAAAGTGGACCCCCTGGCACCTCTTCAGCACAGTAGCACTGATTGCTTGCACAGCATCTCATCACATCAGTCACACAAAAGCATCAGAAACGTTCCTCCTTCATTGGCTTTGGCCATGGACTCATCCAAGGCTTTTTTTTTTAAACACTTTGAGGGCTTTCAAATCTTACTCTGCATAGAATCACAGAATGTGTTGGGTTGGAAGGAACCTTTAAAGGCCATCTAGTCCAACCCCCCTGCAGTAAGCAGGAATATCTTCAACTAGATCAGGTTGCTCAGAGCCTCATCAAGCCTGGCCTTGAGTGTCTCCAAGGATTGGGCCTCCACCACCTCTCTGGGCAACCTGTTCCAGTGTCTCACCACCCTCATTGTAAAGAACCTCTTCCTAATGTCTAATCTAAACCTACCCTGCTCTAGTTTAGTTTAAAGCCATTGCCCCTCATCCTATCGCTACATGCCCTTGCAAACAGCCCCTCCCCAGCTTTTCTGTAGGCCCCCTTCAGGTACTGGAAGGCCGCTATAAGGTCTCCCTGGAGCCTTCTCTTCTCCAGGCTGAACAACCCCAACTCTCTCAGCCTGTCCTCACAGCATAGGTGCTCCAGCCCTTTGATCATCTTTGTGGCCCTCCTCTAGACCTGCTCCAACAGGTCCGTGTCCTTCTTGTGCTGAGGACTCCAGAGCTGGACACAGTACTCCAGGTGGGGTCTTAGGAGAGCAGAGTAGAGGGGAAGAATCACCTCTCTGGATCTGCTGGCCACGGTTCTTTTGATGCAGCCCAGGATGCGACTGGTCTTCTGGGCTGCAAGCACCCATTGTTGGCTCACGTCCAGCTTTTCATCCACGAGTACCCCCAAGTCCTTTTCCGCAGGGCTGCTCTCTATCACATCGTCCCCCAGCCGGTATTGATAATGAGAACTGTCCCGACAGACAGACAATGAAGGTGAGAAGGGGGTTCCCCAAAAGCCACAGCCTCTCTGCAGCTGCTGGCTGAACAGTAAAGTGCTGAATCGTACCAGAGCGCTCAACTCAGGCCAGCAGAGATAACCCGTGCCGCAAGCAGGTGTGTACTGCTGGAAGAAATCAAACCCTAAGAAAATCCAGAAATGTAATGGCTGGGTACTGCTCCTTGTTCCAGCCGTTCTCCCTGCTTTGGTTATTTATTTCCACGTAAATGCGGCCTCCTGCAACAGAAGTGATTTTCCCACTGGGGATGGTGCACACGTGTGTAGGCTGGGATGCGGAGCAGAGGGGCAGGGAAAGCTGAAGCCGGGCACAGGGGAGCATGATGGCCTCGCATCTGCCTCCTATACCCAATCCTCCACCCAGCTCTCTGCCTGGATTCCACAGTAACCCCTAAGCTACGCTCTCCTCTTCCTCTGCTCCTCAACACGCAAATCCCAAGTAAACAAAAAGAAACACCAAGAAAAGAGCATCCAAATGTACAGAATATGAAAATAAAAACCAGACACCCAACCCATTGGATGGTGTCTTACTGCTTCAGCAGCCCAAAGCACAGCAGCAGAGAAGAGAGCTCTCCCTGTGGTGTGTGTTTTGAATAACAACACTCGGCTTCCTGGAGGGGAAGAAGCCGCTCGTTTGTTGTGCATCGATGGCTAAATTGTTCTTCTTACTCCTTGTTTTCACGGGTCACTGTTTGAACATGGTATCTATCTGCTAGTGACAAGGGACAGAGCTCAGGGACCAGGTTCTTACAAATTTTCATCAGGAGCTGATTTATAACCCTCAGCTCCATAGAAGATGAAGGAGGAGCTGCCTTCCCCACACATAATGCACCCTCACTCCACTGGCATTGTCTGGGGTGGTATAAAGCCACTGAAAATCACGCTGAATATTGGAGGCATTATTCTGTAAAAAGCTCATTTTCAATTTTTCTCCAAGTAGTCCCTTCCTTTTTACCGTAATGCAAGTGTACAGTTGCAAGCAGAGGAGACCAACTTTTATACCTGATAAGAAAATCAGATGCTACTTTACTAAAAATGGCCCCCAGCTTGACTTGCAGGGACTATGCAAGCAGCTATGTTGAGTTTTCAAATTATGCAAATTTCTCAGTGTGCATCATTGAAAAATGAATGAAAAGAAATCTCAAGTCAACCCATACTGTCCCTCAATCATCCAGCAATGCTCGCAAAAGGAACAAAAATTTGATGGGGGTGGTGGGAAGGCAAAGGAGGGAAAGATTTCTCAAGATATCTTTTTTTTTTTTTTTTTCCAGGTCAACATGAAAACTTCCATTGCAGCCCTTCAATTGCAGCAAATTATATTTGCAGTGTATGAGCTTCTGCTACGTGCTCAGGAACAGCATCTCCCTCCCGGATACTATACTTGTCTTTGAGCACTTACACACTTTTGATGTTTTAAGAGTATTATTAACTGAAGTTCTGATATTAAGAAATACCTTAAACATTCCCCATTACAACTGCCTTTTAAATAAGAGGAACATTTTGTAACTGGAAAAGAAGAGTCGATAAAAGCAAAACACCCTTTTCCTTGCTCACACCCTGCTATTACACGCTGCCCTGCCCATTCCAGCCAGCGCTGCAGCTGTCCTTTCAGTAGTAAGTGGTGCACAAAATGCTGCTGAGAGCCTAAGAAAAGTACTGCTGAAGCCACCAGAGCTTCCCAGAGTCCCACCAAGCCTTTGGGGAGTGCGCACGCATTTAAAGGCTTTGGGCTGGCTACCTCTGTTGTGAGAGAAACCCAATCTACAGCAAGCATGCGTCAGTCATGCTTTTAAACGGTAAGAGATCAGAGCAAGTAACACCATCGCATGGAAAAACACTGAAAACACAACAACGTTTCATACCTTGGCGTGGCACCTCCTCAGAGGTGATCCTGGGCGCATCCTGCCTGGGAGAGATGCAGAGATGAATGTAATGTGGCTCTGGGTGAGACTAATGGATCCTGGACAAGCTATTTCCCTCACACCATTTCAAATTCATTTGGGCGTAGCACGGCTCTAATCCCCAGAAGTACCCAAAAGTGACTTCAGCAGTGCAAACTGTCCTCTCAAATGCAAGCGACAACGCACCGGCACCAAGCCCTTCTTAATATCTTGGTTTCAGGACTCCACACTGCGTGACTCTGAGGTTTATACTACAATACATACTTCATTTCTGTACATAGGACAAAGGCACTTTTGAAACTGTCCTCTTCATCCCTCTTTACTAGGCACGCAGAACCAGCCGAATCGTCAGCACTCGTGCATTTGAGAAGGCAGATAAGGATTGCTGCCTTGTTTATATAAACTGTTTATTAGGCTGTTCTTCCTGACCGCAAGTACTACTTCCCAAACAAAAAATGGTTAATAAATCAACATTTAGCTCATCTTCCTGCACTTCCCTGAGTGCTTTTTATTACAGGTTTTCAAACTATCTTTCATGAATCCTGATTGAGTCTTCTCCTTTCATATGCTAAGATCCAAGAGCTTTTCTTTTTTTTCAAATTACCAGCCGAACATTTCTCAGCCACATCTGGTAGTACTGAGTAGCAGCTTTCCTCAGAAGTGTCTGTGAACTGGGAGTCAAATTACTGGCTTCCCTGAAAGAAGATGAGTCTGTCTGCATTTCTGGAAAGTACGTAATGCTTTTTCTTCCTAGCACATGGATAAGGCCCAAAATGCAGATTTACGTTACCTGACAGGGCTTCCTAACTCAGAAATGGCTATACTGACTTGTCCTAGCATTACTAAGGGGGAAAATTTATGGTTCTCCATTTGCCACCTTCTGTCAGAATTTACAGAAACCAGTTTGAAAACTTGTAATACAAACATTTAAAGGGGTGTGGGAAGATGAGCTAAATTTTTTTGGCTGGAAAGTGGTGCTTGTGGCCCAAATGAATAGCGTATTAAACAGCTTAGATTGAATGAAGGAGCAAAACCTAACTGACTTCTCAGATTCAATTGGCCAGATGTTTGTGGAGCACGTCACACTCTGCCTGCACCGCCCACACCTCTTCCTCCTTGCCATAAAATCTCTCAGGCCCTGGGAAATAGGAGCCAGCTTTAAATCACTGAGCTATGCTTCCCATGCTTCCTCACAGCAGAAGAGTTGGGAACTCCTGGCCTTGCACCCATAGCCTTGATGAGGAGCAACCTGGATGAGTCCTAGTGGCCAGGACCAGGACCTGGGTGCTGGACGCCGCTCTCCTGGCACTTGCTAACAGGACAAGCTGACATGTACTGTTCTCTCTGCCACCTCGGGCAGCTTCCTGCTCGTTTTCCCTCCTCCTCCTCCTTTGCTGCGCAAGAGGGCAGAGGCCCATGCCTGCCTGCTGCCTGCCCACATCCACCAAAGGTTGTCCTTCCTCTCCTCAAGCCATAGGGCCTCTAGTGGGGCATTTTCACCTGGTCCCAGGAACATAGTCAGTCTCGTGAACAGAGGGCTCAGCGCAGTTTGGGCAACTGAGGGGATTCACAGACTGCTTCACTGCCCCTGCAACAGCACAGGCAGGGCAGAAAACATCGCCCAGAGCACGGTATGACTGATCTCGGGATGCTATGCAACAAAAGCACCAGGAATCTGCTCAGTTTCATGGCCAGAAAGAAACTCTGGCTGTGAAAAATGCAGCAACTGCCTATATTTTGCAGTTGGCTATTGGTGTCAGCATCAGTTCACGTCTTGTTAAAAACTTTCTCACTATGCGCTAGACACTGAGATGTGCTGCTCTTAGGAAACGCAGCTAAAGAAAAAAATGGGTGAATTGTGTAAAGAAATAAATCAGATCTGCCAGAATCTATACCTGGGTCAAAGGGATACCAGCCCTTAAGATGTTCAGTAGCAAACAGCCTGCCTCCAATGGCAGATTCAAACACTTCAGAAGCCTTCGAGCAGGCCAGAAATGCTTTTAATAACGTGCACAACCTGAGCTTCTTTGAGCCAAATACTAAGACCTTATAGATGTTTTAACAAATTAAAAGCATAGAGCCATCTAACGATTGTTATGCATGATCCTCCCCTGGCTTTGCTCTCCTCACAGCTCTTCTGCAGAGCATCAGCTTCAATGCAATCGAAGTCCGAAGAGACCAGGGAATGGTCTCCCATAAGAGCTTCCAACACATGGCAAAAAGGTTTGAAACAAACCTCAGACAAACACACCGATGTCTTGGCAGAGCGACCAGGCTGAACTGCACTTTAAGTTGATAAAACCCAGCATCCTACTTGCTAGGGGAACACAGACGACTGGTTACGGGACGCTCTTCCTCTCAGACAAGCTCCCACAACACACGTGGGTAGCTAGGGGCTTCCAGTAGCTTGATGAAGTCCACAACCCTTTCATTCAAAAGCCCTCTTTTCATAGGACACGCCGCCCTCTGATGAATGCAGAGCATGCTTGTGTCTCAGGACAAACGTCCCACCTTCCTTGCCCCTCCACCTGCCTGGAAATTTAGAAGAGCTGACGTGGAAGAGTCAGATTTATGCGAGTTGGCTTGAATCCTGCCCAGACCTGCCCGCAGCAATGCCACCGGCTCAGCCATGCCCGTGAGGTGCCCATCACGCAGCTGATGTAGAGGCTGGGCAGTGCTCTGCACCGTGGTGGGGAACACAGCCCAAGCCCGCTGGCTTAAAACCACCCGGGGCCAAAGGCAGAGGTACAATCACGGCAGTACGGACGCTGAGCTAAGCGACCTTGACCACACTGCTGAAGAAATTCCCTACCACGTTGCCACCAGTTGCTTCTTCTACATGCTGAGGGGCTGTTTATTTTTGTCACTTGCCGTTTAATTAAGTGGTAATCCCTATAGGATAGAGTTTATTGCTTGCAGCTTATCTCTGCATCTGTAGCATTATATAAAAACACCAACACCTCCAAAATAGCACCTCCCAGAAAATCCACCTCCCTTCCTAAGGCACGTATTCAAATTTTCGAGAACTTTAAAAACAAACGCTGTCTACAGTGGTATTACATTAGGTAAACCCATGCTGTTGGTTGCAAACTGTATGCAGACCAGGGCCAGGAACGTGACTGCTTTACTGTCAAGGGAATTGGAGCCTCCAACAAAGAATTCCCAGTGGCTTTACGCTAACTGTGGAAGGACATGCAATAGCTGAGCTGACAAAGTCAGAACGAGGCGCCCAGCTGGGACAAAGTTACCCCAGCAGAATATTTTTGAACAAATTTGGATTACAAAGTAACTTCATAGCATGCAAAGTAACTTCATAGCAGATCAGCACTTTCTATCATCAGGTAACTGCAGTTTAAATATGCTATTAGGAGCCTTAAACTGGGGTTTACTGCTCTGTGAAACCATAGCCTTAGGACACAAAGAAACGCTGGAAAACAAAAGGTTTACTCAGCTCTAAAAGAAGCTAACTGAAAAGGAGAAACAAAATAAACCCATGGAAAGCCTAAATATTCTTTCTTTCTTTCAACATACCTCCCCCCACTTACTACAATGCCACGTTTCCACAGCGGGCTGTAATTGCAGCATCATCCAATTTTCTGAAAAACATCACACCTGAACAGGAGGTTGGCACCCACCTGTAATGCCACCAGCAACCAGAAGGATATAGGGGGAATCTCTATTTCAAAACGTGCCCCAGGAATCAGCACCCAGCAAGCTCACTAGATTAGACTGGTCTGACAGAGAGCAGAACTCGGCCCTTTACTAACTGTATAATTTTTCCTTTTCTCACCATGCACCCTTAACCCCAACTAGTTGGGGATTAACCCCGACTACTGTTAATCCTACACAGCGTTCGGAGAGACAATCACTATTTTACAACGTTTGAAAGAGCCTTCTTGGAGTACCTGCAATAAATGTCGCTTACTGGAAAGCAATTCACAGCAGTAAGAATCCGGACTGGATTAAAACAGCAGCAGCCCAGTGAGAAAAAGGGGAGATACAGGCAGAGCTGCTGCGCAGCACATTGCCTTAGGAGTAACCTTATGTCAACCATCAGCCACAGACTCCTGGGTGAGGACATCAGCTCTACGAGGCTGCATCACATTCCCCTCTCCACAGAAAATACCCGCGAATTTTGGAACTGTGCAGGGAGGGTTGGGATAGCACTGGTCTGCAATGCGTTGTGCTCTCATTCGACGACCTCGCTCACTCACACGCTCTAAGACTGCGTTTTGCTTTTGTTTTGATTCATTAGTTAAAGAGGCATTAAACTGATTAGTGCTCATCAGGTCTGCCTGCTCTGCTTTCACATGATTTTCCGTTGTCACTTTTCTAACCAAGAAGGAAAAGCTGGGCTCCCAGCACCGAAGATAAACTACCAAAAAATGCCCACATAGAGCAAGACAATCTAGTCCAGACAGGTCTAATCAGAGGAAGGAGAGGGCTTCTGTGTGCTGCCTCTGCTCAGTTATCAGTGGTCAAATGAACTGAGTTAAGAGTCCTGCCAGGGAAGAATTACTCACTTCATAGGTATTTCACAAAAATGCCATGTTTTACTGTCACTATTATGCTAAGGATAGATAATTTTTAAGCTTAGTGTCCTCTTCCAAAACTCTGTCAATTTGTAGAGTGCGCTGTTGACCCTGAGAGTGCCAAAGCTGCGGTGCTGCAGAATGGGAAGCTGGTCTCCGAAATCCCCCCCAGTCTACACCAATTTGACAGAAACAGGACTTGGTTCTTCGCCGCTCCTTCTTTATTACTGGTAAGCCTTGCTTGCAACACATTTTTCGGAAGAGCTGCCATACAGAAACACTGACATTTGGCGAGAGAAAGCTTCATGCAGAATTATGATCTCATTTGCATATGTCTGTACCTGACTGTGATATCTGAACAACAGAGTTTGTCAAGTAAACACGAACAAAGCATGATTCAATATACCCAGTCTGTTAATAACCAACATTTGTGACTTTCACAAATGAATCACTACAGTTTATCATAAAGAGTTAGCAAAAAGGGAATGCAAAAATGCTAAACTGCATGAAATAACACAGCTAAATAACAAATAACAACCTTACCATAGAGCAAGTCTCTGCTCAATTTCCTTGAGAAAACCAGTGTGAAATTTGTGCAAAGGTTCGAAGTTGGAGAAAATGAGATTTTTCAGTGTTTCAGGCATGCAGTCCTCTTTACTCACTGCACTCTGAAACCACTACAAAGAAGAAAAAGAAGGAAAATTATCGGAGGGTGGAATGCAGCAGGTACGATCATTTGCTGTCTTTATACACCTAACCCAAATACACCTAACCCAGTAAGGACCTTATCCAGCTGGCACTAGGAATACAACCCAGGCTACCTCTGACACTCCTACATGCTGAACTGATGCCCTTATCAGCGGTCAGGCCCTGCATAGTTAAAAAAAAAACTCCTTTCCCCTTTGCCATCACTGATCAAATCTTGAAAATTCGTTTCAAGCCCGAACTGGTTGGTCAATACAAACTGAATTTGCAAACGCTGTAGGTGCCAGAGAAAGAGTACTGCAATACTTGCAACATTGCAAATGTTCCAGTAAAAACAAAAAATATGCTCTGCATTTTCTTTTGCTGAGTTCTGTCTGAAATCCCTTTGACAGGATTTGGTACAGTAAGCACTCAAGCCCATTTTGTTGCATGCAGACAGAGCACTTTGCAAACTGAATAAGTAGAAGGACGGTACTTTGCACTTCGAAGATGCTAGCAGCAGGAAACAGGAGGGTCAGTGCCAAACGCTGTTAAGACTGCAACAGGCTCCTGCTCAGTTTTGCTCCATATTGTCTTTATTTCACCCTAATAGGCCTATGGGTGATGTAAAGCCATAGGACTAGGGGGCTTGTCAAGGTGGCACAGACTATTATCTTCAACATGTTAACACTACTCCCTCCTCGCTGCCCTGAGGGGTTCCAGCTATCTATGGTTGACTTCCAGCAGTGCCTAGAAGGCTGTTGGGACCATAGTCTTTATTGACACTGCATCAGATGGCGCTGATCCAGACCTGGGATAAAGAGAGACCCCTCCCAAGCCTCCTTCTCCCCAGCTTTATCCCTGCACTGAACAGAGCTAAAGCTGAAGAACTGCACACCTACCAAGTCTCAAAATTCATGCACAACACTCGTTCCTTCTACCTTTTCCAACGATGCTGGCTACTTGTTCACTCTCAGTGGCCTCCTGGGCCACACATCTGTGGGGCATAGCTGATGGGCCTGATGATTAGCTCAGAGACAGTTACATGCCTCTTGGTGACACAGCAAATTCAAATTTGCCTACCACAAGAATAAAGGCCAGGGTGGGAAATGGGGTTTAGCTCTGAAGAGCTAAAACTTTCTGTTTCTGCAGCCACTGGGTGAAATAGAAGATAAAAACAGCCTATTTGCTGTTGAGACTGCAGCAGTGATCATCGTCCCACAGAACCTGGCCTTTTCCCTTGTTGGCCTGGCTTCCCAGAAAGCCAGGGTAAGTAGGCAGTGGAGCCACAGCTATCTTGCTGCCTGTAACAACCATGCTGCTCCAGCCTACACTGGCTATGTCTAAGCTGGCATCGGATCAGCTGCATCTGCCATGTGGGCTCCTGGAACAGATGAGAAGCTGGGGAGAAGGTGTCCCTCCCTGGTTCCCAGCTGGTACCAACAGACTCTTCCTTGCAGCATGTCCTCCTTACCACAAAACTCAACGCAGGAGATGGCAATGCACCTCACAGAGCTTCGCACGATTATAGAGCTGGGAGGCCTGGAGCTGGCAGCCCTACTGCAATACCATGAGAAGTTTTGGATCCAGTGTGCTTTTAGAGACAATTGTTATTTAAGGCCAAATCTTGCACACATTGCTCTTGGAAGTTAAACAAGACTGTTGGTGTGCGTGCAAAGAAGGCACATATTTGCCTCAGTGTTAACAATCATGCTCTGATGAGATGCTACAGATTAATGACTCGTTTAACAGACAGTTTCACTTACTGAAAAATCAGGAGCATTCAAATAGGTACTCCACAATATTTCATGTTAAATGGAGGGTATTTAATCCAGGAGAAAACATTTATATGTCCCCCTAGGGAGCTACTTCAGTTTTAAGAGAAGTCATTGAAAACCCACAGGCATTTTTAGTAATTACAACCACAAAGTATGAGAGCAAGAAAAAATAACTGAAGTGTGTCCCAAGTTCCCCAACCTGATATAGTTTCGTCATGCATGTTACTAACCACAGCACAGATCTCTACTTTCTGCTTTTTGTGTTATTTCCTCCCTAGAGCTGTACTCCTGTGCACTGCAGAGAATACCTAAGGTGCAGAATATAAAAGTAGCACGGAACAGCTAGGATGTTAAATGGAGCAGATGAAATACTACTGCTGACTAGAGCTTCACATGTTTCATGAGTAATGCTCAAGTAAACATACCGATGTGATGACTTCAAGGTCCTTCAGGTATGTTCGTTCTGTGGTCGCTACTTCTTTAGCAATGAAGTAAGCTTTCTCAGTTGGGAATCTCTGCAAATTGCAAACACGTTAGGTTTTCATCTGCTTTTATGGAGCTGCTTTTTGTAGGAAAAAAACTGCAGACAACAATCACCAAGAGAGTTACAAACCAGTGACCCTTGCTTGTGGTTACTGTGACTCACGCTTGAATGTTCCTGAGCCCTGAAGCCCTGAAAACAATCCTTCCTTGCCAACACAATGGAACAAGCACTTTCTATGGGTTCTTGAGAGACTTTTTTTTCTGTCAAGGTCATTTCTACAGCTCTGGGGTGCTGATGTTCTTTTCAGCTTATTCCACACATCTGGAGGAGCAGGACATATTCTGAAGTTCACAAGAAATCCTTTGCAGGGTAGGTAACCATTTGAATCAAATTTGATGAATGTCAAATTTGACAAAATGACAAAAAATAGCGTCTGATTATTGGAAGTCTCATTGCCAGGGTAAGAATCCACAATAAAAATACTCTCAAAAAACCCCAAATCTGTAAGATTTTCCTAGTGCAGCTAGAAAACCTAAGAGTGGGAGAGGGGAAGAATTTTAGGGCAAGCTACGGATTTCAAATTTCAGGAAAAAAAATCCCAAATCCTCCTGTGTTATCCAAGAGGCAAAAGTGGTTTTGACCTCTTAATTCTAAAGAGCCAAAGGATGCAAACTGATCTTGCTCAGGAAGCAAAAAGGAAGAGCGAAACATCCATAAATCTTTTGCTTCTACATTTCCTCCCTGAAGATCAGCAACAGATGTGCTAAAAAGGGTTGTGAGGGGATTGCGTGGGCATTTCCTGGTCAGTATGCAACCCCATAGGAACCATGATCAGCTGGTATAAGCTACAGCAGTCTCTGGCTGCTGTAATTTGGACTGGCACAGAGAATCATCAGGCTATTAACTGATTCTTGGCTTTTCTTCTTCTCAAATTTCTTTCGCATGTCTTGCCTAACTACGCACAGTTGGAAAAGAAATCTTCCTTACACATCCTCCCACTTTCCAGCAAAGCCATCTGAGTTCCTACCTTCTTCCTCCTGAGATGCTCCCAGCTCAGGAGAAAAAGTAGGCAACAGAAGGACAAGAGCAACTCCCTCTCGCCCTGCAGCACAGGAGGGATGAGCCAGCAGACACCCAGAACACTCTGGCTCAGACAGAATCACTTCTGTCTTCGAAAAGCAGTTTTGGATGTCATGTTCCCTTATGGCTTTGATGGGGCTGAGCCAAACACTCCCAGCTGAATGCTGCAGGCTGTGGCTCAAAGGGAGCATTTCTACTCCCACAATCCAGTTCTCACAGTGGTGCTCCCAGCAGAGACAGACTGGAGAGCCTGGGTTGGACACTCCTGCACAGGTTCAACACTGTTCCTTTACCTTCTGTCACCTGGAAGTTCTCCCTCCAATAATACACTGGAGTTGACTGTTTTGTTAGAACAAACTACCGAACTCCACTCCTTAAAAACAAGCTAGGTTTGACCCTGTCAAAACAAGCTCTTAAGGTTGCAACCAACAGGACTGGCCCAGATTTATCCCATATTAACCTAAGGGACAAAGAGCTACCTATCTTCTCTCTGCTGCTTCAAGAGTAGCTGGGGCCCTTAACTCCGGCACCTCTGTACAGGAGGATGAACCCAGGGCACTGAGCCCTCAGCAACAGCAGTTCTGTCGTTCTGGTCTGACCGCTCCAAACTGTGAGTTTGGTCTCAGGAGAACAGGGATGCTCTTGGACATCTCGTGACTGAGGACAGCAGATACCAAGTGACCCAACTCAAGTTACCTGTGTGGATCTTTGATGAGGAAGCTGCAGGGGGCCTAGATATTAGTCACTTTGACAAACGGCACTAGTTGCAACACAACATGGAGAAAAGAGCCACGGCCAACTGCCTCTGCCTTACCTTTCTTTTGACCTCTTCCTCGTCGTCAGTCCTGATGCACGATGGGTCATTCAGCAAAGGGCTGATCAAGGGAGATGACTGCTTGGCATCAGGGCTCAAGTTTGGAGATAAAGACATATTTGCCACCGGTGGTCCTCCCTGGGAATTGATGGAAAGCTCTGAAAGGTGAGGGCTGCCAGTCAGAGAACCTGCTAAAAAAACGGTAAAAGAGAAATCAGTTAGGACAGTCTCTCTCTAGAAAGCACCAGAAAGAGTTACAACCTTAAGTTGCAGCATGTGAAATTACACTACAAGGCACAGCGATCAGGGTCCTCAAACTAGTCCAAATGGACTTGAAGCCAGAGGAACTGCATCCACTTGCATTAACCAAGGGACTGTAGCGTTCTTTTAGCTGATGAAACTGGCTGAAATTAGTGTCTCTGTCGAGAAGGGATCAAGGCAAACATGACTGAGCTGCAATATTTACTGCTAAACATCATATTAATACCAAATTTTTCACCATTGTAATCCACTCTATGAAAGAGAATAAATACACGAATAAGGGAGTCACCCTAGGAGTGCCATTCTTTCTATCAAAATAGAACTTCAAAAACTCAAATCAGTACTTCATAGGGAGCTACAGGACACAAGTTACGACAAATTTATCTAGTGGAAGTCTAGAGAAAAAGAAACAGTGACTTTCTACAGAAGTGTTGCTGCTAAGACCAGTCAGATCTAACATGAAGGGAGAAAACTACTATTTCCCCAATTTCTACACACAACACAAGTATGTATATTATACCTTGTAGGTCTTTCCATGCTCCTCTGATTGTTTGGGATGGAAATGCTAGCATTATATTTACATAAGAAAAGCAATACTTTTAATGCACAAAGTATGACAACTTTAGATTATCACAGATAAAAAGTCCCATTTAATTTTGGATTAAAAATATTAAAGAATTAGACAATTAATTACACTTCCATGGATTCATATACACTACATTAAATATTACTGAAATTAGCATTTTGTCTTCTGGGATGCAGCCAGACTACTGACTGCACAAAGGGAAGAGTTTGCCGAAGAGTTTGCCAAATATGCCCAGTGTTCTCCCAGTTATCCCTTCCTCCAAACCTCTGAAAATCTAAACCTGTTTTAGAATATGGATCTGTCAGTGGAAGAACATTTACAGTCTGTACCGTTTTAGCATCATACATTAAAATCCAACCAAAAAAATGTGACAAGCTCTTGATTACCACAGCTAATAGGCTATCTAGGATTAAATGTAAAACACATACATCGCCATATATAATTAAGTCAAATACATTTTACTATCACGTGGTTTTGTCCTCCCTAGATTATGATAGGTAAGTGTTCCTGTTGCTACAACACAGCTGAGATACTCCAGTAAACAGAGGCAGCAATAAATATAATTAGGCCAGTAGTAAATCCTATTTATTTTCTGGAAGAACTCAAGATTTATTGCTAGAACATGAATGTTTTCCAGTTCCAAACCAGTTCATATTTATGTGTCATTCCTTTGAAAAGAGAAGGAAAAAAACAATACAGTTATCAGTTTACGTAATCATGACAGTTATGTAGCCTATTATAAATCAAAGTCAAAGGTCGGTATTATTACAGCTAGCAAGAAAGGATTTACCAACAGTTTCACACTAAATCAATGTTCAGTGAATTTGAGAAAATGCCACAGCTTGTTACACAAATGTCAATTTTATTGACACTAGCACAAAACTGTATACAGTGTTTTCAAAAGAAATGGAATTCATCATTGAGAAATAGTGAAACAGATTAATAGCAAGGTTGTAAGGTTAAAAGTACTTAACTCTACATTACAAAAGACATAAGAAAAGTGGTATCACCTCAAACGTGGAAACAAAGAAATTCTGGCACTATGCCTGTCGTATGACAGCGAATAAATGATTTGCACCTCTGTGAGAAGTTCACAGGCATTATAGTCTAGATGTTAAATAGCACCTATCTGTGATAGATAGATATAGATATATCGACATATCTACCTACCTATTTATAATCCTAGATCTAACTTCTGATGTACTGGAATTTTTATCAGTACAACTCAAGTATTTCAAACTATAAAATATCAAATGGACAATGAATTAAAAAGACTTCCTAACCTGCACTTGGAAGACAGAACTTGGAAAAAGTACTACAGAAAGTATCACCAAAAAATGTGCCTGCTTTAACTACACACCCCATTGATTAAAGACATACACTCTAATACATCACTGACATTCCTGCTGCAAAAAGTTATTTTGCGGCCAGTTATAATGCTACATCCGCCTTTTTGGTATCAATGGGGACATCAGCAGTGACCAACTCCAACCACCACCACCACCTACAAGCAAGAGCTCAGTTAGACCCCCAACTGCCAATATGCTGATCAAGTGAAAATTAAAGCTAGCTCTAAGAAAGTGGCTATATTACAAAAGGGCCTCAAAATGCTGTTTTGTTAGCACATCTGGGGCCGAATTCAACCAACACAGCAATAAAGATCAACACATTGGACATTGTTCTGGTAAAGCTGGGAAACAAACTTGTTCTGCTGTGAGAAAGTCAGTAAATCATGGAGGGATGAAAATGGAAGGTCTTCTCTCCCCCATCATCAATAAATCAGGACATGTGTCACGCTGATGGGTCATGGCAATGCTACAAAGCGACTTTCTCTTTTTCAGGGACATGAGGACCGAATAACCGGCATTAACCAAACGGTCTTTCCTCAGTGTTTCATCTGACCCCCTGCCACAGAAGAGTATATTCATACAGGCTCTACTCATCAACTACATACTGCAGAATATAAACAGAAGCAGAAAGGAGACGACCAATCTTATTTACAAGGTACTGAAATTCCTCACATTGTACCCTAAAGGATTCATTGACTGGCAGGCAATTATTAGCATGTCAGTTGCCAGATATCAAGTGGTACTGCACAGCACATAGGAGGCCTAAAAGGTTTGCGGCTGGTATGTGGAATTGTCTTTGCTGGTACTTTAAGTGGTATTTATTTAGATTCAGACTTGAGACACCTTTCAAATATAATGGAGCCAGCTATATACACATAAACCAAGAGACAAGTACAAAAGGATGTTTATCTCAGGATTGCTTAAGCACATGCTAAAATGATATCCTTGGTGGGGTGGTCAGGAATTAAGCACATGCTTCAATTCTTTTCTGAGCCTGGGTTTAAGAAGAGAAACAAACATTGGCTGATGACAGTGGCAAATAATGAGAACGCACTTTACCACGGTATGCCAGATTAGCCCATCAATGCCAAAATATCTGGAGTCGTTCTTAGTTCCTCTAAGCTAGTTTACTCTCCAGACATTGGTGAAAAGTACGGCAGTAGGGAAGGTGACAGAAAAAATAAGCCTTGATTGAAAGCTAACTTGAAAAAAAATCTAAGAAACGACAATGGCATTTTACATGGCCACAGGACATGAAACTATGGGTTTTCTTAGCTTTACACGTGTCTCAAATCACCTCCATCAACATACATGTTCCAACTGCTAAGTAAAATGAAGCCAGTGGCTAAAATAAAATACTTAATAGCTATACCTCTATCAAAACATACATCACAGTTGTTTGCCGCAGTTTGGTGTTGGGAATGCACAGGAGCGCTGGCAAGCTGTGGGCTGGCTGGTGTCTGTGCTTGGCTGGCCAGCCATGATCCATCCCACCAGCAGTATCTGCTTTAGTCTCGGCTCCCGTCATGCACATAACATTACACCATAGGGACAGTGGTTGAGGTTGGCACCTATGGAGACTTGGGCTGGCTGAGCTATACTGCTTTAAAACAAGCCCACGACCGGGGAAAAAAAAAGTTCAAATCAGTACCTTTCAGTTGACAAAGAAAGTCTGTCCCAGAGGTAAATTCAAATCATTGGTAAGCTGAACTGCCTGCTGCCTCTTTCTTTGCTGGCTACATAGACAGCATAAGACCACTCGAAATCCCTCCTTAGAGACTTCAACCTAAGAAGGGCGGGCTTTCCTCTTTGTGAGGAAGATAAATGGGACTCAATCTATCCTGAAAATACTCCTTCTCTATTCCTTTCCTCCTGCAACTGCTGAGTGACAAACTCATGCCATTTAGTGTTCCCTGTCTGCTTCAAAAGAAACAGTTCCCATCCCTACACACTGTGTTTTAACAGGAAGGAACAGTACAGCTGCGTTAAGATGCTCCTGGGTATGTTTGTCCTCTGTGGAGCACCAAGAAGTGAAAATTACCAAATGGAAACTGAGAGGAAACATCAACCATTACGGAGGGTGACTGAAATTTTGCTGGAAAACTTCATGTACATCTACAGTGCTCACTCCAACTCAACCGTTGGGAGTTACACTGTTCTCAAGGTTTATAGGTTTATTATTAGAAATTAAAACGTGTTAAGAGCCAGAAAAGCACCCTTCTCAACACCTGGAATGTTGCAGGGCTTATTCTCTCTTAGGCCTGCTTCACATACTGCTCTGCAGTCAGGGGAAGCTTGTGATATCCAGCTTGCGACATCCATCCTCTGCTTTAAGGGCAGATCAGTGTTTTCTAAACTCCAGTCTGGTAGATGACACCCAAGCTGTTGCCCCTTTGTCCTTGCACATTACTGAGCGTACCACTTATGAAGGCTCTTTAATAAGAAAGCATTTGACAGAGGTGTCACTACTGTGGCCACAGTTAGGTCTAGCTTAATTTTCACAGTGGCTGTATACCTCTAACTTCTACCTAAAATTTTGGTCAGAGACACACACATACTACAAAATGACATGGGGGACAGATACCACCAGATGAAGTGGCAGGAGTTTTCGGCACTTCACTGATGACTTAAGTACTTAAGATTGGAGAAGAGTTTAATACGGGTGTCCATCCCTTCTCTCCCCAGCTGTGAACCTGGCACAGTCACATTGCTGAGCTAAGAGAGATATGGGATGGAGATTCTGCTCTGCTCTCCCTCAATGCAAGAACCAACCCCCACTGACTTCCATGAAAGTCTGATGGAGACCAGTTCATCAGGCTGCACTCCTCTTCCCCGTTAAACAAAACAAGCCGGAGTGCTGGATACAGTTTGTTAGAATTAAAGATCTTGAAAAGTACTTATACATCAACAATACATTTATGTACAAACATCCCTGAACGCAGTACCGAAGAATTTCAGGAGGAATGGGAAGAAAAAACAACTCAGGAAGAGATCCTATGTCAGACGTAACCAGTAACTCTGCCTGGCTTGAAGAGGAACATGACAGGGAGAAAGGTTCGCTCTGACTTCACAGCTTCAAAATGCATGCCCACGGCAGGAGTGTCAGTCAGTGGCAGGGATTTGGGAGAATGGTGCACCTTCTCAATGAACGAATTTCCTCATATTTAGGACAAAGCATCAGCCAGCAAATGGACAGAACAATTAAACCAGTGACAGTTTTACAGCAAAATACCAGTTAGAATGAGTAAAAGCCTTCAGTACAGGTAAAACTAAAAAATAATAATAAAAAAAATTAATTCCATGCATACACAGTTAAATGGCTTGACATGCTTATCGTCTCATCAAGCTTGCTGTTGGTTTAGTAGCCAGCAACCTCTTTAGTTGGTAAAGGTCCATGCTTTATCGGTATACTGCAGTATTAGACAGCGGTGAGTGTGATATCAGACAGTAACTGCTGCTGGCCTACATCAGGGTATACTCACGTCTCAAAAACAAAGGGTGAGCTTTACAGCCTGGGAAGAACGCAAGGTCACTGGGCATCGGTCCTTTGTCTAGCCTTGATCTTTCCAGACAGAAACAGAGCAACACATAGAAGGATTCCCTCCTGTACCCAGGGTTAGGGTTGGTTTGCTTTTGCTTGTCTGTCTTTAAACCAACATGGGACAGTGCTACAGTGGAATTGAAAGCGTTCAGTCCCTGTGTAAGCCTTAGCCACAGATACTGTCCGTTTCAACAAGACAACTCCCCGAGGCTGCAGTGATCCTGCTTACGAGCTACGGCAGACGGACTTGATCATTGTTGGGTGCAGCCTTCATTAGGAAATGAAGGGCAATCCGGTTGTGCTCAGTGGAGCCCCAATGCCCTGCAAAACAGACCTTCCCCCCCTCCCTCCGCTCTTCTGCTCCTCAACATGGTGTGGTTTCTCAACTTGAGACTCACAACCTGGGGGGGGTTATCTCCGATTCTGAGGTGAGGAGTTGCTCTTTGAGACAGGATCACTGTAATAAGAGGAATTAGGTACTCCCAATACAAATAGGTATTTCTGCAGTAAAAGGACATTGAGGCAGTGCTTCAAACAATGCAAGGAACAGAAGATACACCATGCTTTGAGGATAGACAGAACATTGAAAAGGCTTTTTCTCCCAGAGAGGTACATGCTGACAAAACAGTGCATACAATGAAACAAAAAATGTTTCTCTTTGAACGGTATTAAACAAATGACAAAAATGAGAATGAAGTCCCCAGCATTTTCAATTTTAAAAATTAATTTTGGCTATTGGGATTTATTAAAAAAATCTATGCATGTGCACACACAGAAATCAGGAAAGGACTGGATAGGTGAAACACTGCCAAGCTTATGAACTTTTGTTAGTGGGTCTAAGTGAGTTTTTTAGCAGGAAAGGGGAAAAATAAGGATTCAGCTACTCAAAGATTTTTATGTGCCTCATGGAAAAGCAACAGGCATGAGCTCTAAAATTCACTGAACTAAACAGAGAGACCTACCTCTGATCTTGCTGTAAACCATCAAAAGCAAAACCCTGTTTTCTTCTCAAAACAGGTTTTGCAGCATTTTAAAGAAAGCATCTAATCTAATTTTAACAAGCTTGAAAGCTCTTGAATCAGAAAGCATTCATTTTCCTTCAACCTTCCATGTTCTATCAGTGACAGCTGTATCATTACTGGCTTTAGAGTTAATTTTTATCAGTAGGAACTGCGGATTTTTACGGTTCTCAGAGGCAAAAAATTTACCAAAAAAATCATCAATAAAAATCACACCTTAAAACTCTAATCATTCTAGAGCAAACTAAATATTTACCATCATGTCATGCAAATTTATGATCCTAAGGTCTTTACCCCTTTTACTGTAATAATACCACCATTATTTACACTCATACTTGTGAAAAATGTGCCTGTGAACACACAGCTCAGCCAGGCACACAGGCTCTCCAGATCTCATAACATTTAAAAGAAAGTGCTCACTGCTTTTAATAACAAACAACATAAACCACGCTTATTCTACACGCTCTTTACAGACGACAGAATTAGAACAGAAGACAAAATACTCTAAAGAACTGCTACATGCCACCCAAACTAGGCTTTTTATTCATATGATGCCTTTGATTTTTAAGTGGAAGTTCTGTATTTTAAAATATCGATGGCACCACACAGCCTAACCGTAAGGGGGAACACAGAAGATGCCTTTGTTCAGGATCCACATGTTGCACAAAAATTATTTCCCTTATAAATAAGTAAATAAGATATGCGCCCTTGTCTAGGTATGTTTCAGCAACTATAGAAATTATTGAAATGGAAGAGGAAAGACTTTGTTAATTTACTGGGGTTCAAATTTCCTTCCTTTCCAGAACCTGACAGCCCAGACAAAAATTTTTCCTAATGTGGCGTGACTGAAACCAGAGCCTGCTGCTGCCCATGTTTGCAAAAAGTTACACATGAGTCTAACCTTTGGGACCTCCTGACGTTAACACTGTGCATCAGCCACTTACAATCAGAACCCGCCCGAAATCATCATCATTAAGTAGGAGACAGCAACAAGCAGCTGGGTTTCTGGCAAAAGGACTGTTCTCCTACCACTTGTGTCTGCCAGCAGCTAACAAAAGAAAAGTGCACATATTAAAAATTCTTCCAAAAGATTCAATTTCCCTCATGTATTTAGGGTCTCTCTTATTTGGTATGGAGAAAAGAATTAATCCCCTAAATGAAAAGGAAAGAGATGTGCTAAAAGGTACAGAAGCTGCCTTAAGAAACTATACCGTTCAGAGAGAGAAGCATTATTGGAGGACTAAAAGGGACTTGGGCTTCCTTCACTTTATACATGCCTGAACACAGAACCTCTTTCCTTCACACCTTCACACCCACTGTCCTTCCCAGCCAGTGACAACCACCCTGCTGAATGAGGTGGATCTCCAGTGGTCCACATCCTTGAGCACAAAGGTTAAGTGACACCCAAATCCTTCACGCATGTGTGTAAGTCAGGAAAAACCTGGATTGTTAATTTGTTTTTCATCATTAGAAGTTAAATTGCAGCAATTAAAATTTCATTCTGAAGTCACCTCTGGCAGCAGTCTAATGGCTCATTATGACAAATGAGACTAGTTAAACAAACACGGTATTTGACACAATTTATAGGTCAGACATCCTTTCTTCTGTTGAAGATGTGTTCTAGAAATAGCCACAATCATGCTAATTGCATATAAATCATACTGATGAGATCTGAATCCCTGGTCTTCAATGTTCAAAATCAGGCCTGCTTCATCAGTTTAACTGATCAACACCATTCCTGCTCGCTGAGTACCCTAAGAAACTACTGGAGCTTTATACTCTCAGGAAAAGAGTGGAAAGCATGCTGTGCCAAAGGGAACTGTAAATAAATAAGGCTAGACATTTTTAGTGTACATAAGATACTTCCTATTCTTCTTCTTTCCTTTTTCTTCCCAATGCTGAAGCCCGCCAGAAGAAATTTCTAGTTGATTATGGTGATTCTGCATGCATGTGTGCTTATCGGGGGACAGATGAAAGAATTTAAAACATCTCTGCTTCTAAGTGAAGAAAAGAAGGAGCTATAAACAGGTTTTAGATTTGTCTAACCCATTTTCCATTTGACTTTTCTCCAGTCACAACCAAGTAATTGCATGTACAGATAGAGAGACCAGAGAGGAGCTTCTGGCATGAATGCTACTGCTTCAGAATGAATACAGCTGCTCCAACTAATAAAAGCTGCTCCACAAACATCTGTGCAAACAGGAACCAGCCCTACAAATATTCAAGGGGGGAAAACCAGGTACTAAAGCAGTCCGGTCTAATACTACTAGGCCCATTTAGTGAACTCATTCACAAACCATTGTTTTTTCACCCTTTGCTGGGTTCTAATGATTACGTTCAGCATTGGCAATGCTGGTCTGTCAAGAAAAGTCTGTCTAATTTTGCATGTCCTTTAACCTTGAAGCAAACTGGCAGACTGATTTAATTTTTCAACTTATTAATGTGTAACTCTTTCATTATGTTCACCCATCTACTTTGTAATTGATGTCAGCTCCATATAGCTTACATAATGTACATGCAAATACAGCAAACCTAAGAGCTTTCAGTTACACATTGACATTTTTCAGCTACAGAAATTTCTCTTCCAGTTTTTCTTTGACACAATTTGTATTTAGCGTGCACTACACTGGTTAATGGGACGGTACATGTTAGGCAGGCCTGTGAGCTACAGGTGATTTGAGACAAGGGCAGCACTAGGAGCAAATCACCTTCAGAGGACACCCCTCTCCGTCATGCGCAAGGAATATGTTTGCTTGGGGATATGCGCTTAAACCGAAAACAGTGCAGTCTAGGCCATTCAGATACCAATTATTCAAAACTCCGTATCTGCAATATCTTACATATGTCCCGGCTCCTATGCCAACTTGCCACTGTTCACCTTTCCTTCATCTAGCCAAATTTACTCCCAAATTTTATATCCCAGGTCACTGAGGAAAACTAGATTATAGGAAAGGCTGATATGAAAAAAAACCCTCCAGGAGACAATCCCAACAGGACACAGTAAGTTTGAGCTGCTGCTGAGCTGGAGAAAACTCAAAATTGTCTGATATGACTTTTCTCGTTCACTATAGCAGATGACAGAATGTGGTCAAGTTCTCAGAACAGCAAAAAAAGGAAAGAGTGCCCTTTATCCATAGACTAAGTACATCTGCATCTTATTTCGGGACAAACCCCTAAACTGCTTTTGCAACTCATCTCCTTATTCATCCAACTACCTGGACAGAGCTGGTTGAGCACAGTGATAAGCTGTCTGGACAGCCCAACAAGAGGCTTCCTGCACATTCTCTGGAAGGACAGGAGATGGGTGGCTCAGGACTACTCATTTGGAGTAGACACAACTGCTCGGTCTTTCTGGGATTCACCTCCCTTATTTGTAGCAACTGCTTAAGGATATCCGGCCACTTCAAGAGAACGGTGTTTAAAAGTACCATCATCCACACTCCAAAATCTACAGGAATTGGTCAGAGAATCGAATCTTTCACTGTGTCTGTAGCTACCTCTGTTAGACTTGAGACATGGGTATGCTTAGACCACTGCTGTTGACCAGGGTATGCAGATTAATCAATGCTTGCAACGACTAACTTGAACTGACAGGCTCCTCTTCCCCTGTTGTGCTTTGCGAACTAGAACAACAAGAATTCCCCCATCTCGTTTCATCTCATCCGCAGTCTTGCCCAAAGGTTTCTGTTCTTTCCTGCAAGGCCCTTCTGTATTTGTCCCACAGAAACAAACCCCCAGATGAATTCTGAGGGACCTGATCCTATGTGAAAATGTCAATTTAAAACTACTCTCTCACTTAACCGTTCTTGGCAAGCGCCCAGATACGAACCACATGTCTGGTGGAGGAATTTGGCCCACAGACTGTTTTTAATTAAATGCTTGTCTACTGATATTAAGCTA
Organism: Dromas ardeola; assembly: GCA_013398915.1. Lineage (NCBI taxonomy): Eukaryota > Metazoa > Chordata > Aves > Charadriiformes > Dromadidae > Dromas > Dromas ardeola. The sequence goes on along the minus strand of VYZM01004625.1, from coordinate 232,617 downwards.
AACTTCAGTGGCATAAGAATGCTGCAAAAATGATTCATCCTAAGAGAAATTTTTTCCTATGTAATTTACAAACTATTTCTTCAAAGTGGAAGAATTCCTCGTGTGTTAAAATGACAACCACTTAAACTTTTAAAGTTGAAACAACGCCAGATTATAGAAAATAGTTGGAGAGAAATCCTCATATTTAATTTTTGAGAGTAATATTCAAAAGAAAAAAAAAAGCTGTTGAGATACTTTATTAGCAACTAAGCTAATTCCAGCTACCAGCAGGTCTGTTCTTGTAAGATTATAAATCCATTATCTTTGTAGGCATATGAGAAAAGAACAGGCCTGAAAACAGTATGCAAAATAGTAAACACCACTTATAAAATTTTATATTCACTTAAATCCAAACAATACGAAATCTATCCACTTTTCTTAAGTAGCAGAAACTACTGCAAATCCTTTTGTTGAAAATCCATTACTTGAACTCTAATTTGACTGGCTAACAAAGCAAATAATTCATCTGTCCAGATTGCTATTACTTCACTGTATAATATAACTATTGGTACTTTTGCTGCACAGGCAGCAAAAAAATCAAAAGGAGACTCATGCACCCCCTCCCCACGCTCAACCCATCTGCTAACGCAGGCTTCAACTAGCTACATTTCATCTTAAATATTGAGAAGTTCAAGGCAATTATTTTACAGCTATTCTAAATCCAAAACACAAACCACCTTCTTTAGAATACTATACAAGCAAGCTTTTCCCTAATTATCAATCTTGCTGTTTCTAGATTCGTGCTTTAAACTACAGGAACAAACAAGAGCATTCCCTGTCACCAAAATATCACTGTCTAAAGAGATGCTATAAATCATTCCTGTTGAAAAAATGAGGTATCTAATCTTTAAGAAAACCAACTCATTAAAAGGGATGAGCAGGTTAAAACTTATATTTACACGAAGATACATTTTACTGCAAGAAAGGAAAGTAAAACAAGACATGCCTAACTACTGTAGGTATCTTTTTAAATATCCTTCACTCAAATTAAACTCTGTTAAAATGTGCATAGACCACGGCATTAGAAAAATTAAAAAGACTTCTTATTTTATTATTTTTGTAAAAACAATCTTGAAAATTTTATACTGTCTAGATTTACAAAGTCCTGTAACTTGTTCGCTAGTACTTATGTGGGTGGATTCATCATTGCTGCATGCATGTACTGCATGATGCAGATCACTGCGAGTGACCTGCAGTTCAGCCAATGCTCTTGTTCATCACTTACAATTCTCAAATTTAGTTTCCTTCCCCCACAAGAAAGATATATAAAAGTTAAAATTAAGGCCGGTGTTAAAGAGCACATCTTGTCTCCCAGCTCTTAATAACTGCAAGACACTTTCCATAACAAGAGATCTTTCATCTGGATTTTCTTAATTAACTCGGAGAAACTAGAATCAGATTTTATTACTATACAGCCTTAATTCTCAATACTTTTAGCCTGTGAAAAGGAATTTTACAAAGATTTAGTCTCTCTGTCCTTCTGCACATGTACCAAAATCTCTTTACGCTATGTACAGTACAGAAGACAATCAGCCTGGACCACAGTTAGTCCCATCATTCTCTGTGTCAAGGGATGAAAAATTTATGAGGTGGCACTCTTAAAAAAAATAGCCCATGACAGACTAATTGGATCCTGTAGAGATAAAGATTTTTCATGATCAAAGCAAAAAAATAAAATCAAACAGCCACCATCTCCAAACCCCCCACCAAAAATCACCCACAACAGAACTTTGATGTCTCTGTGAATAATTCCACTGAAAGAATAAGGGGAAAAAAAATCCTTTCCAATTAATCTTTATACCACACTGATGAAGGATAGAAAGGATTGCCTTGCAAGTAATACGCATACCACTCTTCATTAGAGCTGTTTCAATCTATGTTTTTTTCACTTGAATTATATCTTTCATCTTGTTCTCTTTCTTGCCCAAGGAGGAGTTTGGAGTTTCAAAATCTCCATCACCAAATCAGCCTGTTGAACCCACTGAAGAAAATGCCAATACTGTTATTGTTCCTGCATACATGCCTAATTTGTATCCTCAGTTCCTCAGTTAAGATTATAAAACGGGTTATGAAGATGAGTAGACCAAACACATTCTTGCTATGAAAAGATCTTCCAGCATATTTCGAGATTTCAACAAGTCTTGGTCCTGAATATCAAGCTGCCTGTATTTGGCCGTAAGTTTAATTTTTTTCTCCTAACTCTGTTGAGGCACTCATAAGTTGCTCTCCTTATACAGGAGAGAAAAAAATTGTAATAGACATACAAAAGAGCACAACGCACCTACTTAATTTCATTTTTGTTTGTTTTGTCAAAATAACTAGTCTAGTGTCAGAGAAGCTACAATATATACCTAAAATATGACTTCATACAAAGAATAGGTGAGTGTATAAAGTCTTACAAAGGTACCTAAATCGGTAATAATTTTCCTCTCCTCCTGCCTTTCAGAGGAGATGCATTACTGTCAAGCTTCACTGAGACTTATCATTATTACTGTATTTCTAGCATCCCTTCCCTCTGGCTGGTCAGTACAATGGTAACATATGAAATGTACCCACATGCTGAAATTATTACCAGCCACTCTTCCCAAGCCCCAGAAGATGCAATCACTCTAATGAGCCATCACAGTATCCACTGGTCTCATATGCCCTGGTCCCTAGCAGCTGAAGACCTGCACACCATCTTCATCACTGAGGCCAACAGACACATCCTCCTCTACCTCCTCATCAAGCTGAAGGCTTCCAAAAGAGTACTTATTTCTAGGCATGGGAGAGGAACTCAGCACAATGGGATTTCCAAACACCAGAGGGTGAGTGAAAGGGTTAATGACTTCCGAGTCAGAATCGCTAGATTCTGTCCCACTGCTGGTGGAGCCCTCCATCATCTGGACTGCAGCCATGTGATCCATCACGCCACTGGCATGCAGTGACTGTATGACTGGGCTCTGCTTTGACTGTGCCCCAGCTGGCATACCGTTGGCCATCATTTTGCCTTCTGGAGAAGACATCTTAGCCACCCCGTCTCCTTTACAGTATCTCTCTGATCTATACTCCTGCCCAGGGGTGGAGGATATCTGGCTTAGGATAAATGGATCTGTAACTGATTTATTGCAGACATTTGGGATTTTCTGTGCACGAGGCCGTTGAGAACCTGGAGAATATCTGCCATATCCATGGCAGCTACTGGCATGGCTATCCTCCTCCCCAGTCTTCACCCTGCAGTCATGCCCATTTTCTGAGACATAACCCTGAGAGCCAGTTCTACTTAGGCTCATGTTAGGGCTTGACCCTTTGCTACTGGGAGGCAATGGAGTGGCCAGCGGACTACGGCTCCCTGGCCCTCTAAACATTTCGTCAACCAGTGAGCTGTGCCTTGGCATCCTGGGACTTCCCCCAGTGTAGAAGGAGAGATTAGCTGGGTTATCATCGAGGTACTCTTCAGAGAGATACTGGGAAGACTTTATAGAGGCGGAGGAATCCCTGTATCTAGTTCTATTGCGATTTTCATCTCTATAGTGAATATAGGCACCACTGGTCAAATCACCCTCATAATTGTCATTTGTTTGGGAATATGACCGGGTTATTTGTCCTCTGAGGAGATCATACTCGCTATCTACATCACTGCAGTCAATGAAAGGAATGGAGGTGCTGCTGCCATGAGCAGCCCTGGAAGCTGGACCTGTGCTTGGTTGCTGTGACTGAGGTCTGTTCTGCTGCATCCTGTCCTTAGGAGCCTCCTCCTCTTCTTCCTCCACTGTTGACACCACTGCCCCATCCACTTTTCTGCCTTCCTTTGGGCTCTTCTTCAAGGAAGGGCTCTTGTGCTGTCCAGTGTCTTCTGTTGAAGCTTTCAATTCCTTCCCTTGCCGGCAGCTCTGCATGGCTGCAGCATCATTGTCGTCTCCATAGGCAAAGCTAGAGCTCTGGAAAGATAAAGGAGGGAAGGCAAGGGGGAGACAAAGGGGGAGGAAGGGGTGGGAGGGGAGAGGTTTGGGAGGGAAGGGGGTCAGAAGGAAAAGGCTATGTGTAATTACGCACCAGAATTTTGCACTGCATCTTGCAGCAACATAGGAATCTCTTGAAAGCAGAAGAGGTAACCTAAGCTTCAAAATGAATTAGAAGAAAAATAAAGAGGTCTCTGATCTTAAGAGCAGAAAAATACATAAACTAAGCAGGGGAAGAGAAAGAAGACAGAATGTGGTGATACATAAAAAGGGGTATTTGAGGTGTTTCAATGCCCTATGGCATCTATCAACACTAGGAACATCAACCTGTTTGCACTATTCTGAGAAGCTGGAGGGACAAAAAAGATAAACACATAAGACAAATTTTGCACAACCTACTCACTCTAAAAAAGCCCTGTGTGAGCTTTTGAACACCCCACATTCAGTCTCTGGAGCATACCTGCCACTAATTCCTGGGCTGGCTTTTCTGCACACAGAAGTATGTCGCATCTGCCCAGTAGCCTGAGCTTGTCTTAGCAATATTAAAATACTAAAAGATATTTGAAATGGGCTGCATTTATTGCAGAATTCTCTGAAGTTCTTAGATTTGCAGGAATGAGAGAGCCTGTGAATATCAAAAGGAAGCAATGCAAGGAAGGTGAAAGGTCCATGTAGAATTCTTAATGTATTTAACCTAGTAGCTTGCTCCTACCATTTAAGGTCTACCTAAGATAAAGTTAGGCAATTAAAGGTTTGCCTCCACAAACACAGACAAGCACAGAGAAACACTGGCAGGTGGAGCAACCCCAATAACCTCATCAGGGAAATGGGGGTCCCTGCCCGGCTCCTCTGGGTGCTGTCCCAGTAGAACCATCAGATGATGCATCATCTGGGATGCCAGCAACTGGAGAGACCAGAGCATGTACATATTGATTGGGTGGGTAGGTCAATGTGCAACATTGGACTGGCTGACAAATAGGATAAGAGAGTTGGCAGCCAAGTACTGGAGCAGCCATAAGTCAGCCCAGACACTGGAAAGACCATGAGGCCTGGAGGTCAATTACTGGTAATGTCGTAAGTCTGGACCAGCTATCGCAGAGACACCTTTGATGTGCATGCGTGCGTGAGGTAACTGTGAACCAGGGTACCCAGCTGTCAGTTACTGGGTAGACTGGGTGTCTAAGATGAATTACTGGAGGAACCCATAGTGTGTGTTTGTATAGATCTGACTACCAACAACTGAGTGGGGCTGTGAGCCTTGGGGGCTTTTATGTTCAGGTACCAGCCACTGGGAGACATGAGGATCCAGGGGCCTGCTACTGGACAGACTGAGTGTCTAAAACCAGTTGCTGGAGGGATCCATATTGTATAAATGTATACATATCGTCCACTAATGAACTTTCATCCTGATCAGCCAAAGGGTGGAACAGGGTGAGGCCACTGGCACTGTTTGTGCTTGTGGGAGTGCTGTTTTCTGTTTGTGTTTACCTGTGTGGCTGGCTGTGTGTATATGTGTATATATATATTGTATATGTGCATTTATGCAGGTGCCTATGGTGAATACGTGCTCAGTCTTACAACTAGCTGGATCTGGGAACATGCAGCTGCTGCAAACTTGCCACCATTGGGCTATTGGATTTGCAAACTCCTAAGGCATAACAGCTATTAACATAAGACAAATATATTAGGTAACTACCAGAGATAATAGCTTAAAAGGAAATAGCTTAAGGAAATAATTCTTCTCCTCCCTGGTTAACACAACAAAACACCTTGTCATGGGCAAACAGGACCCTCCAGTGAAGAAAAAAGAATTAAGCTTTTCCCAGATGCAGTAACCAGCTACAACCTAGGACTTCAGCAGTAACACTGTGGGTTGCAATTTTTCAGATGGTCATTAGTACAGGTCAGACAAGCTCACTATTTATATTTGTCTGGTTGTCTGGAAGCAACTCTGTTCCACAGTGGAAATGAACCTGTTTCACTTGCAGAACCTAAAACTTATGACACCCAGGGCTCCCAGTTAAATGGAAAGTGAGCAGAAAACTATGCTCCTAGAGTTTTAAACCAGCAATCAGCAGAGGGTAATGTAACAAGAAATATTTAAAAGGCATGATCCAGGGTTTCATCAACATCACTGACTTGTTTTGGCACCTCTGTATGCTGTTCTGAAGGCTGTGCAGTCAGACTCCTGATGGAATGAATCTTGCTGTGTTTCCTGGAGATAAAAGGAAAATCAGAGTAAGAAGCCATTTCAGTTTTTTCTACAAACAGGAATCAAGAGATGTGCCTCCTTTAAAACAAAACCTTTGAATAGCAGCTTTCATGAAATTTTGCTCCAAAACAGATTAACATTCCTCCTTTCTGTAAAATGTAAACGCGCTCTGTGTTGTAAACGTACCATTGTAAGAAAAGGGAGAAGCACTGAAGCAAAAATGGTCTGTGACCCGAACATGAGTCATAAGCAATGAACTGTTGTGACCTTCGTGGCATTTTGGCCATTACTTTAAGCTCACCATGAGCAAGATGAGTTCAGATAGAACTGGCTCTAACAAGATGGAAGCCTTCCCTGGAGACCTCTCCCTTGAGGCTGGCTATACCTATTCCTGTTACTTTCAGTTTTATTCTGAGGTGACTATGTCTGTTCGTGTGCATTAACCACATCCCACCAAAAAGGGCACAAATCAATATGGGAGGATGTTACCTGTGATGGTAGGATGCTCACTCATGAAGAAAAGATTGAAGACTATTGATTTTAAGTAAACTACAGGCTATGTCAACTTCTGCCAAAACTTTCAGGACCAAGGGGATATTATACAACTGATAAACCAGCAAAGAAGGAATTTTTCACTTGGACTGGTGCCGCCAAGATCTTAGAATATAACTAATTGGAAATCATGACTTTGCTTTGATTAAAACTTATCGGAATAGTTCATTTATATTCTCTCACCTTTCAAACTGCACTTTTTTGTGCCCTCCTTCTTTAACGTAGTCAAGAACTTGCTTCTGAGTCCGACCACTGGAAGAAAACCATAGTTAAAATATCAGTATAAGATACTGAATTTGCCACATTTAATGGTCATCATAAACATATGTGTGGCCTGCATATGAAGTCACAGCAACCAGAAAAGTGTCACTATCAGCAGAAACTCATGTAAGACCATAAGTGGACCTGGTCAGATACACACAGATTTTTATAATTTTGCCTGTTAGTTACCTCTTTTTTTGCTATGGGGCTACTTTTTGATGCCATTTCAGAACTGCTTAAATTCAGTTGTGTGCCCTTTATAGGTTACTACATTACTGGGAAGTCACCAAGATAGAAAGTTAAGCAAGGGTTAAGTTTTCCTCTCATGAACAAAGAACATTCCTGAATCCTTTTGAGAGCCAAATACCAGCCTTACCTGGTATCAGTAAATCCTGGAACCAAGATGAAAACCACTGAAATGCATTTCTTGACTCAGTTGCTGATATGAAACACATAAACTAAACATACATACATTTTCTGCAGAGTATTAGGGCTGGAAATCTTTCTCTCCCCTTCTGCTACAGGCCACGAAAAAGTAGTGAGAAAGCCCAGCACTTCCTATTGTGCAAAGATACAAACTCCAAAGGGACCTGAGAGCAGTAAAGGAAACCCACACCTCAAGAATTTTCAATAGAGATCCAAATCCTCCTCATTCATTACAGGCTTTAAACTAACTGAATTACCACAAGGCCTGGAAAAAGTTATTGAACGTATGCAGCACAGTTCACAGCGAGCGGAGGATGCAGCCAGAACCTGCTCTCCAAACCAGGAGGTAAGCTGAATGCACCTACAGTCTTCTAGTTACTCAGGCAGAAACTTAATGATTATAGCTTGTTTACCCTAACACAGGTCCCTTCATCTTAATTGATTTACTTTGCAGGCAGGAATAAAAGTGGGAAGAGAGAATGGCCATATCTACAATGTTCTTGTTCAAGGCAACTAGGTTTATCTCAGCAAAGACGATTTCTAGTTGTTCAGCTTATTTCAGCTTCGCAAACAAAATAAACTGTATGAATAAAAGGATTTCCCCGCCGGCATACACAATACAATATCTACAATGAGGCTTCTGCCAGTGTAAGAAAAAAACCAATAACCCAAGTATTAAAAACCTTTCTACAGCTCTAAAAATAGCGCAGATAGACATGGTCTTAGCATAGGTGGTCATCTCACGTAAAGCCTTTGCAGGCATAACGACAAGCCATAAACCCTTTGCAGCATAAAGACAAGCCATTGCTTTTAACTGCATAGAGATGGGTTTACCACAGGGACATGCAACAAAAATACAAATCTCTACTCTGATACATAGGGAAGTTCCCATCCTAGAAGCAGAGGATCCAAAGAGTTTCAAAAAGTTGCTATCTAGTGTTGCTTAGGATACAGGTGGATTTTCTTATGTGAAACCAGCTGGAACCTATATACTTTATATCTTGCCTCCAGAAAGCTACTTTGCAACGGGTACTAGAAAATGAATGCAGGCTTTTTCCCTGCAGTGTTCTTTGCACTGTTCTGACTGTTCTGGCTTAGAAGATGTGACGGAAAATATAAAGGAGCAAACTACAATGTAAAAAAGGGCAATTTAAAATAATACGTTTAATCCTAGATCATTATGAATGTGATTTTGAAATAAGGAGGCAATGAAGGTGGAAAAAAGAACTGCAGGTCTTACCTGAACCTAAATGATGAACCTCTAGAAAAAAGAACAGGTTTAGGCTTTGGTTTAGGTTCCTCAAAAAGCCTGAAAAAGGCATGATGCTCCACACAGATCTTCCAGAAAGACTTGCAAAAATCTCGACTGGCCATAAGGAATTCCAGTGTGTCCTGGAACGAACTCTGAAAATGGAGATAGCGTTTGCAACGTAAGCAAGCAAGCAACACACATTACAGAGATGCATTGACAAAGCAGGTGCTATGCTACAAAAAAAATTTTTTTCCCAGCTCATTGGCTCTCAGGCTTAACAGGCCCTATCCTTCCCGCTTTGAGACATTCACTGATCTGCCTGCCAGTATCAGAGCTATGCCTCAAACTTCCTTTGATTGACATATATGATGGAGATAAAGCAGTGGTCTTAACATTAATGAAAAGAGGTCGTTTACGTCAAAAAATCGATGATAGAGTACCAGAGTCACAGCCAGAAGACGACTCTGTGACATTCAGTTTACATCTCCTTTGCTGGGACTGCTCACCTGAGATGCCAGGTTGGTGTGTGCAGTACCAACATTGAACATAAGCAATTAATTAAAAAAAAAAAAATCTTCTTGAGGTGATAAAAACATATGTTTGATCTGTGAGTAGAAATTTACCAAATAACCTTTTGCCAACTTCATCAATTCCTGACAAGGACTTACGTTCACATCAGGCCGTAGTTTGATAAGAAAACGTTTCCTCTTGAAGCTCAGCTTTCGAACCTTAGCCCAGTTGAAGGCATTGATCTTGGTGTGACCCTACAGAGAACAAAGGCAGCAGAGTTCAAGCATTCCAGATCTGAATGGAGAAATCTAAACCACTAAAGAAAGCTTGTCATAAATTAATCATCTATTCACTTCACTTGAAATTATGATATTTCTTATTATTCATTCTCTGATAATGCAAACCATAAGCATCTGGTGCTGTGACTGAAGGCAGGTACTTATGGTTAAACTCTTGCATATTTATAGGACTAGGTATACCGCGTCGATGTGGAAGTATCTGACCCAGTATCACTGCACAAAACAGGGTGGCCTAGCTTTTGCACAGATAATACCTTGTTCCACTGGGCAGACTCTGATTTTCAGTGGACTAAGTCACTTCCCAGAGGTGCCTCCTCCTCTTTCTACCAGCTACAGAGAATGCAGGAAATCCAGACACCTAACATGGTCACCTCACTTTGATGGAGTAGACTTCTTTCCTCTTTTGTCTGTTTACAGGGCAAAATAAATACCCCTTTAATTATCACTTAACTGGGGGGAAAAAACAACTGAAAGTTTTGTATTGGAAGTGCAAAATACTGTATTTTGACCTTCCACAGGGAGCAACAGAAGTAAAAGGAACCTAAATAAATTACTTGTCTCTGAAGACTCACAAAATGCTTTTCCCACAAAAGAGCAACGAAAAACCAGAAGTGAACAGGAAGCCTGAGAGACATTTTCTTCAAAATACTGTAATGCCCAGCCACTACATCATTAGCCCCTACTCCCCAGAAGTCTCTTTCTTAATCAATATATTGGAGGTATTATTTTAAAAGAACCATTACAGTACTTTATTCAGTAAAGACTTCAATACAAACATGCCTACAGCACAGCACAGAAGTTTCAGAGAGCTACTACAGGGCTGTCAAATGCAGAAACCCACGTTGATTTGGGCGCCATCAGCAGACAAACGTAGGAGTAATGACAGTGTGATGATCCCTGCTAAGTCAACCTGCTGTCTAAGAAATCACCTAATTAATCTCCCTCAGAATATTCATCAACACTGACACTGATTTCTAAATAAATGGCAGGCTTTCAAATAAGTCTGAGCACTGCCTATACCATTTGTGAGCAAACCTTTATTTTCCTTGAGGTCATTCTAATGAGGCCTCATATTTCAATTTTTCTCAGTTCTATCCAAAATTAAAAGATGAACTTAAGGCTCTTGCCCTATGAAGTGCCTGAAGGAAGCCCTAAGCCTACTGCCAGAGGCCAATTGCTGGGCAGGCTCCAGCAGGTCAGAGCCTGACTTCTTTTTCAGCATTCAGTCTTGGAGCTTGATCCAGCAAAATTTCCAAGTTTTTTCAAAAATGCCAAAACTCACTGTTTTGAAAGTCCAAAACACATTAGGACAAGAAGAGATGACCGAGTTTTAGAGCTTTACAAATCAGGCCTTGGGCCTTCAACCAGCAGCTACATCTTTATGGAAGGATCCCAGCTGTCTGCTGGGACTCAGTGAGGTCCATGCTCTTTTGTGTGGACACATACTTTCAGCTGTAAGACAGTTTTAATTTGTAAGGCTTTGCAATTCATTAATTCAGATGATGCAAATACTGTGAGGGAGCAGGAGAAGGGCCTGAACATACAGATAATTTGAGTTATGTGCATTTCTAACAACATCCTGGTGTTCTCATGCTTTAAGCTATGCTACAGTTTTGGGGTTTTACTAGTAAGCCATTTAGATGAGTAGGGGGTTTTGGTTTGGGTTTTGTTATTTTGGGTTTTTTGTTTGTTTCTGGCTTTGTTTTTTTAGTTTAGATAGAGCATTTGGCTCAGACATATTTCTGGGTTTGTTTGTTGCTGTTGTTTTTCTTTATAAAAGGTCTCAAAGTACTTTATAAGTTTGGAAACACTAGTATTTTAACAGAAGTTAAAATGAAGAGTCTGTGACAATTGTAAAAATGTAAAAATTTTATAGAACAGTTTACTTACTGTTTTTAACATACAGTGAGGTAAGTTGCACTGTGTATTCTAGGAGACATAAGCTCATCTGAAGTGAACGCAGTTTACAACAGCTGACTATCTGTACCTTCACAACTATAAAAGCTCAATTTGTTATTTACCTCAGGGGAACTGCAGTACAAGAATTTGATAAATTTACTAGTGATGCTTCCTGAATATTTGCTAGGTTGACTGGGGTAGAAGAGGAAAGATGTGTAAGGAAAATACCTTGGATCTTTTAGGGAAAGAAGTAAGATTCGCAGATTCAGCAAAGGTAGAATGGCCAAGGCTGGTCAAGAAAATTGTAAAAACTCTGACAAAGTAATGCTATGGAGAACTTAGATTCACTTCTTACATCCTCCTCCATGTACTCCAGTTGTGTGTTGTTTTATTTGTCCCTGCTTCACACCCATTTAGTATGCACCATGCCTGCAAGACCTACCTGCTCCTATATGTAGGAGGTGTCAGCGTGACCAACTTGCAAACTGTGAGCTGTGGATCAGTTTGCATCTTGAACAGCACATTGTGGCTGTAGATGGAGTTCTACCCTCTGCATGCAAACAAGGTAAGAGTCCCTGGAAGTGAAGGACCTAATGCAGCTATAAAAGGTTATAAGATCACTGTAGAAAAAACTTGGAAGTTCTTGAATGTTCCCAACCAACTTCTTTTAGACATGGTTGAGGTCCTGAATTCATATTGCTGTAAGAAATCTCTCTGCTTTATAAAGTACAAAGTCATGTCCTGAGCAGCTCTAACCTGAAACACCAGAATGCCTGTGTTGGCAACAGCCAGGTTGATTTTTGTCCCTTCCCTGTCCTTGGCTGGATGCAAGCGTATTCCATACATCTCCAGCCGACGGGCAATCTCCAAAAGCTGGAAGTCAGACTCTGCTGGTGTCTGTCCCCTTGAGAAAGAAAACAGAGAAGACACACAAATTCTTCACACCTTTTAATAGAGATCAGCAGGTCCTCTAGAGAACAAAGAGACATTTCAACAAAGAGACTGAAACCTGACAGAGGTATAATATTCATATGGTTTTTCTATGTCCCCAGATTTATATCAGCTAGAACAACAACTTTATCTTAGTCTAAACCAATACCGAAGAATCCCCAGATTTTACAGGCTATTAGGAATTTTACTTGCTCCAATTCTGAGATACCTGATACAGCTAGATTTTGAACCATTAAAAGAATTCACTACCTCTTTTTAGTTTCCATTGGAAAAAAAATAAATCATAAACAGAAGTGTGTAAGGATGTTGTTCATTGTAAAAGTGAATGCAATACCAAAATGAAGTAAAACAGAAGACAGACAAAGATTAACATAAATGTTGGGAACCCATAAGCACTAAATTAATCATGATGAAATTATGCAAAAGTTTTGATTATTACTGCTATAGAATTCCCTGCCACTCATATCTAATTCAATGTAGGTCAAAATTAAGTTGTTCAAGTCTCAAAGTGTTCTCAACAGCAAAAAAATACTTTTCTATGCCTTATTTGTCATTCTTTGAATCATCCTCTTACTATTAGACTTTTCTCCAGGCCTTAGGCTAACCTACTTGCAGCATCATCTTGAATCCTATTCCCTGCAAATCCCTAATTCTGCAAGCACTCTGTGCTTTTCCTAAAACTATCATTAAACCCCTTATCTTCACCCATCTCTAAGGACAGCATGGAAATATGAAAAAGCAACATTCAATGTCCTTGAAATCAAAGACTGCTATCAGAAGTGCCTGACTGATCAGTCATCATTTGCAATCATACCTGCATGCACAAAATCAGCAGTGAAGCATTTTGTATGAAATAGACTGTAAAATAATGGCATGCTTGAATGAATATCAAAATCAATTGCTCTTTAAACATCTTGTTACGATGACAGGAGAAAGGCAGGAGTAACCTTCAGGAAATTCACCGAACGTTTTTTGAGAAGTAACCTTTGAGAAAGTCAGAGGTCCAAATCGCTTTTGTACTTACGATCTAGCAGCATATACTTACAGTTAGAACTACTCTAAAAGAAAAGAAGGCCCATAACAAGAATAAAAAAGTCTTACATGTGATTACGGTGAAAATCCATGATTTTGTCTTCTAGTGCTTCTTGCTGAGGTATATACTTGTTCTTCGCTAAGTGTTCGCGATCTATGGTTTCATCAAAATCCCCAATCTCAGCTATGGAGAATTTTAAGAAAAGTCTATTAAAACATTGTATTAAATCTGAATTATTCGGGCAATCCAAAAGGTGCAGACAGCTGGAAGAGGGCAGAGAAGCCAACACGGTTTCTTGCGAGCTGTGTCATGGTTTTACAATTCAGATTCCTACTGTGTTATCTTACACACATTCCTCCCTTCTCGTCTGTTTTAGTATCTGATATGTGAGAAGCAGGGCAAGGATTCCTCCCATCCACCATAACCAAGTAAATCGCTGTTGGATGTCAACTGAACAAATTAAGCCATCACAGTCCTCCCTTGACTTGTATGTGTGGGATAAGAGGGGGGGGGGGTTTTGACAGGGAGGACAGCACTAATTCAGCAGAACTCATCCACCTCTCAGGTGATGAGGTGCCTTTCCCTGGAGCAGCCAAGCACAAGCTTCCTCCCCAGGCCCATACCCCACACTGTAATCTTCAGGGGAAAATCTGAAAAGAGATGGTTTTGTTTCCTTGTTTGAATGCAGGCATGTATTCCACCTCATGGGGTTATGAAACATTTGTCTTCCTCTAATTTTGCGGCAGTTTGAGACACATTCTGTCTCCCTCCTCCTCAAAGTTGCTCCCATCTGCTGCAGTTATTCAATACCGTGTGTGCAACAGTATGTCACACCCACCTTCCATTTTGCAGCCCATTCAGTGAGATTTCCTTTTTTTTGGGGGGGAAGGGGCAGGCAATCTCTGTGTGGGTGCCAGATTACTATCTTGTTGCCTGCTATTCTTGGAATGCCTCTGAAAAATCTTGCTATTAGCTTTTTCACTGAACAGCGTAGCAGCCTCTGCCTGCAAACCTGCTGGAATAATAGCAAAAACGCTACAACAAAGGTTGCTACTTTAATAATGTCAGTGAAATTAAAATGCAGCGCCCTCAAATTAAATCCAGGTTGCACTCAGCACGTCCTTGCACAGTTGACCTAGGATGTCACAGACCCAAGCTCAGATCCCTGACTCATCCTCATCTTATTCCATACATGTAAAGGATCCCTTAATCCAGTTCTGTCCAAAATAAGCTGTTTTAGAAAAAAAAAAAGAAAGGTTTCAGATGATGTTTAAAAGACTGCGGGTCATTTCTGACAAAAGTTTGCCTGGGATCAAATGTAGCTGCAAATGCGGAGGGGTAGCAATAACCTTGCATAGGCCGGGACGATAAGGACCAAAGCATCTACGAATGACAGAGCAGTCACCTTTCAACCCAAATTGCCTACAGCCACATGATGACTCTTTATACTTTGGAGGTCAGAGGTGGAAATGAGTTGATAAATGAGACTGATTCCCACTCCCTCCCTCATCTCTTCTGCTCTGAATCATTCCTTGAGACAGTAAAAATACTGCAGAATTTTTGAGAATTCTCTTTCGTAAAATGTCTCTTTTGTTCCCCTCTCAGAAACAGCTCCCTCCAGTTTTACTCAGCCAGGTGTCACAAATCTTTAGGGTCCATTTTTAACCCCAACTCAAATGAAAGGCAAGTTTCTCTTCTTTAACGAAGCCATAAGCCCACCTAGGTTTGCAACACCTCAAATAACATGGGCCTTGATTCTTTAAAATGCAGTTCGTACCCTGTATGTCCTTGTATATGGATGGAGTTCAACTACCTTCTGTAGGGCTTTCTTCAGAGCCGAGAGCACAGAAGACTCTTATTTCACCTCTGTGTGACTCCTATAATGTTCTCTGCATTTGTCAACTGCAAATCCATTATCAAAATTGTCCTCCTGGCTTTCAAGTTACTTCTGAATTTGTTCTCTCTGACCTCATGCTCAGCAGCTTTTTCTTCTCTCTTTAGCCCTCCTTTTCCACCTTAAATGCCTTTCTAGCAGCACTCCCTCTAGAATGAGAGGGAGTTATATTTTGAATATTGTCAGCCTCACATATAACTCTTCTTTAAAATCTTCTCATGTGTTTTAGCCAAAGACTGATTTCCACTGATGCTCCCTTTTCTCTTATCTTGCAAGTGCATTACACCAAAGTGTATTCTGTCTGCATTAGCACTACTGATATGTCTAATGCTTTGTATTTCAGTTCTTTTCCTTTAATCAGTCCATCATCTTACTTCATCATTTGCAGTATCAAAGTGTCCTCTCACTTCTAACACTTTCTACAATGCTTTTAAGGTATTTTTAAATAGAATGTTTAAAATATAAATTTCATTCTGTAATATACATGCTAATTTAACAGAAACCTATTTGCTGTCATATTATGATTTCATATAAATAACAGTCTGTAACATTGACATAAGCTTGTATGCATAATATAAGGGCCTTCTGGAATCAGATATCCCCCATGGAAACCGCTCGTAGGCAACGCATCGATAAGACATACAATACCTAACCTCCTGCTTTCTCAATCTTTCCACTTTGATATCATTACTCTCATCAGCCGTCTAGTTTTATTTTTGTTGCAGACAAATATACAATATTTTTTAGCTACCAAATAGTAAGCCAGAGAGAAAATAAATACAAAAGACAGCCATGTGTGTAGGATACGGCTATAGACTCTTATCAGAGATAATTTTCACAGCAAAATGTTCATGAGACACAATATGGGTAAATAAATGAGACAGTCGCAAACTTCTAGCAGAGGTTTCTAGCAAATACTGTTACACAAAAAAGGGAGAGAGGAAAAATCATAAACAGCAAAAAAAGGTCCAGCTTGCAGTCAGGAGATGGCGAGAAGAAGCAGCACTGCAGGTGCACCATGAAGCACAACATCCCCCTGCCCAAAATGGCAGTTCAGATGCTGTGAATACTGTCTCGCTTCTGCATGATGAATCTCTCACCTCTCTCCTTCTGACACTACGGAATAACTCCATCTTTCAGTACAGAAGTATTTTACCTTACTCTCCCCATAAGGAGAGTACTACTTCATTCTTAAAATCCCAGTTCAGAATCACTCTGCACCTCAAGCTCAGAGGTGAAGGGGACAAAGAGCTAAAAAGATTTCAAATGCACCATGGCCATTTCCAGCAACTGAGGAAAACTGTTTAATCCAACAGTATAATGTATCTCAGAAGCATAAGAGCAATGGTGGTGATTTGCCATTTTTGCAAACTTTGAAATGAATGTACGTCAGGGGGAATGGCCAGGTGCATAATGTAGGAATTTTGAATAAACACTGAATTACATTTGAGTTTTACTGTGGGGAGAAGGGAAAGGGAAATGGACAGCTTGTAAGGGTATAAGGTAAGAGGTAAAGGTGAAAGGACATCCTGTATTTTATCCCCTTATGCTGTTGCTTTAGGAAAACAAGCCAGCACTTGCACTCTGAGCAGTTCAGACACCAGAGCTGTAGATGGTTCATTGAAGAACTTAATAGTGTAAGATATGAAATAGGATCTAAGTGAAATCATAAGGAAAATAATGCATATAAAGTACGAGAGCTCAAGAGAGGATGATGATGATGAAGCAATACCTCAAATGAAGAGAGACATATGCATTTGGGTGTCCTCTCCCCAACACCTTTCTTTGGTGCACAGACATTTAGTAGTAAAACTCAGTCTCTTAGAATGCAGTGTAATAAATGATACTCAGTTTCCCTCAAATGATCAAGACTTTTTTTCCTGAGATGAAAGAAAGTTAGAACTAGCTTAACTGAGCAAGGAACTACAACTGGCATGCTGGACACCATAAAGGGAAAAATGAAGAGGCACAAAAAGCTTGCTAGCCAAGGATTTATTTTTTTAAGTCTGTGCTGCAAAAATACTCAGTTTTAAAATGGTATGAGGAATACAGAGTTTCACAGAGCTTGACAGACAGCTTCTTATTGCTACTCAGTCACACTGGGTAATGATGACGATGGCAAATAGAAAACCATGCAATACCTGCCTTTCCAACAGCAATTGATGAGAAACTGCCCTAACATTCAAACAGACTATGACAAAGGATCATGAGATTTATCTATTCATCACTAAAGAGCTTCTGAACATCTTTGTTGACTGCAATTTCCATACAACAGCATTTCCATGGAAATATGCAATACTGAATTGTACAACGACCATTCAAAACTATGGCCTATTGGGACCATTATACATGCTTGTAGAGTGGTTCTACCTAACGTTATTCTCAAGATGAGTATCCATAAAGTCTTGAAAGGGAAAACATACGCTGCCTTTCAAGTGACTTGGAAGCTCAAAGAAGCTTTGATGTGATGAACAAAGTTAATGTATGATTCTACTGAACAGTCTTATTACGCATACTTCGCAATTAAAAAAAAAAAAAGAAGCTTAAAATCTGTTGTTGTTTTTTCCTTCCCTATCAGTTTCCTCTTAGGACTGTGATTTAGTCTGGCATTCTAAGCATGTTTATTTACTACATTCTCTAGACAGTATACAGATCTCCAGGAATTTGAATGGTCTGATGATGTGATACAAAGTATAATAAAGCAGGAATTCAACCTGTTTGCCACTGCCTGCAAAGTTTGCTTTTTAAATGCTCCTAGGCAGACTATCAAATGCAGTGCTTTAAAAATGCAAATGGGGTGTCCAGGAACTCTTCTTTATTTGAAAGAGTAAATTGTCTGTAATTGAGTGCCATTATACAGAAATACAATAAATTGTCGACATGGCTTAAACCTGCCCCTACAGCAGCTACTAACAGGTAACCCAGCAAAGCACGTCCAACCAATCATCCCATTTATCCTCCTGGAAAGAAGAAAAAAGGGAACTTACACTGTACTATGTGTGAGATTAAGAGGGCAGTGCTGGTATCGTTACAGGTTAGCCTTCCCTGTGCCAGGTCCTGCTTCACTTGCAATGCAAATAGGTACCTGCAAAACAAAAGTGAACAGAGTTACACAGCGCATGAGGGAAAGAAGGGAAAGTATTTCAACTCTGTTTTTGACTACATGTTCCTTTTGCTTTTTGGAATTTACAGGACTGAGATGAATTTCCTAAATTCAGAGGCTAAATAAAACATAACAGATACTGTATTACAGCTACCGGAGTCTTACATGGTGGCTGCTTTGCAGAACCAAGATATCTCTCTTTTTCTCTCTCTCTCCCTCCCTCCCTTGGAACTAGAGCAATGAGATCTGGAAGCGATATGACAGTGGAAGCAAATAGGACAGCTATTAAGTGCTCAGCAACCGCACAGCAAGCAGCACTAGATAATGGAGCTGCTTGCAACTATGAAGAAATGCCAGATAAACCAGTGATTTAAAGTTATCAGTTAGTTCTTGTAGAATACAAGGAGAACTCCAAACTTCCACTTTGGCACTCACCTGGAAATGAGGAGCAAGATCTCGATCAAACACCTCTAGCTAGCTCTGATGCTTTTGTGGCCCCATTACCCGCACCGCTTGTGCACCAGCCATTTTTAACATATTCGCTTCCAAACCATCTCAGCCACATAGGGCAACTCTACATAAACAGTTTAAGTGCAGAGACATCACAGGTCCGCAGCATTATTTCAACATTTAAATATCTTCTACCTTCAACAGGAATTGAAATCGCTTAGTTCTACTCAGCATCAGTTTCCTCCCTAGAAAAAGTATGACCTAGCAGTAACCCCTTCTCCAACAAGAATGAAATCTGAACTGGTTAGATACCTTGAACAGCCTTCCAAAGACTGCAGCTCCTCTGGAGAACTCATACTAGGATCTCGACAGTTTTTAATAAGACCAGATTTTAATGGTTTCAGTGAAAAGCTCTCATTTGAACAGCGAGTTTCTGAATGAGATGGAGGTAAATAAAATGAAAAGGGCAAGCTGATTTGAGGAGTAGGGAAAAATACACAGTACATGAAACAATACACTAGATCTAAATAATGTCCTTTTGAAACCTGCAGACATCTGCTTACCCATACAAAATTCCCCCTGGTAGAAAAATATAGCACAAAAGTGTTGTATTCTCTGCTTCTGCAAGTGTTGAAGCTGTTCCCTGTGGATATGCTTTCACATCCTACACACTGCTGTGTACATATATTCAAGTTCCCTAGTACACACACTAAAAATCTAACCAAAAATGTCATTAGGATTCAGAGACACATGTCCAGGTGCAGAAAGAGATCACCAAAAATCAATTTACAGCTCACATACTAAGCAACTGATATGCAGAATATCTATTTGGAAACAGAAATGTTTCATTAGTAACATCACGTTGTGAGTTTTCATTCATCCCTTTATTGTTTTTACTCAGTCTTTCAAGAAAACTTGTTCTTTATAAAGCAGGTCATAAGGACACAAGAGCTCTTTGTAAAAGAGGACTTCATCACGTGGGAAGATTGAAAATAAAAACTAATAGTGAAAATATTGAATCAGAATGGAAAAATGTAATTAAAAAACAGTAATACTGTAGATCAGAAAAAGAGTTGTAAAGTTTCAGTGAAGAAATACTGCAACAAAACAATGTTTCTGACCACAAAGGAAGGACCTGCTAATGAGGAAGAACCTTACTAAGTCCGTCATATACATATCCACTCGCAGAGAAATATGACTCTTCATGCCAATGCAGTGTGAAATTCAGAGCTTAAATGAAGTTTTTGAAATGCACTGAAAATAAGCACACCTTTAAGGTACTCTTTCTGCATATGTGTGCATCTTTCTCTACTTTTCTCTTACTTTCATTTTATTCCCTCTCCTTTCCATTTCTCCATCTCTGAAGTCACACTTCCACTTGTGCAAAACTTTGTCCTTTGCCCTGGCTGTATGGACAGGGTCCCATAGGTACTGCAACTTGGCAATTCACGGAAAACAACTCTCTCCTAAACGCAGGTGCAGAGTTACGCATCCCTCAGCAGAGGAGCAACCCAGGCTCCAACACACGCCTTAGTCAGATCCCTTCCAACCCCACTGCCAAAGGGGGTTGGAGAACTCTGTTGCCGAACTGCCTTCTCTTGGGGTGAGCAAAACTCTCCCAGGGCCCCAAATCCAAGGGACCCCTGCACTTTGCAGAACCTCTCAGCACAGACTGCCACAGAATCTTAGGGCCTATTTTTTAGGTGCGTTCAAGGCTGGGGCAAAGAGCATCAAGCTAATACTAAGAGGCAGCCATTGATCCTCACCCAATCATCTCAAATTCCATGTTCTCTCTTCTGTCTGCCAGAGATTTAATCACAAAAAAAAAAAAAAAAAAGAAGTCATGCAGCTACTAACCTTGTCAGTTCCTCCTGCAGCTGAGCGTGGTCAGGTGGGAAGAATTTTACCACAAATTTTACAACAACGTGCTTCGGTCCTAGGGGAAATGTCAAAGGAAGTTAGTGAACATCAGTAACATGCTGGCCAAATTTTATTATGCAGAATGATGTACAAGGGATGATTCACGGAACCTACAGTGCATACATACATGCTAACCTCCCATCCTCTGTCAGTATTTGGGTTATTTAGAGATTGCACAATAACATTTACACACAATAAAACAGAACAGTAACTTGGAGGGATACTTTGCCAAAGCCGAGTCTGTTTTTAGTAATTACATCAGTTGATCCAATAAAATGTATTATGTGTGTCTATTTTCCTTGCTTCAGAACAGGATGGAGCTAAAATACACTCTATTTTTCAAGTCCACTAGCAAATTACTATTTCTGTTTTAACAGCAGTACATTTGTTCTGACTCTTACAAGTACGACCAGTGACAAAAGGAGCAATGCATCTCTTTCTTGTGAGGAGGAGAGGTGCCAGAGCATACACTCAGACTAATATGACCAGAGAGGCACCTAGGAAAACTTATTCTCAACGGCAAATCTCAACAAATTGAGAACTTTGCAGATATTTGACAGAGAAACAGAACCACCAAAACCTTTCCTGTTCGCTTCTACTCTTTCCAGAGCTGATGGCTGTTTACAAGTCCCTTGCGGCTCCCACCACCCACCATAACTTTCCCTCATGCCCCTAACTCAACTGTTTCCTCTGCTTGGTCTCAGACAGTTCCAAGTTCTGCAGCAATGTCCCAGAGCTCCTTCCCAGCAATAATGTCTTCCTGTTCATTTTCTGAGGGATTGGAGCATCTCCCTTATGAGGAAAGGCTGAGAGAGCTGGGACTCTTTAGCCTGGAGAAGAGAAGGCTGAGGGGAGACCTTATTAATGTTTACAAGTATCTAAAGGGTGGGTTTAAGGAGGATGGAGCCAGGCTCTTTTCAGTGGCTCCCAGTAACAGGACGAGGGGTAATGGGCACAAGCTGGCACATAGGAAGTACCGATGGAATATGAGGAAAAACTTCTTTATGGTGAGGGTGCCAGAGCACTGGAACAGGCTGCCCAGGGAGGTTGTGGAGTCCCCTTCTCTGGAGACTTTCAAGACCCGCCTGGATGCAGTCCTGAGTAATGTGCTCTAGGCAATCCTGCTTTAGCAGGGGAGTTGGGCTAGATGATCTCTAGAGGTCCCTTCCAACTCTGAAGATTCCGTGATTCTTTTATCCTGATTACTGTTACCTTTTGGCAATGTGTTCTTCCTGTAATCCTTTTACTGCATGCTTTTTTTCTCTACAAAACCATTTCCTCCATTGCCATCGTTGCCTCTTCTAGTGACTGAGCAAACCTCTCTCTCCTACTGGGTCAGCCCCTTCATACGTTCATGTGACATAATTTCACAGCACGCACAGCACATCTTTTACGGACAGACCAGAAACAAGAAATAATCCAAACAAAATTTCATGAAGAAAGTTGAGATAAAGATCCCGATTGACAGAGTCCTCATTTATTCAAGTACTCTCAGACTGACAAAATAAATGACAGCAAGGAAGTACTTACTTCTAATCTGTTTCATAACAGGCTTCAAAAGATCAAGCCACACCTGAAAACAAAAGAAGGTGGTGTTATCATCTCTGAACTGCTTGCAAAGGAGCATTTTTCAGCAAAGGAGCATTACTCAGATTATCAGTTACTTTAGTTTTCCCAGTGTGGTCATCATGCTCTCCCTAATTATATGTAGTGGGTTCTCTCTCCAGAACTCTGGAAGATGCTCAGGAAACAGCACTGTTAATGGGCTGTCACCATAGCACAGCTTTTGAAGCAGATTCAGATTCAGAAAGCTGAGACAGAGTGAGGACATCTCCCCCTCAGTTGTCTCAGATACCAACAGTCACAGCACGTTTGGTCAGGAACCATTCATGTTGTGGAATGACCAACCGAAATAAGGAGTTCAGAAAAACACAGTCCTATGCTGTCGTCGTGGTCCTCACCTGAATTAATCTTCAGAAAGGCAAGTGAAAGAGCTGGGAAGGCTGGGCAAATGGAAAAATGAGAAGACAACCTCCTGGTTTTGGGGACCCAACAGGAGCCCCACTGTGAGGCCTGGGCATAAATGTGGAGCTCCCTTGCGTGGCCCCATGGAGATAAAGGAGTCTCGTCTCACCACCACCACCTGGGGGAGGAATGTCCTCACAGGTCAAGGGCGTGAGGCAGACATGGTGCAATGCACGGGCAAGAGGAAGCTCACTTTACAGCTACGTAACATTTTCTCTTTTCTGTAGACCCGGGAAGTTCACACGTAGGCTTTCTTAACTGGGAACAGTGCAACTTCTGCACGAAGTTTACTTTCATCTGGTTTTTAACAACCCATTTTTCAGGACAGCGCGTGGGTCTTTCCTTCGGTTCTCAAAAGAGAAGCAGTGCGTGGAAATACAATTTTCAAAGCATAAACCCCCGTCCTGCAGTCTCAGTCAGAAGGGCCACAGCAAAATGTTATGGAAAGCTGAGGGACAATCACATAGAAGGTAAAAGCCAGACGACTTGCAGGGCCTGGAGAAGTGCGACAGCTCACAGTCCTCAGCCAGGAACTAACTATGTCCAAGATTTGTATTTTGTTATCTCAATAAATTGCATGGAGCCTCCCTTGGAGGTGTCTGGAATTTGTGGAGCAACATCCTACAACCGCCACAAAGGTTAAAGTCATTAAAAACCAAATTAACCGAGTCTTCCTCTAGAAAAAGAATATGCATTGAAATGAATACATCTTCGACCTTTAATAATTTTAGCTTATGCAGAGACTGAAATATACTCAAAATATCCATTTCAGAAAATCACCTGAGAAGGCAGACAGGAACAGGCCTGTACTGCTGCTTTAGCTGCTCCAGTGCTGTTTGCTGTTTTCATCATTACTAATATGAGTGCTTCCAATTAGCAAAGACCTCACATTCCTGCCCTTTCACACTCACTAATGTTTCTCAATGGAATTCTTTTCATGTTTCTCAGCCTATGAAAGTCTTTTTTTTTTTTTTGGAAGGGCTAGAGAAGCTTGGTTATCCAAGAATAGGAACAGAGTGTTTATCACACGTTAAACTGGTTCTGACGCTTTTTGGCATTTCAGTAACTTAAAACTGTTCTGTTTCAGAAAGCTGGCATGTACATAATCTGCAACGAAGGTCAGGGACTTTGCCAAGTTTAGTGGGAAAAAAACCCAAACTTGAATATGAAACAGCCAGTTTACAAGAATACGGGAGTAATGTATTTTACTTGACACCACCACCACCAAAAGAAAAAAAACTTCTCTCTCCTTCCAGAGGGAGTTTATGATACAGTATGAGCACAAAAGTGTGTCACTCCTTTCTCCGTTTTCCCAATCATCCTACAAGCAAATTACAACATCCTTGACCAGACTGATGGATACTAGAAATATGTGTATTGAACGTGCGTAGGGAGAATGGTGGGGCAAAACAGAGAAACCTTACCACTATTGCCAAACCCAAGCAACCAAAACTTATGCATCATGCAACTCCCGCACTGTATCTAAACACAGCCAATCTGAGACTGGTTTACAAACTGGAAATGAAAAATACCGTGAGGATTCAATTAAGATTCATGTTTTCAATTTTCTCCGGAACTACAAAGGCTAGATTATTTATTTTTGAAACAAAGTCTGGCATTCTACGATAGTGACCGGATTTCAGCAGCTGGAGAATTGGGGCAGACATCAAGTGTGATGAAACTTTGTGAAACCCCAGGCTTGGCAACAGTGCCTCATTTCTCCTTGTCCCAGCAGGAAGCGCAGCCCTCAGACCCTCCACGTCCATCTCCCACACAGATCGTGCCTGCTACAAGCACAGCACGCTTGAATGTATACAGCTGCCACCTTGACATACGACTGTCAGTATGTCAGGTATGAGGTCTGGAGCCTTGCACGTTGAAACAAACACAGCTGAACTGTGAATAGATGACTTCACCTACATATGATTACATCCAAACAAATATGCTCTAAATATTTATTTTTCCTTTTACATTGCACTCTACACTGGAAAAGCAACTAATTCTCTTCAGATGATATGAATGTAATGTTTTATGTGCTTATATGAATGTTTTATTTCTCAGACACACCATTAACTGTGATTTTTTTTAATCTGCACAATGCTTGAGTTCTACATTACGGCCATTGTGAAGCTCAGAAAGTTTTAAATCCCACGAGAACATTCACCTCAACTGTAACATATAAACTGGTTACTGTAATTTAAGCGTAATTATTACTCTCAGAGTGCTGCTCCACATTGAAAAAATGATTCATAATCAAATCTCCTGCTTCAGAGTTTCTGTGATTTGCTTTTAGGTGGTCAAAGGCATTACTTCCACAGAATCTCATCATTCTTAGGGCACCGCTGACTAGATGTGGGCAAGATTTGGGGATCTCCCCCTTTTTCAGAAGCAAAGATTGGAACAACCAGCAGGAACATGGACTGGTGCTCTCAGATACTTGGCTAATATTTCTTTTTGCAAGAGTAGGGGCCGGGTGAGTTACCGTGCTCGCTGCACGGAGGCATGTTCCTTCAGGTCAAACTGGCAATAGTCTCAGGGGGTTTTCTCCACCTTCCTCTTCGTCAGAGCCCTGGCTCCCCCACTGTGATAGTCTGGACATATTTCCAGCCAGCCAGTTCCTGTCACTGTGAGAGCCTCAGGCACTGGCAGCCCCTCAATCTCTCCTGTGTTCTGCCTCAAGGAAATAAACCGTTTTGTTTTCAAAAGACTGAAAACTGTTAGTTTACTTCAGGTCTCTGAGCAAAACACAAGAGGGTCATCTATTTGAAACTTAATGACCTGTGAAGTCGAGAAGGTCGATCAAACGACCTTCTCCGTTTTCTAGAAAACTATAAAGCAACTGCAAATACACAAGACGTTAGGATTTGTTTCAGCTTTACATACATACCTACCTCAGGAATGTCAGTATGTCATTATTAATCTGGCTACATGGAACCTCTGTTGTAATAGTACTGTACAGTTGCACAGTTCTGAAGAGTTATGTTGAGCTCTCAAATTACCTAAAGCATTAGCCAAGGATATTTGGCAGAATACAAAACTTTCTTGTAAAACTGCGTTTCATGTAAATCCAGGAGCAAACTGTGAAGCAGATCACTTTCAAAGACGGATGTCCATTTTTAAAAATTTCCTCTGTAATTATGGTTAGCCTAAAACATTATGACCACTAGTGATCACTTTTACTGTCTACATAAGCCTGCACTAAGAAATGAGAACAGATTACTGCAGCAGCAGATAAATCCTTATTAAGAAATATTGCTCCTTACAGAAATTTTATATAGATGGACAGAAAATAGACCTTTTTTTTTTTCTAATTGCCCAAAGTCATCTCCTTTAGGTCAGCCAGGCTATTGGTGCAGAATTCATTGAACAGGCAAGAAATCCAGTATACACCGGAGTGTACTGGTCAAACAATCCAGATAACTAGCACACATGCTAGTAGGTCACACAGTAAGTCTAAAGTAAAACAAACTTCAGAAAGAAAGTCATTAGAGACTGAGAAGTCATTAGCCTTTGGCTTTCTCTGCTACATAATACTGTTTCTACCCTAGAAGTGTTCGTGCAATGCCTGAATGTTGCCAGCACCTGTTCTCAGAGTCCAAAGTGTCAGGACCAGGACGCCTGCCTGTGCCACACAGCTCCCCATATAGGACCTTCATCATTTATTAGGTTTTTTGTTCTTGACTTCTTGTTTATTAACCTCATTGTATTTTATATATCCATTTTCTTGCCCCACAATGTTTTTCATGGAACTATGTCACAATCATTGCATCTTCTCTGACTGTGGCGAAAGATTTTACTATTCCTGCACTCCAAAGTAAGCAGGACTGTAAAATCAGAGTTGAGGCTCTACAACAGTCCAGTCTTTGGCTTCGCTACTGCAACTGATAAAGATAAAATGCTTTTCCAACTTGTGTCTTAATTGGCTGCTACCTTCTACACAGATGAAATCTGACAGGAGTAATCAGGTTTTAAAAACATTTCT
Source organism: Dromas ardeola (assembly GCA_013398915.1). Classification (NCBI taxonomy): domain Eukaryota; kingdom Metazoa; phylum Chordata; class Aves; order Charadriiformes; family Dromadidae; genus Dromas; species Dromas ardeola. The sequence continues at coordinate 205,868 of VYZM01004625.1, read as the reverse complement.
TCAACTCCAACAGGCAAGAACATTTTTTAAAAAGAGTGCTTTTTTTCTTTTGGAGATTGAGGATCAAACATAACTTATAAGTAAGGATCAAAAATAACTTGTAAGTAAGGATCAGGAGGAGAAAATAACAGTGCGTATGTAGATGAAAATCAGCTGAAAATTAATCCTTTTACATACCATCATCTTTTTATGATCTGGAAACTCAAGGCCAAAATAGTCGCCTTCAACAAGGTTCAGGTGGTTGCAAACAGCATCATGCAGAACTTTCCCTGGAGCTCTTTGCTGTAAGAAGAAAAAAAAAGCCGAGGGTTACAAAGATGCTTTTAATTAGTAGCAGAAAAATTACTATGCTAAAAAATTGTCCAGCAAACAGCACTGTCAAAACAGTTTACAAAATCAGTGGATATTCCAACCATACCCAGCAGGCAGCTGACAATAATTACACTGGTTTTAAAGCTACAGAAAATATCCATCCATCCATCCATCCATCCATCCCTTGGATGGCAGCTCAGAATCCATCTTTAGCGCATTTTTATTTCTGAGGGGAAAATACCATGGAATAGAAGAGGTAGCAGTGGGGGACTTGGGATATAGCTTTATTATGTCTGCCAAGGCTAATTTCAACCATGAATTTTGCAAGATAGCTATTTCATCCCAGGGCCCTTCGAGCCACGCCAGTTGGGGTTATCTACGTCTGTGTACAACATACTGAAACCAAAAACGTTCATTGACAGACCTGTCATACGGAACACACGGGTTCGAGGGTTTGCTGAACACGGCTTGAGACACAACAGGCTCAAGTCCTGGATTCAGGGCTTATCCCAAGCCTCCTGCTGTAAGGCACCGAGGCTGGTCAAGGCCCATCTGCGCTACCCTAACAGAGATGTCATGTAACTTGGAGGAGTCCGGAGCAAGCATTTCCTTCCACACACTGAAAGTCTTCTCTCTGTATATAAAGAGCAGATGTTCTAGCCCAATATTAGCTCCCAGAGCTGCTGCTTTGCTGATTGTAAGGATCCTTCTCATCAGCACATCAGTTAAATCCACACCTGCAGCAAATACTGCAAATCACAGCTCACCAGCAGGGCTTCAGCAAAAACCACTGTTTCTGTATAAAAAGCCAATCACTGAAATCAAATATTTTTGTTGCTTGGACAAATGCACCTATTTTAACTCAAGAGGCCCTAAAACACAGATCTCCACTCACTTCAGAACAAGTAATAACCCATCAAACTGCACAAACTCCACCGTTACAAGAGACTCATCACATCCCAGACAAGTGCCCTTGCACTCAACCTGCAGATTGGCCCTTTTCCCTGCCTGCCCAGTAAATAATTACTAGAGCAAAATAAAGCAGCAGTAACCGAGCGAAGAAAAGAAAACCATTAGAGGCGGGCCATCCAGCCGACCTGGCTCAAACCTGAGCCTGAGCCCAGGTCCTGGCATCTCCAGGCAGTGTCGGTACCAACAGGGTGGTGGGCAGCTCTGTCAATCCCGCCTCCTCCCAGATGTGTCACTGCAGAGTTTGGTCTCTGTTTAACTGGGATATCAGAAAACAAATCCCCTTTTTTTTTCCATCTAGGGCAATACCTGGTTTTCAGCCACAACTCAAAGTACAATGCATCTTTCAAAAGGCAATCTATCTACCATTGTCTAATATGAATTGTGAAAAGTAAATACCCAGTAGCAGGGCTTATACCAGAGAAATTAAAAGGATGACATTTCTCTAGGGAAGGCACAGAATGTATGTGCCACCACAGTGGCGCTGTGACCCTGATGACAACTGACACGATGACTGAACCCTTCAACGCTGGCTGGTTTTGAAAGTCGGAAAGGAAAAGCCAACCTCACCTCCCCAGGAACTTGCTGAGCAGGTTTTAGCCTGACATACTCCCATTGCCTCTAACAGACCTATGCCACCAGGAAGCAATGTTCACTTACATTATTTTATTAACTGTTTATTGATGTTAGCTAGAGAAAACATTAGCCTCATGAATATTGTCAGAAAACACATCAAGAACAATTGCAGATAGGAATACTAATTTCTTTAAGCATTTGTCACAAAGAATCACACAGAATCACAGAATGGTTTGGGTTGGAAGGGACCTTAAAGATCCTCTAGTTCCAACGCCCTGCCATGGGCAGGGACACCTCCTGCTAGACCAGGCTGCTCAAAGCCCCATCCAGCCTGGCCGTGAACACTTCCAGGGATGGGGCATCCACAGATTCCCTGGGCAACCTGTTCCAGTGCCTCACCACCCTCATAGTAAAGAATTGCTTCCAGATATCCGATCTAAATCTACCCTCTTTCAGTTTGAGGCCATTGCCCCATGTCCTATCATTACACTCCCTGGTAAAGAGTCCCTCCCTGCCTTTCCTGTAGGCCCCCTTCAGGTACTGGAAGGCTGCTATAAGGTCTCCTCGGAGCCTTCTGTTCTCCAGGCTGAACAACCCCAACCCTCTCAGCCGGGCCTCACAGCATAGGTCCTCCAGCCCTCTGATCATCTTCGTGGCCGTCCGCTGCACCCATTCCAACAGATCCATGTCCTTCTTGTGGTGAGGACTCCAGATCTGGATGCAGTACTACAGGTGGGGTCTCACCAGAGCAGAGTAGAGGGGCAGAATCACCTCCTTCGACCTGCTGGCCACACTTCTTTTGATGCAGCCCAGGATGCAGTTGGCTTTCTGGGCTGCAAGCACACATTGCCTGCTCATGTTGAGCTTGTCATAGCCAACCTTGCAATAACTAAAATAATTCATACCAAAATGCCAAATAAGAGGATACAGAGAAAACAAGGAAAAAAAGACACCTATTTTTCTAGACAGAATGCTGGTGTAATGCCATCCAAAATAAATCTCAAGTGCAAATAAATTTGAATACACTCACTTCATGTTCTCCAGCTTCATTAAACCAAAAGCATCCCCAATGATCGCCACCCAGCCTGCGCCGGCTATTGCACCTCGTGTGTCAGTGCTAACAGAAAGCTTCCCACATTTTTCACTCCATCTGTTGCCGTACACAGGCACATCCAAACATACATCGTCTCTTAATGAAAAAGCTTCCCGATAAGTGCATTTTGTTGGAGGCAATAGTATTAAAAAGACTTTAGGTCTAGCATAATAACGGTATTAGTTTACTGCTCTGAAAATACACCTACAAATGACTTAAAAACTTCAGAGAAGTGCTCCACCTCCCAGACTAGTCCCAGGCTCCTCAGTTTGGCTGGGGCCGCTGGAGAGTGGAAGGATGTGTTTAAAAGCCATCTGCACAGCAAGAGGCAGAGGGTACTTGCTTTCATCCTCGTGCACAACCAGAAAAATGGAAACGTGCCTGTGAATATGTAAGTATATGTCTTACTAAAGTACCTGATGGACTCCTGTCTGACAAAGACCAAACCTCATCGTTCCTGCCAGGAAAAAACAGGTGCCTCTGGGAGCGTGGAAATTGTTGACCAAAAAGGAAAAAAGACATAGGGCCCACCTGCATTACCACACCACCCAAGGTTAGCTGAGGAGAGCAAGCCAGTCTGATCTCAGACCATGAGTAAAAGCACCTGATTAAAACCTGCTGAGTGTTTTCATAAAGTTTTTTTTTCTTATATGCATTTAGATGATGGAACGGCATTCTTGTAGCAACTATGTCACTTGGTATTTTCTCTGGAGTGTGCCTCAGTAACATGAAATGCTTCTTACTCAAGTATTTGTAAATAAGATTATTATTCTAAACTCATCTTAGCTTTGATCAGTCTACCTCAAAATAAAATCTGACAGTTTATTCAGGGGAAATGCTGTGCATATAAAATCTGCTGAGATTTAGAGCCCAATGCCACTCCGGTCTTGCAGGACCAGAAGTAGTACAACATCCACAAAAGCAGGGACTCTCTGGTCTCACAGAGATGTTGATTCAGTGCAGTTCCATGACATCCCTACTAAAAAATTTAAACACAATAAATTAAAATTTCAGTCCGCTGGGTATGGAAGCAAACCAGCAGTCACTCAGGTCACGGCTAACACGAGCTGACAGAGGAAGCATTCAGGAATGAGTGCGCCACGCCAATGACATCATCCAACAGTCGCGTCTGACTTGAACGTGGTTACAAGGCCTATGGGACAACACAAGATTTCCCCACGACTTGGAAGACATTTTCCAACCATCAGGTGTGGCCCGGCCCTGACAGCGAGTAGGAGGCAAGCTCCATCATCTCCTGCCCCACTGCTGCACCCATGTCCCATGAGCCACAGCTTGGATGCTTTCCCTGCTCCATGCTGGCACAGGTCTGACCCATGGGGGTCCATGAGCCCCCCAAAATAGCTATGCATGCAGGTAAGGCTGCAGGGTGAGGAATGGCTGCACTACAGCCTACATCATAGGAGGGCCTTTCCCTGCCACAGTGAGAAAGCACAGGCCCATTACATGACCGTCACGAAAGCCTCGCACACTGGGATGAGGGAAGGTCATCAACACGGCCAAACGTGGAGGACATGAGAAAGGAAAGCCAGGAGACCTATCTCCTGCTCTCCCTGAGCCTCATCAAATGAGAGCTCGCACCAGGGAGGGAAAAAACTGACCTAGAGGTGAAGACCAAAGGAGGAGGACAAAGCATGCAAATGGGACATTGACATGGAAGCTGCCACAATGATGGCTGGTGGCAAGACTGTACCTCCAGATCATTCACTACCACAGATGCTGCTCCGTAAGGTAGTGAGGGAAAGGAAAGAGTACAGTATATTGGTGGAATACACACAAGTTGCATGTCCCATGCAACACCGGGGAGCTGGGGAGCAGCTGCAGCAGGTGGCAGTCCCCTGCTCCTGTTTCTGTTGACAGTCAGATTCTTGTAGCCAATGAAGAAATATTGCAGCTCCAGACAGCAATTCTTCCTACCCCAAAACAGCCACCTGAGCACATTGGCAACGAACTTCTTCTTAGCAATACAGCTGTACTCTTTTACTCTTGATGACAAGGAGCCCAGACACCTGTGTTACAGGGTTCATTTTAGATGAGGTGAATCCCAGCTGTACTGACAGCAGGGCATTACTATTATTCTCTTGAGGTGGTATTTAGTTGCACCAAAATAACATTATAAATTTATTGCAGTGAAAAGCGGCTCACTGATTTCCAGCAACACATCCTTATTGCTTAATGCATTTTGAGCTGGCCTTTCATTTAGCTCCGTGAAATCACATTTGAAAAGTCACTTTACATTTGCAGGGAACGTCAGGTCACTAAGTTGTAAATTATGAATAATGTGTATCACCGCATTTAGCTGCAAGCTATGAAGGTACCCAGTCAAAGTAGCCTGCTTTACGCACTGTGCATTCAACATTTGCTGTCTGCTCATTATTTCAATCCTACTCAATTCCTTCTCCTTCTACTCCCACCAAAATCCAAAACAGTACGTTGATCTTCCAGTGGTGAGTATTTTTAATAGGTTCAACAATTCATTAACGTTCTAGCGATCACCAATCATTAAAAAAAAATCTCCCTCTGCATACTTGTTTAGACCATTCTTTGTCACAGACTGCAATACAGATTTTTTTAAAAAAGAAAGCGCATAGCAATATCTGGACGACATCCAGGACTTAAAAAGAAGTGGGTCTGGACACATTCCCCCACCCACAAGTTAATTGAGTAATTACTTCACTAGCCATCTACCAAAAACCAAAAGAGTCAGTTTAGGATCAGATAGTGATTTTACCATTTTTTATCTGTCTAGCCCACTAATCTCAAATGTCTGAACAGACCTTTAACTGAAAGTTTTTTGTTTGTTTTTACATTATTGAGCAGTAATACCGGGTTTAAAAACCCAATAAAATAAGCACTTTCTTTGGAATATCTGAAAAATGTAAGTCCTACCAATGCTTTGGTCAAAGTAAGACAGCAGCATGTGGCTGCACAGACTATTCTGTTTTCATTTTCTTCCTCAAAATGGATCAGAAAAAAAGTTTGTTTGTTTTGTTTAAATTACACTTACTTGTGTAACACCTGATAAGGAGACAACTCCTTTACATTCGTCTAAAAGAAAGAGGTACATTCACCATTCACATCTGCCACAATATAAAGGCAGACATTTCTTCCACTAATGCCTTGCTCCTGTCACATTTTGAGTGCTCAAAAACGTGACAATTTGATCAACCTAAATATTTTACAAATACTTAAATATTATATTGTACAAAGTTTAAATTTAAAATTGCATTTGTTCTTTTGCCAGAAATCACCCTGAAAACCCCTGGTACTTCAGATCAGTCTGATTCTCAAATTATTTTTATACTCCAGTTTAACAACTGCATTGAAATGATAGTGAAAACTTCACCCAGTATTTTCAAGACTATTTCTGAAGTCATATACAGTCGTAATCAATACCAAAAATAACAACCCCACATTCCTAACAGCATGAATTTTCTCAGTTTTTCAAAGCTGTTAAAAATTATGCATGAACCTACAACTCTAAAAGGAAAAAAACCCCCAACCAACAAGTGTTCACGATAAGCAAATAGTATAAAAATAACCTCAAAGATGGGATTGAACAACAGGGTTCTTAAACAAATAACTCTACCAGAAATTTATACTTCAAAGGAGGCTTGAAAACTACTCACAGGAGAACAATGCTGTCAGCATCCGAAGACAAATTTCATATTTTAAACAGTTCTCCTTTCTGGCATAAAATGAAATGCATAATTCATATTTAGCTAAAGTCTATTGCTCAAAGGGCAGGATTAAAAGCAATAAGCACCGTCCTGAGTGTTGTTTGTTGCTCCGGACCTCACACTGCCGAGACACTTGGAGATCCTCTGCCCTTTTTCTCCTCTCCTCCCTTTCAAAGTGTAGGTGTTAATCCTGTAGGAAGGATTAGATGACTATAAAAATAGCTTTAGACCGTAAAGATAGCTCTTACACCTAGGCTTACTAGTTTTTACTTTGCTGTTCAGCTTAGGCTGGGTAGTTCGGAAGCGTTGGAAGAAGCGTGATTGGTCACCCCTACGTACCAGGTCAAAGCAAAGAGGAGAAGTGACACCTTTAAACAGAACAGTCACCTGTTCCCACCACTACTTCAAAGCATGCAGATCCCCACTCTGCACCTACAGCCACCAGGTATCCACTCCGTTTGGAGGGAGGGTGCAGAAGAGGCAAATTTTCATGATAACCTAAAGGTACCTCATTCCTTTCAAGATATTTTCCATTTGAATGTAGTTGAAGGCTCCGCTCCTGCCACATATCCCACACACTTTTGCACAGACTGCACACATACCATCAAAGGCAGGATCCAGGCCAAATGCAGCAACAGAATAAGTCTCTTATACTGCCTTAAAAACAGGCGATTGATCATCTGCTGTGTGTGTACAATAAGACTATTTAGTGTTCCTTTCTTTCAAGATTTTAGTGGACTGCTTTCCCACTTTACGCTCACTACATAAGCTGTATTCCCTTTAATGCCAGTGCTTGCCTTCCATAGTCTCTGACATACACTTTTACACTTCAGTCAATCTTGCTGGTGCTGGCATCTTTTTTAAATAGTGTGATTGTAAGATATGGTGCTTTTTACTTCAGGTATGTTTTACTCCAAATACCTGCCCTTAAAAAAAAAAAAGCAGCAGCAAAGTTACACTTTTTTCTCCCACCTATCAACTATGACAAATAAGATGACTTCAAAAAATGGCTATTTTAGGTATGTGATTGCTAGCCAAATGGCTATTTTAGGTATGTGATGTGATCAACACAGCGAACAATTATTGAGGCAAAAATACAAAGAGAAAAATTTTAATAACCATCTCATTTGCTTGCATTTCTAGCACCTTCTCCAAAAGAAACCTGCAATCTTCTGCATTTGAACATACACAGATATGTTATTGTAACCATGCTCTTGGATTTCTGATCACGACAAACTGGCTTGTGTCAAAATATTTTCTAAAATAGGCAAAAGCAGAAGGATTGCTCTGACTAGACTATAAACTCTCTTCCAATGCCCAAAACCAACTTTACTAGAAACAGCCAACAGTAAAATTCAGGTGAAAATTAAATACTTACCAGGAAACAAAATAATTAAATAATCCTCTTTAATAGTTAAATAGTGTGGAAGGAAAAAGAAAAATATTATCTAGGAAAGTTAATGTAAAGTGTTATGATGAGGCTATTTTCAGTAGTGCTTGGTTAAACTTTTTCTTACAGCAGAGTCAGACTAATTCAAAATTCAGCTACAGTAAATCCTCAGGCAACCGTACATCTCCATAATTAGAGTACAGTAAAGCTACTGGAATTGGAGGCTGTGCTTGGTCTCTTTTCACTTGCCTCATAAAATCATAGCTTTATAACTTAATGGGCAAACACCAGCCACACTGTATTATATATCGCATTTCAATGTGCAAATAAAATAAAAAGGGAGAAGAGATGGGCTGGGCACCTTCAGAACTGAGCCTTTCATACCACAGACCAACCTGTCATCTTCAGGTGTAATGATCCAATCATTTGATTTCTTTGCAGTTCTTACAAATGCAAACTAATATTAATATCAATTTTATTTCTACCTTTAAAATACTCTGCGTTCTAGTTGACAAGGAGTTTGTTATGGCAGAGCCAGCAACAACCACCACAAAGCTAGTGAAGCCCTTTGTCAAGAAGAAAGAGGCAGATTCTTGTAGCCCAGAGAATTTATTCCTCAGGGAGCTGTGGGGACAGAATCCCACAGGAGAAGGCATTTCGCACATCCGTCCCACTGTCATCAATGCCAAAGGAAATGTGGAACTTATCATCAGCTAAACACCATGAACCCTACGGATCAAAACACATTCAGCCTTTGGTCACTGTAGTACACATCTTTTTATTACAAAATGTTATTCATGGTGAAAAACATTAAGAAAACACTTCATGATTAGTTTCCTAGTTCACTGGTTCCTTTAGCTGTATTTATACTATTTTCACTAGATGACATCTAACTCTCAGTTAGAAAGTACAACTGACCTTGTGTTAACTTTTCTGTACTGATTTTAAAAAACCTACATTTGACACATATGCACCTAAAAATCACTTTATCAACTTAAAAGGGATGCTCTGATTCCCTCTGCTAATGAATTCAGCTGAAAAACTTCGTTGTTGTCTGCCTGACAATCCTCTAAGAAATCGTCCTGATGAGGACAATGCATGCCCTCACATCAATTGTGAACACTGATCTCAGCAACTCCCCAAAACCCCTAACCCCCCAAAACATCAAACTGCAACAACAGGGTCTCTGCACAAGCTCATTAGTCCTCCTGAAAATGCCCTCAAACCTTGTTTCTTGTAGCACAACCATTACTACTAGCTTCCTTCAGCTAGGTGTAAAATATTTGTGGGAAATAAGTAGCGGCAGAGCAAGTCTTTTAAGTAACTGCTTAAGGCTGCAGAATTTCGCACACCAACCATTCAGTTCTTGGAGACTTCCAGTGGGAGACTCTTGCCAGAGCCACAGTTACTAAACCAAAATTATCTTCCTTGAACATCATTTCAAATGCACAATGTGGACAAGAAAAATGAGGCGCTAAAAGAACAATGAGAAAACTTACTAAAAATATGTCATCTTACTCCCTAAATTAGCTCCTGCAAACGCTGAGTCATCTCTGCCTAATTTTACTAGCAAAACTAAAAAGTGGTTTGTGGCTGTTCTTTATCCCGTTAGCAAGGCAAACATCCATTGCTGGAAGAGATTATTTTCCTGTCTGAAGAGTATCGTCAGCACGACATATTCCAGCTTCAGAGCCTTCACACTGAATGGTGATGACTTGTAAGAACCAGAGCCAGACCATCATGAATCTCAGATCCTGGAGTGAGTTGCAGGGCAGATGCATAAAACAGTGCTTTCCTCACGACCCGAAACAAGCTACTTTGCAAATCAGCACGTAAAAAAAATGGAAGGCAACAATACTTTTGTTGCTACATGGCTTTCCTAAAACCAGGTGCATGCTAAAAAAGCTTCTCTGAAAAGCTGTATCTCACTGAGAGGTGCGAGACGGGAAAGAGTGACCCCAAAGCCATCACAACCATGACACCAAAACCCCGAGTGAAGTCCGAGGGATGCCAGCAGGCACCTCCCTGTCAAAGATTACCTCCGAATTATCTATGTTTAATTGACAGAAGGGGAAGACTGACCCCAAAGCCATCGCAACCATAACACCAAAACCCTTAGTTGAGACCCAGGGATGCCAGCAGGCACCTCCCTGTCAAAGATTACCTCTGAATTATCTATGTTTAATTGACAGCCAGGGCGCGTAACTGGGCAGATGTCCCCGTCTGGCATAAGCCGCACCTTCGCCACGAGCCTCTGCCCACAGCGACGTGCCTGCTGGCTACGGGCAGAGCCTCCTGCAGCGTAGAGACAGCCACAGCACAAGCTCGGCACATGCACTGCGGGCACTGGCTTTGGAAAACACACCACAAGACTTGCTTTCAGAAACTACACAGGAGCTTGATGCGAAGCTGATAGAACCTAATTTTTCTGAACGTTTTCTTCATGGAAAGCTGTTTTACTGAAGCTCAACTCTGGAAGCAAGTATATACCTGTCAAATAAATGTTGATATTACTTTCCCTCCCTGCGAGCAAAAAACTGAATGAGTTTAACCCCCGGTCTCAGCGCTATTTAGCAGCACACTGTGCTCCTTGTTTCTTGGGAAGAGCTGCAACTGAGGCTCAGAACACTCATTAAAAATACCTCAGATTGAATTTCATAGCCCACAACTTTTCAAAAGGAATATAATGGCACCATTCAATGCTTTCAGTGTAATTCAGCAGCATAGCAGCCAGCGGGTAATTGGGGATGGAAACCCCAATCTCTGTGACACCCCCCCCACCCCTTGCTTCCCACTTTACCATTCCTCTCTGTTACAAGGCAAAAATCGCCTAACCACCTTCTCGGGTTTTCTTTTTTTCACCATTAAGTAGTGCTTGAGAAGAAAATAGAATCATTCTGTTATTCAGACCACTTTCTTCTCTGGTCTGTTTTCTTTGCCTGCTCATTTTTCCTCATTTTGTTTATCCATAAGCAAACACTTTACTAGAATGAAGGAGTAGGCGATTCTAAAGTCATCAAATGTGAAAACAGAACCCTTACATGCAGACTGGAAACATGAGAATATGGAGTGTTATGACTATATGGGAGTTATTAACTATAAAACCAGATTGAGATGCAAAGTGGTTATTTACTATTTTTATTTGGATACATTTTAGTTTAGCCATGATTCTAGTAAAACCCTTTGAAGAAAATAAATCATTTAAATGCAAGAACTCTGAGACCTGGGGGAAGAAAAACCCAACAACAAAACCAAACAATGAGAGATGTTCAGGCAAAATATTAAATCCTAAATCTAAAGCAAAATCAAATGTAACATGAAAAAGCTTCTGATAACCCCAGTTCAGCCCTACATCAGTCTCAACGATGACTATTAATCTGAGCAAGAGCTGACACCATCCAGGAATGTACGTATTTTAACTTTACTAGGGAAAGGAAAGCACATTTTAACAATAGGACACATAATGTTTCATGACCAGATTGCTAACTTGAAAGGACACCCTTAGATGAATCTTTCGGGCTGTGGCTGCTGTAGGGCAGGGTCAGGAAGGCAACCTTGCATGAAATTTAAAGAATTAAGAGTTTCTGTAGGATCCGCTTGGTACCAGCCTGTCTTGCAAAACCAACATGGACTGGCTAAGGAAAATCTTGGCTGCAGCATCCAACAATTACTCCAGATTGGATGTGGAGTAATCCTGTATTTTATGTGTGAAACAAAGAGAGATGGTCCTGAGTTCATTCCTAATCAGTAAAATTCATAACCACAAGATGTTTTTGAGGAAACGAAACCTCTAAGTGCAAAACTTAAGTCTCAAAAGCTATGTCAGCTTTAGGTACCCGAAAGTCAGAAGTTTCGGGTCGTTTTTTGCCAGTCAGGTTCCCAATACACAAAGAGTTTCTTGTCTGGTCATGCAAGATCTATCACCAACCTGGTAAGACTCAAACAGCTTGGTATCCTTTGAATCATGGAAGTTTAGGAAATGTATTCAACATTTCTCTAAGCAGCCTTAAAAGACCTTAAGACTGAATACACTACAGTCTGAACTGTCTTTTAAACACGTAAAAACAGACACAGGAGAAAAAGTGAGAACTGGCTATACACTTACAGGATCTGCAAGGGAAGGTACAAGCTCTTGCCTTGTGCATCACTGTTAAGTGGTACCTTCGGTGGGACAAAAACCAGAGTGGAAAAAAGAACTGGTGTAGGGAATGTTACAATAATGGCTGCTTCTACCAATAGATTTCAGAGGCACCTCGTAATGATGCAGTCAAGTCACATTTTCAGGGATAGATAAAAAATAACCACCACCCTTTTTTAATACAGCTCCAGTTTTTCAGAATGATCCTCAGGAGGTTTTCTGCTCATTCTTTGCAGCCTGCCTGCAACTTGCAGCGTCTCCTAACACGGCAGACGCTTTGAAAAATCCACCCATGAGTCATCCCAGGTCTCTGAAAGATGAAACCGCCTCTGGATTGTAAAAATCTGATGAATGGTTATGTTAGCAAACAACACATAACTGCAGCAATCATCGGGAAGCACGAACAGAGGAGTGGTGCCCCTGTGCACTGGACAAACAGTGACTTAGCCTCCAGTCACTTCGAAAGCCAAAGCTGCTGGGACTGACCCATACGTTGAATCTAGCATTAAATAGCAAAGCAGCGCAGGCAGAGCAGAGATCTGCTTATACATTTGTGGCAAACCAGGGAAAGAAGGGATTTGTGCTTCTATCTGCATGGTAGGGGGAGGTGGAGGGGGAAGAAAGGCCAGCAGGGCTTCTAATCTGCACATGATGTTGTCTTGTTAACAGCACGTGGTACGAGCTGGGCAGAAAGCCTCTCATTGATCTTCAGAGTGCTTCCTCCTGACTATGAGCAAGGTTTTATTCTCACCTACGTTGAACTTGGGACCTTCAGCTTTGGCCTGATTTCCCAACCCTTCTTCTGCACGTGTGTGTGTGTGTACATATATAAGTCTGTATACATATACACACCTTACAAAACTGCCTGTGCCTGCAGTTAACGTGCACTACTTCAAAGAAAAACACCTTACATCCTTCTGATTCATTGCTCATTTAACCATTCAAAATGTTGAAGCTGAGGAGATTCCTAAGAGATCTGCTTTCTGTCACTCAGATAGAGGCATCAAATATCAAAGGAAAGCAACACCATGTTATTATCACAAGTACATTAACACTGTCTCTGAAACACAACTTTTATGGCTTCTATTTTATTTTAACGTGCAATACTGTTTTCTTTTATGCTCTGTTTAAAAACATGTGCTGTACAGACGTAGTTATTGTGATTGGGGTTTTGGATGGAATTGTTAAAATAAATCTTCAGGCGCAGCAGATTTACAAAGGCAAATGAGCCACTCCACTGTTTCTTCTTAAGGCCAGAGTACAGCAGTGCCATATTAGATACCGCTTTGATATAGATGAGCTTTATCAGCAACAACAGGCTTCGTGGGAAACAAGCGTTCTCTGTTCAGGATATGTCAAAGAGAAGTCTCTGGGGATGCGCTATCAAAAGTCAAACATCAGGGTGACACAATGCGACTTTTTTGACCACATTTTCAGTCTTAGGTTGAATTCCTCCAGAACTAGAGTTTTAATTCATTTACCCTTGAGGATAATGTGTGTAACTGTAAAAGGATTTGATTTTATCTAATTTGTGGTTTTTTATTAGTGCTGAAACCCAAGTCCTTATGTGCTTAAAGATGGCATGCATCTCATTTTAAATTTACATTTACAAATTCACTTTACTTAATATTCAGGTAATTTCCAGATTCCTGGGCTATGCAAGAGCAACACTTTTATTTAAAACATAACAACATAATTGGATGCTAGAAGTGATTATTACCAAGATACCATTTGAGTATATCAATAAAGATTGCCACAGAACTATTATCTGTCAGGGTTTGCGCAACTTGTCCATCTTCTGCTTTTTATTTAAAGAGTAAATCTAAATTAATCCCACCTAACTCTGCTCCTTTAACTGAGGTGCCTAAGGCAGAAGGGTAATTTTTCCAGATACCCAGATTCCCGTCTGACCAACAGAGGGGAAATAAGCGCTTTCAGACTTCCAGTCAGTCAACCTAAAATCTGAATAATCTGGGGGGAGGTGGCCCCTCTTCCTCCACTTTTTTATAAACTAGAGTAACTACAGCTGGCATAAATGTCTTATTGAAAGACAGTTTTACATGGATATATATTCCTTACAATATTTATGTGTAAAAAGAAAAAAAAAAGAACTAAGGAACCTTTACAAAATAAAGAGGTTCGTGCTTATTTAAAACAGAATTTTGGCTCCTACAAGAAGACATTTCAGAAAACAAACAACATAAAAGCAGAGTGTTCTCACCCCTTCCTTAGATGGGCTTTGAAGCTCCCCAACAAAAAGCAAAGGGGAGATAAAACTAAGCAAATCCACATGCAAAGAGAGCACACCACTTGCTGAAGGTGTCTCCAGACAGAGACCGAGCCAGTGGAGGGATGGCTGCACCTCTAACAGCCTGAATTCAATGCTACCAGCTGTTGCTTAACTGAGAGCAGCTACCCTTTCCTGGCCAGGCACATAAGCAGAAAAGGCAACGGGCTTCTACAAAGCAGCAAGGGCCCACCTGCCCAGCAGGGCTCTGATGAGATCACATTTGCCAAAGCACTGAAAAGTACGACATCATTTTTCACTAGGAAGAGTTTTAACAGGATATAGAAACCTTACGATAAGCCTCAGGTATCAACAGCCACTCCTCTTAAACGTTAACTGTTTAAAAGACCACAAATATTTGGAGACAACAGCCAGCAGAATGTTGCTTAGAATTTACTAATGATCATCTGTTATATTAATAGGCTCATCAGAAAGTTGCTCCAGATTTGATTTTTCCAAATTGAAAAATACTTTTGTAGCTATTACGAGACTTAATAAATATCCTTCATCTTTGACTATTTATAAAATGTTTAGTTTACCCATGCTTTCACCAGCCCTCAAGTGAAGTTCTGGGCCAGCATATACATGTACTTTAGTCATCTCCACCAAAACACTGCCTTGCTACCAGCTTCAGAAATTCTTCATCATAATTTACTTACAGAAGACAGACTACCCTGTCAGACTCAGAATAAATATCCACAAAGAACTTCTGCATACAGAAGACCACAGTGGCATTGAACCATGATTACTGCTTGCATACTTCTTGTACTGGACTTTTACTCATTTTTAATCACAATGTGTCCTAATGCTTGACAAAGAACACCACGTGACTAAAGCAGGGAGAGCCGTAACCCTGATTTGGCATTAAGGAACCAATATTATCAGCTCTTGCTTTTTTAGACTGTAAATATTTCTTAAATTGTTGGTAGCGAACAGCTTGAGACACCCTGTCTACTCTCGAACGTCGAACAAGGTCTTGGCCAGGAGAACGGCATAGGCTTTGCAGGATGAGAAAGACATGTGGAGCCATGTGTCACTGGCAGCTCATCAACACTCCTCAGCAGGTTCATACAAGCTGGGTGAAGGCAGTGACTTCTGAGTCCCAGTGGGAGACTCCTGCAGAGCACAGACTGGGGGAGCTGAGGAGGTTGGCCATCAGGCCCCAGGTAGGTCCAAGATCTAGTGACCAAACAAGGTGCTGCAGTTCTGCTTCTAGCCATCCAGAGATCACACCAAGAAAAAAAGTCTTCGTGTTTGTAGTAAAATAACAGGTCTAAACCCACACTGAGGAAGTGCAAAGACTAGCAAATAGAGAGTTCTGTCATCACTGGGATTTACATCTCATCACCTTTGCTGGTACCAAAAATCTAAGAAAGTAATCAATATGTGTTATGGGTGCTTACAGCACAGACAATTTGCTCCAAGAACAAAGTGAGATTTACACAGTGACAGTATGACATAGAGACTAGACCAACGATGGGTTTAGTGTGTGGCTCTCGCCTGTAGGACCACCATACCCAGACACAGTCTTTGCCTTGGAGAGGACTAGTACTTGCTGTTAAGAAAGCAGCAAATGCCAGCAGCCATTACATCCTGTTGCTCCCGTATGCTGGCATGTGCCTACAGCCACAAGCTGACCCTACTTTCTCTCTGGGGCCTATAGGGAAAGGAAAAAGGGCTAAAAACAAGGATTATGGTCCAAAACAAGAATTCAGTCCCCTCCTGAATAACTTCTTCCATCCAATGTATCACAACTGTAAGCAGACTGTAAACAATTAAAGCCAGGAAAAGGTGAGTTATGATCATATGATCATCACTGTCAGAAACTCTTCATTTCAAGGGCATACACTTCATTCTTGAGTATAAAGTAACATGATTTCCTGGCACCGAAACAGGGTGTTCTCCATCTCTAATTACATGCTAACCAGGAGATGTGCTTTCATGTTATTTACTAGGATGGGTATTTTCCCCCATGACCCTCAGGGCCTTGCTTAGGTTGAGATACATCCATTTTTAACTGCAATTAAAATTGATCCAGTTGCCCTGGGCTTCCTTCGTGGCAAAAGGAAAGACAGGGTACTCCCAAAGAAACACCCAGGCCAGCCAAAACTGAATAGACAAACTTGGCCTTCATCTCATTGCTACTTTGCTTCTCCCTGTAAGTTTCGTGATCTTTAACAAGAAATAAGCATACCACCATGTTATCATTAACATTCATGAGGTATTTTGTCTACTGTGCTGTTAGGAAACAGATAAGTGCTTACACAAAGGATATTACGCATATTAGCTGACATCATCAGCATATTTTAAACAGTCTCCCCAAACTGAATTCAAATGGCCAAACTACTAAAGACAAACATTACCCAATAAAAAATGTAATTCATACCCATTAAGCAGCTCTCACCACCAGCTATTTCAGGATATCCTGACATTAAATCAAATATTTAAGCAAGGGCTTACATTTCTTTTTGAGTGATGCTGAATATATCTGGATACGTGCCCTTGCTGGAGATTTATAATTAGGGTTAGCATTACACTGAGTAATTTCAAAAGCTTGAGAAATCACAAGATCCGTTGAGGTAATTTCTCTGACATCGCATGTGGATCCAATACTGAACATAAAAATTCCACAGACCACATGTTCGCTGATGTGCAAAAAGCCATTCATCCTGAAAGCAGCAGAGACATGAACTTGCCCTATCAAATGCACTTCAATAAAAGCACAACCAACTCTCTTCCACTCACGATAATTATGATCAAGAGAGGACCCTATTTAAATCCATTTCACTCCTCCTAACTGCTGGCAACAGTGTCCCCAAATGTTCCTAAATATGCTTTTAACTTGGGCAATGAGTGCATTAAAAGCAACGGACTTCTGTCAGGGCTGAGCTGTGGGGTGAGTGGTGGGCTTGTGCAGAGCCACAGCTGCACTGGTGGCCACGGTGGAATTCAGCTCACCCAGCTTCAGCTGTCTAGAAGTTCTGTGTCTAGTCTAAGACCATGGTCCGGGTTGTCTGTCTGCAGTCGGACAAGAAAGAAGTATCGTGAGAGAAAATTCATCCCATCTGGAGACAGATGTATCACACACCCAGAGTGAATTGCCCACCAGGGGCATCTCTCATTCCACGAACAACAGGGGGAGCCTTTCCTACTCCCTGTGAATCTGATGTTCAAACAACTAAAATCAGATGAGATCAATCTTACCCCAAAACTTTAGCACAGGTAAGATTTTATGGTCTGGCACGCTTTTTGCTTCTAATTTTTCCACATGCCAGAGATAGGATACACGTGGCATTTTCTTTTGGGGGAAGAGGGACGAATAGAAGAAAGATACATTCTTATAAAGCTGTGTATTTGTTTTAAGCAAGATAATGGTCGTGAAAGGGCTTAAGAAGACAAAGCAGAAATAGAGAGAGCAGCATTGAGAATGTATCACAAGAAGGACAGGTCCCCAAAGCTGAGCTACAGTGAGGGCTATGAGTAACAGCAAAACCCTCCATTTTTTAAAGGTCTTGCCCAACACTTAGAAACCAGAACTAGGAGCAAAATGTTAAGTCCCATGTTTTCTCACAGTACAAATGACCAATTCCATTCAATATGACGTTGAGGCCTATACTGAAAAGGAGTTCCAATAAATTTGTTACCTAAACACAAACACTCAGCAGTTTTCTACGTTTAGAGCATTGATGAAAGGAAACTCAGGACTCAACAACACAACATTCAGTAGCGCTATCCTGATCAAAAGGACTTCCAGCTTCTTCTCAACTTCAAGTGATGGCTTTATGGACATTTAGAGTCCAACAGTAGCCTACTGAATAAGGATCAAATGTTGACTTAGCAGACCCATCCTGTAAGGTGCTGAGTGACCCCCAGCCCTGCAGACACGTTCCTTCAGGAACCGAGCAGCTTGCAAGGCCAGCTCGCTGGCATGGCTCAGAGTATTTCCCAGACTACATGTGGCCCCACAGGCAAAGTTGTGCTGGTAGAAAATTGCTCAGCAACTGTCTTCAAGAACAATGAAGAAACTCGAATGGGCAAAATGTAAATAAAGTGCTTTATGTGTAGGCTGCTGCTTAAGGTCTTAAAATAGATTCCAAATAATGAAACATGTCTGTCTAACAGACATACTTTTCTAGTTATGAAGAGCTGGCATGATCAATTAAAAGAAACACCTAAGTAATGATATACTTAGTCTCTGATTCCAGTATGTCCACATTGACAGATCAGTAAGTGATTTGGAAAAATGCACCTTCTAAAACCTATGAGGCAGCTATATATTGATATAGTTATACTGAAAATAGATGTATGCATGGTTTTCTCCTTCACCACTTACAGTAACAGTCTGAAAAATACCCACGGCAATACAATGCACACAGTTATACAAGGGGCGATTTATAGTCCTGTTTTAATGCCTGTATTTGCCAAAGGCAAAAATCTGCTTGCTGTTATTTCTAGCAATAGTATACTTTACTAAACAGCCAGTCTTGTGTAAAAAAAACAATCCATAACATAAAACATACACTAACCTTTTATGTTGCTGCTAAGTCGTTTGTGAAATCTGGTTTTGTGATTACATTTAAGATGTTTTGTGCAGTCTCTATTAGCCAAATATCCTACGAGGAGGCAGGAGTGACCTCTAAAGTATTCACAATAGGCTTGAAATGCTACACTGTAAATCACGTTTCCAAGCATCACAGAAGCCCATACATCATAAATAAACAGATAAATAAATAAAATCAAGTGATCAAACAAAGCTTTGCTTTCTTTGCTGAGAATGTCTGAAGCTGCCCGAAGTTGACAACAAAAATAGCCTAAATACTCATACCCTTACAGCTGTATGTCTTTAACAAAACTTCACCTCTAACCTCTAAATATTCATAGAAATAACAGTCTAATAATGTAATAACAGAGTTGCATGCTAGGATACAAAGGACCATGCTTTGTAAAGAAAAATATCACTCATGAAGTTTTCAACAGGTGTCATAAACTAGAGACTCGATCCTGCAGTTGGAGCAATCAACGCAATACTCTGTGCATACATGATATACTACTATTTCTCATGGCTCTTATGTGGAAACAATGGGCACTATTCATATAGAATCACAAGTCACTGCTACAACACCAAGTATTATATTTTCAAACTGTCGATCACCTATACAAAGACTGACAGAAAATTTCAACCAAAATTTTGTGCTCAAACTCAGCTTTCAATACTTACTATTCTGCTTTACTTTGCTGACGAGTTTCATTTCTCATATTAAAAAACCTGAGAATTACAGACATTGGTCCCTTACAACCATGCACCTTGAACCAAAGACTCTTAATGCCTTCACAATGTCTCCTAACTCAAGAGCATCACTATGTCTGAATTACTTCGAGTCCTGTTTTCACACTCAACAACACGCTCTTCTATCTCTTTTTTTTTTTTTTTTTTTTTTTTTTTTTTTTTGGCTTGTGGCTCACTGGTCAAGCTGGGGAAAGCCTTGCCCCAGGGCATCAACTGTTAGGGGCACCAGCCTTCACATCAAAACTCTGCCCAGAAGTTACTTACTGCTACTGTAAAACTGGTTTGTGTCCTTAACCCAAGAACGAGCACAGGGGAGGCAAGAGGGGGAGGTTCCTAAAATCCACTGGGACTTGGTGGCAGCCCTCTCTTTGGAAATTCCCCTTACGCTCTCACAAGGCCAGGGAAAGGGCCAAAATGCATTTGAAAAAATGGTTGTTACGCTTCATTTCTGATGTGTGTACATGTATGTTTTACCTGTTGTTACAGAAAGGCATGAACCATCACAGCCAAGCACATTTCAAAATCACATAGAAATAAAAAGAAGAGGCAGCTTCTCCCACTCCATAATCCTTTATTCACAGTTAAAAGTTCACATCCAGCAGAATAAAAATTAATCTCTGATTATGTCAGGATTGAAACAATAAATATTTAATTTCCCCAGCCTTGTAAGCCTGTCTTTTTGCTTTCTTGACATTTGTTTATGCGGCTAAAACAAACAAACAACAAAACAAAAAACGCAACCTTTTAGGCAAGTACCACAACAAAAAGAGAGAATGGTGAAAGCAACTGCTGCTCTCAGCTGAATCCCAGTTTGCCGAGCATTTTCACCTGAGAAGCCTGAATGCCTGCAACAACAAAAATAAAGTGACCTATTGTAGATTCCCTGAAAGGTGAACAGAATTCCAAGCAAGAGCTCTGACAAGGAACACAAGCCAATTTACAGTGGTCAGTTTCTGTGCTACCTTCATTTTTTCCTGTCACAAAAAGTCAAAGCCTAAAAGCTGACCCTGCCAGACGAGTGGCAATAAGCCTCCTAACTAATCCCAGGTGCAGGGACTTGCACAGGTGATGAATTTTTTCAGGTTCTGCTGGGTTGTAAATGGAGGTCACCTTGCCGTCCTTTCCCATGAGGGCTGGCAAGCTTCAACAGGAGAAGAACCCAAAACTCCTTTGCCTACAAGGTCTAGTGACTCATAGGTGACCACAGCCCTGTGATGGTCATGGCGTTCCTTCACTGAAGGTGGAGGGGAGAGGAGAAAGAGTAAGTGCGTTTCAGAGAAGATCTGTGCCAAACAAGAGCAGAAAGCTGAACTCCAGACCAACTGTATTTGGGGTGGGAGGCAAACAGAACAAAAAACTCCACCATGCACGCACAGTGTATTTTAATATTCCTTAGTTTGCCATTTTATCTTCATAGTAGTCAATCTTTTCTCAAAGAGATCGATGCCTAAATAAATAAATAAATAAAACCCTTATGCCTTTTTCAACAAAGTTTCCAGGCTGGTATTGCTATCCTCTACATGCAATTCAAAATAGAAGCAATCCCCCAAAAAGTAGAACAAATTCTTAGAGAAATAATTCAAAATATGATAGCCAGTGAGACCAAGATATCCCACATGAACACATTTTTGACAAAGGCAGTGGTACTCTTCCACAAATGCAGGTGAAATCCAGCATGTCTGATCATACACTACTGTGCCTACGTATATTGACAATTATCTGAGAAAAAAAAAAAACAAAACAAAAAAAAACAAACCAAAACCCAACACCACTATTATCATAGTTCAAGTTCTTTCTAAAAAAATCAATTCCAGAAAATCTGGTACTGTGAACTGTCATGCAATTAACCTAGGTATAGTCAAAATACAGCAGACTAGTGAGCATGGAAAATGGAAAAACATTCATTTATACATTTAAATGATTAATTATCTGCATAAGAGATGACTCATTAAGACCTTGCAGTTGCAATTTAGGAAAGCCGTAACACAAGCAGCAACTAGCCTACTTCCCCCATTTTGCCATTCCAAACCCATGTCTTGAAAACCTTTCTCTATGGGCATCTTATCTGTCAACGACGAGCAATCACGATCCTTTAGGAACCAGATTATCAAAAGATATTTTATCAACAGATAACAAATAGCCATGGAAAAGGTACCTCACTTTCAGGTATGGCCTTCCTCCTTGACCAAGCCCAAATTTGAGACACACAGGTGAAAGTCTGAGATGGAGGTAGAAGCTTCTATAGAGCTAATCTCTCAGAAAACTAACTGCAAAGGATCTGACACAATGTCCCGTATGTCCACAGACATTGCTTTAACTGCATCAAAGAAGCCCAGGACACTGACAAAAATTTCAAACAAAATCTTTTAGAAAACTGAGGTACAGGTCTTCAGCTAAATCAGCATTCAAATCCCCACTGAAAGACCCAATATGTCAACTTAATTTTCTTATTTTTAGTATTCAAGTTTGAAATGTGTGTTCTCAAAGACTGAAATGTGAGGTAATATAATCTGCAATGATTAGCTAGTACAATCTCCAGAGAATGTCCGTTCTGCCTGAATGTTTACATCAATTCCACTACAACTTTCCATATATCACCAGTTAAACTAGTTACATACTAGGCTAGGCTACACCACCTGGGAGGCAAGCAGCGTACCTTCCCCATTTTATTCCCATACTGCCATTAAATCACTTCACATATTAACTTCTACTTAATTTTTAGGATGAACTGTTAATCAAAAGCATATGCATACTTTTGATTACACTCGTTCTAGGCTACATTACTTTTATTGTAACTAATGAGTCAACATTTGAACATTATATTTAAATGCACAAAATCCCTAAAATTTGCTCACATGAAAGATGTGAAAGAAAGACAGGCTGCCGTGTTCTGGGGATGGTTTACAAGTGTAAGGTAGCTGGAGGCTATACAGATTGAGAGCAATTTTTCTCATAGTTTGCAATGATGAAGATGATGCTGACCACACCTGAACAAAAGCTGGGTGTCAGGAAAGACAGCAAAAGCAGAAATAAAACTCAGGGAACATTATACACTCACATTAGCCGAAGCATGAAATTAATACAACAACAAATGGGTATTAACCTGGCTATAAATACGTTTAGACTACAAATTAGAAGAAATTTTATAACTGGTTAATTAGTGAGGTTCTGGAAGAGTTTTCTATAGTGACTATACAGTAAGTACATTTAAATGGAGTCAAAATAAATTTCGGATGGGATTCAAGAACATGGCTGCTTGCCATAAGAGAGGACTGTGCTCAGTAACCCAGAAAATCAAGTCCCATCCTATATTCCCAAAGACAACCTAAAGGAATCAAGCAATGCCAACTCATGATTTTGTCATGAACATGGAATTTGTGTTCTTTAAGCCCCCATTACTGAGGCTGATGAGAGAATCTGTTTTAAATTTAAAGAGTGAATAAATAAAGCATTAGCCTGGGGTTTGAGGAGAAACACTTTTAAAATATGAACTCTGCAAACTCAAAAACCAGAAGGCAAATAAAAAGAACAAAACATCTGTTACTTCTTAAAATCCCATGCTTTCTAAGCCACTGGGGGCAGAGGGAGGCTGATTCATGATTTCTGAATGCTTAGGTTGACAATTCAAAGAAGCAAAGTGTGAAGGAGTCCAAAACTTAGCACACAAAAGCACTAGGATGCCTAAAAATGGAAGAGTGTAGATGCCTAATTTAAACATTCAACTTTCAAATGAGACTTCTTGAACTTCTTTGCTGATGCTGCTGCTGCTTTTGAGCAGCAAACAGCTACGAGCTTTGACCACAGCCCTCTGGTTGCTCAAGAGCTCTCTCTCAGCCCGTTGTCCTGGCCACAATGTTTTTTGTTTTTCAGCTGCTTTGAGGTCTTCTCCCTTGGTTTTGTCCTGATTCATTGCCAGACAGAATTTCTCCTCCTCTAGAAGTTAGTAGTTTCTTAGAAAAAGTAAATGGACCTATTAAGAAAAACCGTGTAAAATTATGCTCATATATAAGGTAAACCAGAAACTCAGTCCTGTTACTAATGGACTTGTATAACCCCAGCTAATTTTAAAAACTCCAGCGCTTTTCAGGTTTAGGATGGCTTCTTCATCTCAGCTTTTAAAAGATAACTTACCTCTCAAATGTTTACTCACATTGTTTCTGAATATATGCACTCAGGTGATACCATTGTACTGCAGTAATATTAAAAGTAATTATGTCACAATTTTAAAATTAATTTATATTATTTCTAGCAGACGCCTGAAAGCTATTTATTCAACCTTCAAGGCACCATCAAACACAAGTATTTGGTAGAGATAATGAGGATGACTGAGAGTTCTCAGTTGTTTTTTGAGATGTGGGCAGACACAAGGTTCAAGCAAAAATGGTGGGTCACTGAAGAACACCTTCCCTCTGTATGCTGTCCTGCCTGCTATACTTCAACAGCTCCTGTGGCCCTCTGGTCTCATCCCTTCGCATTTCTCGATGATATTTTTCCAGCTTTGACTGCTCTGTCTCTTTATACCATCTGCCATCTTTGACATGACACATCAGAGAAGCAGGAATCTCTTCCAAGACTACAACATTAGGACGCAGTAAGATCTTAACACCACCTTGACAGCCTGAACAAAGTGGAGCTACAAGGGGAAAAAAAAAACAATAAAAATCAGCCATGCACTCTGCTACACTAACAGCAGCAAGCCCTTCATTATATATGGAGCAAAAGTGCTTCAACAGTTGATTAGACTCTTGATGGGAAGATCAAACCTCGAAACCTCTGTCTCTTGTGACAAAACATTGCATTTTGGTTTGAATTGCATGCAATACAGGTGCCATACTGTAGGCTTTGCACTCAAATGATATTTGATGAGTTTGAAGGCACTTTGGACTCAGATTACAGTGGGTAAGCAAGCATCCCATTACTGTCCAAAGAGGATGTTTGTGTAAATAGAAAGAGCACATCAGGTATTGACACCAAGCATGGAAACACATTTTTATATCCACCAAAAAGAAAATTTGGGGAAGATATTTCAGGCAGCTTTGATAAACAGGGGGCATTAGAAAATTCCTTTAAAAAATGGGCTACATGAAAGATTAACACTTCAGTGTGTCAGTAGTAAAGGAATAAGCTCTTGTTTTACACTTGTTTTCTTTTTTAAAGCTGCCAAGTCATACCCAAACTCTTCTGCCTTTTCCCAATGTGATGTTAATGGGCAATATGACTGTGGAGGTAGCGAATATCAGCCTTGAAACCCCATCACAAACACGTTCCACCTGAGCACAGACCTAGGCTTTGGTCTTCTCCATCCCAACACCAAGTACACTTCATATCAAATTCAAAGTTAGTAAGAAAATACATCCACGACCCCTGGAGCAGGGAGGTAACCTCATGACTGCAACTGAAGCATTTTCATCAGCAAGGTCCAAAGCCAAGCCCCCTCAGTCTGCTCTCCTTGAGGCTACAAAAACACAGATGAGCATCTAAAACTCTCCTGGCTCTTTCTGCTGGCTGAGTTCAGGGTCCCCACTCCGCACAAGGAATGACACGTAACTAAAGCACTCTGCTCTTGCTGGTCAACACCTCTCATGGCTAACTCCGAGTGTTTATCCCTCTCCAGGTGCCTAACGCCCAGCAGAGCAAAGCCAAAGCTTCTCAATGAATCTGTAATGCAAAATTGTTACCTAAGGAACCAATAACGATCAGTGTCACATCTGTGAAGAGAAAGATGTATAGGTTTATTTTCACCTTACAGCTCCCCTCTGTATTTTAGAAGATAATTATAAAAGCAGAAAACAAGGCTATTTTTAAAATTCTTGTTCGCTGGTATTTGCTGCTTACTGCTTGGATGTTAGCGAAAGGTGGCCATTAGGACACAGTCTGAGCCATCCGTTTCCCTCAAGCACCATGGCTGCTATAGCAGAATTGCTGCTTTGGACCTTGGAAGCAGTTGCTGACCTTGAATTTGCATGAAAAGGTTAAATATTTCAGTGGTAACAAAACAACTGTTCTATGAGTAATCATTTTATATTATCCCAAAGGCCATGATTTTGTTTATAATTACTCAGAAATAACTTTTTCATAACATAAACTCTTTTACTTGAGCACATCTCTACAGCTGCATTAGCCTGTTGTGCCTGCAATCCAGAAGATGAGAATTCAAATCCCTTTCCATATTTTTTTTAAACATTGCCTCTGAACTCACAGTTGGAAGAAAATTATACCAGCATAACCCTGTCTGTCCTCCTTCCCATCCGAAAAGCAAACTACAATACAACTAGCAGAAGACGAATCTGCTAACATCTTCAAGAAGTCCTTAATCTATAATTAATGTCAACAACCTTTAAAGTCTGTAATTCTTGCATCTCATATTCATATTTTAAAGGTACAGTAGTTCTGAGTTACGCTGGGTATGGAGACAGTTTAAAAATTAATGAAATAGCATTACATTTAACAGATAGCAATATAAATAGCATTGGTTTTCATAAGACAGGAACTCATTTTTTCTGTAAAATTAAGAAAAAAATTGTTAAGCACCACTTGTTAAAGTTACAATCTCTAACCTTTTTATTTTACTTTGCTTATCTATGATCATAATAGTTTGCATGCTAGTGTCCCTCAACCCACCATAGGCCTTGGATGATGCTGTGAATTAATTTTTCTCCGTCAAACCTAATATCCAGCAACGCACTGATGTGCTGTGAATTTTTAAAGACATACAATGACTTTCTGAGTCATGCCCACTCACTTCAAAAAAATTTAGTCACATTTAAAAAGCAACCAGTTAAGTGCATTTCAAGGAATACTCAACTCACCATTAGCCACTCTTTCTGCAACTAGTGCCTACAGCTCATGAAACTGTTGCTTTGGTAATGAATCCATCACTCTTTCTCCACTTCAATGTCTTTCTCTGCCTTGAACTCCGTTTTCCTGTAATGATGTTCTAGAAGTAAAATCTCTGCAAGCAGCCCAATCCAAAAGTTCTTCCACAAAATAATCTTTCTGTCCACATTTGAATCTGTCTACTTCTAATGAAGGCACTCAGATTTATTCCCAGTGCTTGCAGGAAGTCCTCACAAGATTGTCCTATCACTGAGCACAGGACCCTCTTGCCATCAGTTAACAGAGGGCATACGCTTCAGCTCTGCTATGGAGAGGGGTACTCAAATCCCAGTAAAACATAGCTTCCTCACTGGGTAAGACACACAAAAGGAAAGCACTATATTCCAATAGAAGAAGAGGTGTCAACATTGTTACAGCACTTGTCGTTGAACCATCAGTACCGGAAAAATCAACCAGATATGGCCAGCAGGAGGAGGACTTTTTAGTCTTTACAATACTCCATCAACAAAAAATCTGAAGATGGCAACTCTAGCTAGCCACTGCCACTGAAGGAGACTGGAGACAGATGAAGAGTATTAGCATTTCAACTTGGATTCAGTTTAGATGCGATGATGCTTGCAAGCAAAGGCACAATTGGCAGGTATACAAGCCATAAAGCCTCCAAATGCTTCTACATTTATTTGGATAACTTATTTTAAGTAGACAGCACATGAAAAACATGATATGTGACACAGAAGTAGGTAATGCCATCTATGGTTGGGTTTGTCAGGCACTTTCCATTATTAAACACCATTTTCAGTTACCTTTAAAATTTTGCTAGGTCATGTTCCACACTAAGCAGATTTTCTTAGGAAAGTTTCAACCACAGCAGTTTAGGCAAACTACTAGAAATGAGAAAAGGGAAACATCCACTGTTTCCTCACCTTAACTAGTCTTGCAAGTATTTCTTTGCAAAGGTTCAGTTGGTTATCATGCGTCTGACAACAGGCTTAAATCGGTACAAGGAATAGCCTAAGGTTAGAACCATTCCAGGAAGAAGTACACTGTCCTGAGAAAGTGCAATTTATGGCATAATACATCTGTATCAGAACCTGGAATAAGGTTGCAGCCTTAATCCTACAGTGTGCTTACGTTTAAAGGCTCAACTTAACAAGGGGAACATTCCTTTAGACATTTTTATTCAAATATTTCAGATTTATTTAAAAAAAAACAGAAAACAAAAAACATTTTGTGAAAGCTCCATCCCAGTTAACTAAAATGCTTCACAATAAAAGAAATCAACACAAACACACATCCACCTCTCCCACCAGAAAACATCCAAAAGATTGATTGAGAGCTGAAGACAGTGAACAGAGTGAAAATTATTATCAGATGACTTTTGACTCAACATTGTCTTCTGGAAGGACATAATGATTTCAGCTTCTTATAGTCTGAAACTAATGTAGGATTTAGCTTTATGACCGTGGAATCTACTGCAGCATCAGATGTTTTGGAAGTCGAAAGAAGCACACACTGAAATTATTTTGAAGCTGTCATTTGAATGTACCCAGACAAGCATGCAAAATCAAACTGAGATATTGTTCAAAATCCCCTAGGAGATCCCCACATTTCAAGCTCGCTCTCTCCCCGCAACTACACTGCTGCATCCTATTAAAAGTCATCTCAATCACAAAGAAGCTTGCATTCGTAAATCCCAACAGGGACTGCAGTTTGTTGGTGTATCCTCTCTTGAATGCTCAGGAAAGCTGTACCAAGATGCTGGACACCTGAACGCCCCTGCACTTGCAGCAACTGAAGGTCTTTGTGTGTGACAGTCACCCCGAAATTGCCCCTAACATCAGAAAAGGGTGAGAGCTGAAAATTTCCTTGCACAATCTGAACACACGGAGCTGTACTTTAGCTTAACTTCAGCTGTACTGCAGATCAGAGGTGGGAGGTCTTCCCTTTGTCTGTATCCCCCAGCTCCAAAAGCGCAAGCCCTGCCAGCTCCCAGGCAAGCCCGCAGTCCTGAGCTTTGCCTACCCAAGGGAAAAGCACATTTGATAAAGCGAGCCTTCCTGGGGATTCACCTTCATTCAAATCTTCCCAAATCTTCTGCCCCTCCAAAGAACAGTGAGAATATTAGTTAAAATGTTCTTTTCCTGATAGATTACATCCTGCCCTCAACAAACTTTTAGAAATGTTAATGCTCTTTGGGTAGGATTTAAACTGTCTAGTCTCTTCTTCAGAGGTAAACTGAACAAGATTGTGTCTGCCTGCTGCTTAACCAAGAAGAAACAATCTGTCAGGAGGAAAACACTCCTTTCCCTTTGGCAGGATGACGTTCAAATCTGAAGGTGAATCCTCTTCCTGTGCTGAAATACATCTCAAACATTGGCACCTAACAAGCGTACTCAATCAAAGCAAACAAAGAGCATTACTGCCTGCAATTCATTGCTCACCCTTCTTTGAGAGCGAGGAGAGCGCGCGACGATCATAGCTTTGCAATAAAAACAAGAGTCAGAAACCATGAACCCCAGTGCAGGCCTCTGGGGAAAATCATGGCACATACATAACCTGGCAGAACCAAAGCCACGCAAAAAGCCTGCACCTGGGTTAGGGCAACCCGCTGGTATCAATACAGGCTGGGGGGTAAATAGATTGAGAGAAGCCCTGCTGAGAAGGACGTGGGGGTACTGGTGGATGAAAAGCTGGACGGGAGCTGACAATGTGCGCTTGCAGCCCAGAAAGCCAACTGTATTCTGGGCTTCATCAAAACCAGCACGGACAGCAGGTCAACGGTGATTCTGCTCCTCTACTGTGCTCTGGCGAGACCCCACCTGCAGTACTGTGTCCAGCTCTGGAGTCCTCAGCACAAGAAGGACATGGACCTGTTGGAACGAGTCCAGAGGAGGGCCACAAAAACAATCAGAGGGCTGGAGCACCTCTCCTATGAAGACAGGCTGAGAGAGTTGGGCTTGTTCAGCCTGGAGAAGAGAAGTCTCCAGGAAGACTTTATTGAGGCCTTTCAGTACTTAAAGGGGACCTACCAGATAGTTGTGGACAAACTTTTTTGCAGGGCCTGTTATGATAGGACAAGGGGTAATGGCTTTAAACTGAAAGAAGGACGCTTCAGACTAAATATAAGGAAGAAATTTTTTACAATGAGGGTGGTGAAACACTGGAACAGGTTGCCCAGAGGGTGGCAGATGCCCCATTCCTGAAAACATACAAGGTCAGGTTGGGAGGCTCTGAGCAGCCTGGTCTAGTGGGAGGTGTCCCTGCTCATTGCAGGGGGATTGGACTAGATGGCCTTTAAAGGTCCCTTCCAACCCAAACTATTTGATGATTCTATGATACTAGACTGATTCTAAAAAAGGAACAGTATGCAGAACCACCACCAAGGATGCAGTTATGGGTTTATTTTCCTTTCCCTTTCAAGCATTCATAGGGTCCCATCATGCTGGGAATAGGATCAGGCACAAGAAGAAACATCTCATATTTATCTTTATCAATATCACGTGAATCTTTTGAATGGTAAGTTTAACATAATGAATGAGATAAACATCTTATTCCTCACTCAACAGTCAAGAGAAAAAAAATTCCGGTCACTGTCAAATACCTCACTAAGATGTACGAAGATCACTCAGGTAGGGTGCAAAGGAGGTAATACGCCATGTTATGCAGTGGATTATGGTAGACTTTTCTTCCCCCAAAAAGTACTCAGTAGTCTGAATGGCAAACTAAAACATGCATAAATATTTAGCACAAATTTTGTGAATGGCACATCAGGACCACTAAAATCTCACCTTCCTTTTTCCTATCAAAAAAGGAAAGTACTTACATGTTCTAGAAAGTCACCTGAGTTTATTTCCATATAATCTACCCCTTAAAAATTCTGCTACATCAAATACAAAAATAAGAGTTCAGACATATCCAGATTGACTACTGTTTTCTCCACGCTATTTGAAAAAACACATCAAAATGCACTATTTCTTCATTTTAGAAGTGTACTGCCAAACGCCCCTGCTGCTAGCACCTCTCTTCTCCACTTTCTATCTTGCCACCTGGTCTCACCGCGGCTTGTTAGAGAATCTTCCTCCAGGTTCCCCGGCAGAGGCTGGGAAGAGAGACACAAACACAAGGAAGTTCTCCTTTATTATGGCTTAAACACTCTTAAATTTGTTTAAGGGGTTGTTTCGAAACCCACACAATATAAATCAGATTAAAGTAAGAATGAAGGTGTAATTTAAAGAGAGTATTTTTAGCAAATGTAGATGTATACTTTTCACAATTTAAAGCAGACAAGGCTTTCTCAGGTAAGCTCCAGGGACAAAAAGAAAAGTGAATGTCTTAGATCTGCTGAAAATACTTTCCCTCTCTGTGCTTTGATCAGTCTATTGGCCTCCCTTGCCGCTTAGCAACTACCACTTTTGTCCCCTTAATCAAGCCATTGGGGGACAGCTGCCAAGCCCAGTTCTACCTCCCCAGTCGAGGGCAGGCACCGCCATTCTCCAGCCCCCATTTCTCTGGGCGCATCTACTCTCTGAATGGGCAAAAGGACACACACATATGGCAGCTTTGCACCCACTGTTGTTTTTTTTTCTGCTGGGTTCTGCACTATTCTTTTGAAACAAGCAAATCAGCATTTTCCTCAGCTCCTTGACACCTTCAGCTCTTCTGAAATAGCAGTGACAAAGCACCAGATCTTCTGCCCCAGCCGAAACCTTTGCATCCCCTTTGGTAGAGCGTACCCTAGGATCTTCCCTTTCCCCTTCAGCTGGCTGGAGCAAAGGCAGCGCAGTCCCAGTTAAATAAACATTCTGCACTTATGTGCTGAGACTGGCGCGCAGAAGCACCAACTCAAGGACAAGTTACACTTCTCACAACAGCAAATTAGCAGAGATCAAAAGGGATGATAAAGAACTTAACTTTGCCACGCTAGTGCTTGCTCACTGAAGCTCACAAGAAGTTACTGAATTATTTATTTGAGAACAAAAAAAAATCCCTTTACATTTGAAGGTGGCAAATGGCCTCATTTCCAATGCTGTTAATTCGACACCCCTAATCAGCATCTCAGAGAAATGTGTTTATTAACCATAAAATGAGGTTTCACAGATTTTACTTTCACAATTCCTACTATGGGGGATTAAAGGTATGTAGCATTATTACCCTTTCTTTTCCCACTCCAAAAGCTCTTGCAATTCATTAAATTCCTTATAACCTGATTTTAAAACATAGTAACTCTTCATTTTGTTGCATCTTTTTTCCTTCCTGGTTTTACTACACCTTCTTTCCAGCTTCTGTACCATATTTCTGAATGGCTTTGCATTTTGCGTTCCTCCTTTCCTCCTCCGCTGCCGCCTGTTTTTCCTCGGGCTGTGCATTCCAACCTACCATTCCAACTGTTTTCTGCCCCTTTCTATGTGTTCCCTGGAAGAGGGTTCCCCGTGTAGATCCACCAGGTGAGACCCCCTCACCTCTGCTCTCTCCCCTGCATCTCAGCAGGCACAAGCCTGATCCATTCGCACCAGCCGAGAAGCGAAAGGCAGATACCGGGGGCAACCTAATGGCTATTCCTACGAAGCAGGCAGCTGCCAGGCAGGATGTTTACCTCTCTCAAAAGTAGCTCCTTGCACATTCCTAGATGGCGTGGGCGTCTGGAGGAGGAAAGGGAAGGCAGCAAAATGCAGCATTGATAAGCACAGGCTGAAGCTTTTGAAAAAACCTGGGCTAAGGATGAGGCAGTACCAGGCCAAACAATGGACCTCAGCTTCTGAGCAAGGACATAATGCGGCAACAGAAAGATGTAGTATGAACAAGCCATGAGACATGGCAAATCCCCACCTGCCTGAGAAACTCAGCTGTGGCCCTCACAGACCTTTCCACGTTAAACCTTTTGGGTTCACACAATGGCTCCACCTGCTCAGCCACCACCAATTCAACCAACATAGCCCCAGCCCTCCAGATGCCTTCTCCAGCTCTCTGAAAGAGTGCTAAAACCAAGGGCCTAATGGCAGCCTAGGTCAGAAGGGCTCTCAGGAATGCCAATGTAACCTCTGTAAGGGCACCACACTGTTCCTAGCAGTGATCTCCTTCACTTTTCTCCCCCTCACTTCTCCCAATACACTCATACCCAGGCAAATAGAAACACATACACTTTTCCTCACGCCGTAGTTGCACTGCTTGAAAAATACCAGGATATCCACAAAAACAGGGGAGTAAATTCATATTTATCCACCATCCAAAGGAGTAACAGAGGAAAGAAGTCAAGTCTTTCCACTGCACTTAAATGAATTCCTACGGCGATCCCCTCTGGTGAGCTCTATTCCTCTCTGCCAACTCTCATCCTTTTAAACACACGTCCTGGTGGTTTTCCTAAAACTCCAGAATCTGGAATCATGTGTCCAGTACATTGATATTTCATTCAGAAAAAGAACAGAGTCTTGCTTTCACAGTTTCATGTGAAAGATTAAAAGCCCAAACCATACACAATCTAAAAATCTCCAAAAAACACACATAAAAGGGGAATGCCTCTTCCCACTTTTTATTTTTTTAAAGCTTATTTTCTGATGTTTGAGTATAGCAATGTCATGTCCTTGAACAGACCACAGGGACTCTATCTTGCATGGCCTATGACTTGCACGTACTCCTCAGAAGTTTCTCTCCACCAGTGCTCAATCACCCCACCTGTGTTCCCCATAGGCACTCTGACAAAAGAAACGTCACTCTTTCCACGTTCGCTCTAAATTACTCTAGATTTTCCTTCTGAAAGGGTAAGAGTAATAAAACATGACATACCAGGCTCTTTCCTATACTACCCCCACACCCCCGACTGACTTTCATGTTCTTCATCTGTAAACACATGCCTCTCTTTTCCACTTTGTGTAGGATCTTACATTTTGATAAGAGGGAACAGGAAGCTATCACATGCTGAAGCAGAAGAGAATTCCTTCCCTAGCCCTTCTCAAACAGTGGTTGAACCTGCATGCTTTAAAACTTCCCCTGATTGCTATTCCCCACAGAACACAAGTCAGGTGCAGGTCAGCAGACTGGGAAAAGTCATGCAGGAAGGGAGGTTATTGGTTATCCCACATTAACTGCACTAGCCCCGAAACCTTCCAACACAATGCAATCTGAATTGAATCCCTAGAATAAAAAAAGTTTCACTGTGTCCTCTAGCACTTGACTGAGATTTATGCACAGGCAGAGCAGGACGACCTTTTAGAGTGATAACTTACTAGATTCAAACTTTGATGAACCCTGTTCACGTCAGCTGGGCTCAAGCAGCACAGGAGCTGCACAGAGCAGCTGAGACACAACAGCAGTACTACGTACTACAGTTCTCCAGCTCCTGCCCACATTTTATACTGCAGCCATTTGATTAATCTTTTGATTTCACGAAGGAATTTAAAAATAATAAGTTCTGGACATGCACAATACTTTATCACATATCGTCTATAATACTCCACAAAATATACTGCATCATATAACATCATGAATCTCCATTATCTGTAATGGCAAAGTTCCTGCACTAACTCACCAAGTACACGTTGATTGCGATCCAACAAGGAAAAGAAGTTAAATAGCCAGGCCAAAGAAAAACTGGGAAGCCTAAACAACACATCATAAAATAAACAATTACCAAGTCAAACAGCCACTGCCAAGAAAACGCTGGGAGGGGAGGGTGGCAGGGCTCTTTCTTTCATTTTCTTTTTTTTTTTTTTAACAAGGAAGGAAAAAAAAACCTGCTTAGAAAACTGACACCTACATGCAAACGCTGCTTCAAAGCTTTTAGCACAATCTCTCAGGGCAGAACAATAGTGGCTCTGTGCTCATAACCAGCTCAGGCTGTTCCAGGCAGGAAGAAGGTGCCCTCGCCTTTTACAGCAAATGTATTTCTCTCTGATGCTTGGCTCTATGAAATCTGGCTCAACCTCTTCAAAATTCAGTCTCCAAAGCAGGACAATGGGCAGCAAGTAGGTACTCCAGTGACAGAGGCTGCGGTTAGATGCTTTTAGCAACATTTGCCTACCCCGATCTTGCTCAGTTTCTGCTGTACTCAGGCTGGAAAAGAGGCAGAACCACATTTAGAGATAAAGCTGCGTTTCAAAGCACCCCTTGTTCCTCTGATGTCCTTACAGTGCCTGCAAGCAAGCAAAAGGATAACAGTGGGCAACAGGTACTCTTTATCTTGCTAAATAAGAGGAAAGTACAGATTGAGCAAGAGAGCTGTCCACCTGTTAAAAAAAAAAAAAACAACATAAAAATCAGCTGTCTGCTGACAGGTCTCCTGAAAAAATCTTAAAGTAGGCCACTTATAGAGAGTTGGCTTATTCTGTTCAGGGAGCTGGACTGTGTTATAGCTGCCACAGGATCTAACATTCTGCTCTACTCAGGTTGCCCCAAGGAGGCCTGACCTAAATAAGAATTTATCAGATACCCCAGGATCAGCATTGATCTGTTCAGGGCTTTAAACATCACTCTTGAGCTCTGGGCTCATTTCAGCAACAGAAGTTAAAAATATCAAAGGTTCTTCTATGAAAAACAGTCTCTCTCAATCAGGAAAATAAAGACAGCAGGGACAACAGCTATGGCAAAGAGATGAAAACATTTATTGCAGTGAGCTAGGCGAGCAGCTGTGGCTTTTGCCCGTTTTTATGGCATGACTGGAGAGGTGCTTGTTGCTTGACCTGCGTGTGGCCATCCCTATCACGCATCATCAAACTCATGCAAGCATCCCTGCTTGTGCACCTTGGCAGATACGGTCCCATCCTAGGAATTCTGGTGGAAAAAGCCAAGGGAGAAGACTGCAAGAGTCCACAGTGCCATAGCTCCATCCCTGCGCAGGTCCGAGCAGTCGGGAGAAGAGGGCAGAAGAAAGCAAGCTGCTGGCTGGCTGAACTCTTCTGGAAGAAAAGCACTTGACACCACTGTTCTAGTCTGGCATGACGTATAACATGTATAAAAGTTCACCACACAATTATTTCAATCAAAAGCATGGTTTACATCATCACCCAGAGAAATGTCTTATTTCCGTATATTCTCTCCACACCCAGAATGATTAACGGCCTGCAGTAAAACGCACAGGCTTTAATTCTGATGGTGGTTTGTTTTTGTTTTTTAAGATACCTGGTGACCTCCTGTAGTCTTACAGAGTACAGTAATCTTCCATTTCTTAAAGAGGATGGTGGAAAAACAAAACAATACAACAAAGCTCTTTATATCAGTTGTAGCAGTTGCATACAACCATCCTGTTTGCTCGGCTCTTCAAATCTCAGAGCACTGTGGTTGAAGTACCCCATCATGTTGGAAATGCAGCTTCTCTAAATAAGCCCAAGCCTTCCTCTACAGTAGTAGATAATTTTAGTGCTGTAAAATACTTCCAGGACTGTTTCTGTACTGCAGTGTAAAGAACTGATGAGAGAAATGCACATTCAGAAGACTGATGCAAATTTTGCACTACTGTACAAGTAAAAGAACTGTAGCAGCTAATCTGTAAGGGTCTATGACTTGCATGTTAAAATGGAAAAACTTGCTGACAGGACAAAAACATCAAAAACCTTCCTCCCAAGTCTAAAACCCTCAAGGGAACAGAAGATGTATGTCAATTAAGTTATTCTGGACACATACTTCTACATCTCGCAATGTAAGTGATGTGATACCGTCTATGGTAAGTGCTCCATAAGGGATTTAAGTTTTGACTATCATTTACAGAAAGTGTAGATGATATCAAAAAAACCCAAAGAAAAAAAAAAACAAAACAGAAATAATGGTTCACCAGAAATATTCTGAAGTTACCTCTTTTTCAAAAATCTTGAAATCTTATTTTAGTGTAAAGGTAATAAAATCCAATGAATTTAAAACATTTGTTTGCTTCTGATTTACACTCATGCTGGCTACTCTCCATTGGGATGCTCCTTGCCTCCATACTTGAGAAAAGAGCAACTGGCACAAAGGGAAGTGACTCAGTTAAAACCCTACAAGGAAAAAAAACACAAAAACCCCACAGGTTGGGCTTTCTGCCAAAAGCCCGTGGCTTCTCAGGACAACTAAACAAACAGCCTTATTTCTGTTAGGACACCTGCAACAGCAGAAATGTCATCAAATCCTTAAACAGTTACTGACCTGCCAGAACAAATGTCATAAAATGAAATTAAGGCCCATCATCCAGTTAAAAGGATTTCTGAGACCGATTTACAACGGCAATCTATACACGCATACCCGGGGCAGTAAGTGATTAACAGCTCTCTGTCACAGCTGATCTGGCATCTTACAGCCCTCACCGTGCCTAAGGCTTCATGGGGCAGGGAGGACATCCGTGGGGCGAACAACCTGCGCTCCTGTTAATAAATACCGACTCCCATTCCAAACTCCAACTTCAAAGCGCTGCTTAAGTCTCCTCAGAAAGAAAAGCTGAGTGACTTCCCTTCAACTGTACGCATCGGCGGCGAATTTCACTATCAGTAAGTCGACGTGTAATTACAATCATCCACCCATAAAAGCTGGGGGAGGGAAAGAGAAAAAGGGACTTGTCCCTATTTCTCAGGCATTAAGGAGAGAATCGGGGATTTTTGAAGAATCCAGAAACCGGAGAACAAGAGCGATCAAAAGCTTCTGGATGCGGTTTCTTCTGATATGTATCTGGATCCTTACATACATATATACACGCACATGGTACACCACCGCTTTAACCAATAACAGGGAATTACCAGATCAAGACGACCTTCACTTCTGAACACAAAGGTGCTCCCACCACCAGAGGCATCTCAAGTGATGCCGTCTGGACTCGGCTCCATTTCTTGGTCTATCCACCCAGGCAACATCAGCTACTGGATAAACATCACAGAGATGCTTATCACAGGGACTCCACTACGTCACCGCTTCAGTGGAAAATCAGTTGCCCAAAAATGCCAGCAGTTTCGGAAGCAAAAGCTCCCTCTTCCCCTGGATTTAGGAGAACCATATCATTGGCAAGCAGCAGTCCCCTGCCGAAGGCTGGCACCTCTTATTTAGCCAGCCCCGAAGCCTGTAAAGGAAACCACAAGGGGCCAGTAATTAGCTCGGCAGTGTCAAAAAACCCCAAAGGCTACAACCCAGAGAAGATTTCCAGAGGAAGTGATTACCCAGACATTCACAAGACACGTAGTCTACTTTCACAGCAAAAGCTGCAAAACAAAGGCTATAAGGTTGAAGTGAAGGAAATGAAAATAAATGAAAACAGTTTAGAACAGAAGTGCTACAAAAAATGTGAGATACAAGTTGGCCAAGCATTAATATTTTTAAGGCGATAAAGATAATGCTGTAAATTTATCAACAGAGAGTAAAATCATCGTATTTCAAAAAGTATTTTCTCTCAGCATGAAAAAAAATTTACATGCAAACACTGAGTCATACAGATTTCTCCAAAATTCAAGTGCATTGATTTGATCCCCTGCAGATTTAGACAAAAAGAAGGGTAAAGCCAAAACACGAAGCTGAAAACACCTTTATCTTGAATTGAAGAAGCAATTCCAACTGAGCACCCACGCCAAAACCAAATAAATAAGGTTATCGTTATAGAGGGGTTTGTTGTCTAATAGTGGCAACACATGCAAACAAACTCTGTAAAATCAGAGCAGATGATTTTAACAGTTCATTGCATGTAAACCTCCTTAGCATCAAGGGTGAAGGAAGGAGAATACGCGCATCAATTAAATTTCCCCTTATACTGTCACCCAACAGCTTGTGACTTGTCTTTTCACCCAAATCAGAACTTTTCCAGGAGAGAATGTGGAGGCGTCACTAAAGCAGAAAGGTCAGCGGTACTGGCAGAAATGCAGGCAGAAGGAAAAGAAAATCTCAGAGGCAGATAAGAAGCAATGATTGTAAATGGGTGACATTCTCACTGCCATCTCATCTGAAACGACTGTTTGCTCACAATTCAGTAATACCCAAAAAGCATTCCTCGGAGAGGTGGTATGAGGCCCCATCCACACACATTGCTTTCTTGACATCTTATACATCCAATCTACCCTGTGTACAAATTAAGAAGGTGTTTTGGCTGATGATCTGGGAAAAACAGTACAGTCTTTCAATTAGGGTTCTTTTTTCCCTTGTGCAGCATAGCCAGTAATAAAAATATTTTTTCTTTAAGTTTGGATTTACACATGGACTCTGCAAAGTGCTTAGCCCTTTGAAGAACAAAGTTCACTCACCAAGCCATACTAAGAAAAATAAGAACCAGCTTAAGAGAACGTGAGCTTGTAATTTTTAGTAATGCTTGGTGAAGCTGCCATAGGACACCCTTTTCCGCACTGCAGTTGGGTTTTATGTGTGCAAAGCTACACAATTCCAAAGGGAGACAAAACTCTGGGTGTCAAACAGCATCCTATCTCAACTCCCCAACTTTATTTCCTAATGTGGAGTCTAGAAAGGATGAAGTAAAACATCCCCAAAGAAGAACAGAGAAATTTGGTTCTTATCCAAGAGCTGAGGTATCTGAGAGATCAAAAGGAAACCTCTTGGTGTAAAACATGATTTGCAGACCATGTCACCAAGGTATATTTAAGTAATTACTTCTTCTGCACAGTTTGAACACACAGAACAAGAACCTCTCATCAAAAAACGTGTTCCACACAAACTCCTTTACAAACCATGAGCTGGAAGGTGAGTGGGGGGAGAGGGAACAACCTCAGAACAGAAGTGGAAGAGGTGGTCAGATTCTTCCTTCCCTCCAAAAGAAACAAAAGTAGCTGGAATGAAGGGGGTGTGTGGGGTGTGGAATATTAAAACAAGGTACATAGTGCTGGGGAAAGATGAAAAAAAACCACTGCTGATTAAAGCCAGGCACTTTGCAAAGGGCAGGCAGCTCTTCTTCCACCACAACCATTTGAAGCAGTTATGCTATGAGGAGAATGTTTTCCGCATCCCATTCCTGTTCTCACAAGCTCTGGGCAGTTCAGCAACCACTTACTTGCTCCAGGTAAACATAAAATAAAGCTGATAAAGCGATTGTTTGCTTTTTGCTCTGACCGGCATTATCAATTACCAGTGAGTACTAAAATAGTTGGGCCACCTCAGTTTACTTTTCAATGTTAATTAGCAGTAGAGGTCAACACAAGAAATCTTTCATTAAGGATATAAACCCATGTGATCTGACCCACTCTGGATGTAGCTACCCATACACTTCCGCTGGTGACAAAAATCAATCTCTCCCCACCCATGCTTGCATGGCCCATCACCATCCTCCCCAGGCCCAGTCTCACAAACAGAGCGGACCGAAGCCCACCCTGACCTCCTGCAGAAAGGAGCGGGCTCATCCTAGCTCCCTCCTGACACTGGCACCTGCACCCGGGGAGGTGTTTGGTGTGCTGGGGCAGGGCACCAGCCCACCCAAAAGGGACCCCAGGGGCAGGAAAAATGAGGAGGAATTAAGTTTTAGCCCGATCAATTCTCTGATCGATAGGAAACAGCAACCAATTTACAGAATGAGCCCACTGGTAATTGGTCTGTGTAAATGAAGGGGGGTGGGGTGGGGAGGGAAACCCCGGGAGAGAACAAGAGTAGCTCAAACAGGCTGCGGCACCAAATGCTGCATCAGTTGCAAGCAATCATCAGGTGCTTGAATTTATATGGCATGCTTTCATCCAGAGGCACGATCTGCAGGAAGAAGAGGCGGTTTAGGGGTTGTTTTTTAATTAGACCAAGGGATATGGCTGGGGAGGATGAGGGGAGAGCAAACCATGGCTTCCCCCCCTCGGCAGCTGCCTGAGAGGGGTGGAAACACCAGGGGAACCGTGGCCTCACTCAGTTTTCATGGGCACAGCAAAGCTAAGTCAAGGCCTCAGATCTCAAACAAAAAAAGCCCTTCTTACACAGTCTTTTTGCAGACCACTGTTTCAGTTTTAATGTAATGGTTTAAGCCCATGTGCAACAAGACGATGTACCGGGGTTACACACTGCTGAGAGGCACCAAAGCCCAGCAAAACTGTGCCTGGGACTACACAGCCGTCAGCTCTTGGAAACTCAGTGCTGCAACGGTGTTAAAAATGCCAGCTATTCTAAGGCATGACTCACCCACCAGCAATGCAAGGGAGCTGGGCTCATTTGTGCTCCCGATCTCCTGGAGAGCGGGAGGGATCCTGGCACATCCCAGCAACCTTTCCTCTGCTCACAAGGTCAGTGCTGGCACGCCAAACCAAGGGGCACTCCTGAAACCATGCAGTCCCCAAGCCCCGCATTTCCAGTCGCTAGAACAGCAGGTATTTTCATCTGTTTGTGCTAATCCCCA
Source organism: Dromas ardeola (assembly GCA_013398915.1). Taxonomy (NCBI): domain Eukaryota; kingdom Metazoa; phylum Chordata; class Aves; order Charadriiformes; family Dromadidae; genus Dromas; species Dromas ardeola. The sequence continues at coordinate 165,030 of VYZM01004625.1, read as the reverse complement.
CATGGCCTGCAGCAGAGGAGGCACGTGGACTCCATTACCTCCTGGCCCAGGCAGGGACCTGGGCATACAAGCTACCCCAGGTGCCTATTTTCTCAAGCACACCTCTCCATGAGGCCGAAAAATTGTCCTCACAAATGTAAACATTCAGCCTACTGGCAATGAGGAGGATGCTTTCAAACTTAAAAAAGTTTCTCAGCTGTACTTAACCACTCCGACCACGTTCGTAACTGTGTGGCTGCGACGCTGTGCAACAGCAAAGTCATTTTGGAAGGTTTTAAGCAAGTCCAGAGCAGGGGCAGCCTTCACAAACCCCAGTGAGATGTCAACATGGGAGAGAAAGAGTGCAGATCTTCTCGTGCTGCATTGCCATTAATCCAGAGGGACCAAACATGTGAGATGGAGAGAGAAAATTCAGATGGTCCTTACAATACATACACTTATGTATCATGCCTTGAATCTTCCACCAAGAATGCAAATCCAAAGAGTAATTTGTTCGATTTTAAACTTACCAGGCAAATACTACACTGGGGGATGGTAGCAATATGAATCATATTCCACCTAATGACCTTGTGACAAATAGATTCGCACGATATCGTTAATCCCTGGAGCCTTCATTAGGTCTTTGGACAATTTTTAGCAGCAGAGGAATCTAGAAACTACCTGATGAATTTTGATCCATTCTGATGTGCTTGCGTACTGCTCTGCAACTTTCATAGTATTACTAAGGTGTAGCCTACTTCACTGTTGTAAAATTACAGCCACATATTATTCTTTGATAGAGTAATCTTTAGACTTATTCTACGCACATTTTATTTGTGACTGAAACGAAAGGAAGCAGCTGAGCTAGCAGAAAATAAATCAGACCAACTGTATGAACTGATCCAGTGGCTGAGCTCAAATGAGAGTTCTGCCTCCCACTTAACGTAAGAGATGGTAAAAATCACTTGTAAATGTGCAGCAGAGCAGAAATGATCTAAATGCCAAATACGTGACATTACCTGTACTACCACAGTTATTTTCTGCTGAACAGTGTTTGCATGATCAGTTTTCACTGTTGCAGATCACGCTGGGACAAAAACCACTCAAGGTGCATGGGAATTCTACTCACCAGGAACATCTGAGAGGCTCTGCACGCTGTGTGCGTCGACCTAATACGCTCATTTCTACTGAACCGAGGATTTCTCTTGCCTTCTTATGGCTGCAAGAATACCTTCACAGATACTCAACCAAGCATACATCAATGCAACGCAATGCCAACTGAATGCCCTGAGACTTAGTTAAGTTTTGTTAAGGAGCTACAGTATGGAATTACCAAAACACCAAGTAGCATAGCCGACAGACCCCTTGGTCAAAACCAAACCAGTTAGGAGTTATGTCCACTTAACACTGATAGCTGTGCGACTGAAGAGCAGCCACAGTAGGCGGCAAGGCACTGCTACAGGGGGAAGGACCTAGCCTGCAAGCAAGAAGAAAACTAGGAGTCCTGCTGACCCCCTCAACAGTAAGGAAACAGAGACAGAACAGCAGCTAGAGGGGAGTAGAGCTTCAAAATTACCAGAAACCTACAAGAAGAGAAGGAAGATGGCATTTCACCCTCATCTTCCAAATCTATCAATATCTAACAGTTCCCCTCTGTGAAACTTCATAAATCTGAATTGCTGTTTTACATCATGTTATGTATACTGTGGCGTTTGAGCTGTTTTGCCAAATGCAATTTATGGAAGGGTGGGGAGCCTCTTGAAACCATCAGATCATCAGGTTACGATACGTGAGTTGGGTGCAAAATAAGCAGGTGTTTGGTATCAGGTACTATGGTTTTGGGAAGTTCAGCAATATATTTTAAAGGAAGACTTAACTTGCATTCACAGCAATACAGTACTACTTTTAATGAATCAAGTAATTAGCAACTCTATAAAAAGAAGGGTATCCTTGAGTGTTAAACATCAAAAGCACTAGAATCATTTGCAATTTAAAGGCCAGAATTGGCAAGATCCTGTGCACTCTCTGCTCCCATTTGGAGTCTGGGGAAATGACTGGCGCGTAACACTTTTCAGGGTCAGATCCAAAGGAAGACACATTCATCTGACTCTGAAGTTACCACTTCACTTGGAAAATACTTAAACCTCGGAAATGACAAAAGGAAAACTAATACAGAATTCATTGCAGAACTCCTGATTTTCAGGAAAGCTGTTCTGGGAAAAAAAAGTAAGTGCCACAAAAAAAGCTCCTCCACATTTCCAACATGCTGCGGTAAACTGCAAGTTCTTGTGGAAATCAAGGGACATCTTGAAAGCTCTTTAGCAACTATGAAGATTCTCTGCTGAAGCTCCTATGGGTCAAACATAAATTATGTACCTTATTACTGACATGGGTCCATTATTAATTCCATCCACAACATCCCATATGCTTGTTTCTCTCAACCTCTTTACCCTTTTCAATCTTCTTCACGTAGACAGTGCTCACCTTGCCTAAACCTGTGGAATGACCATTTTTAACACAGTATCCATACAAAAAGAGAGTCAGAGACATATATTTTTGATTTCTTAATAAGCTAAAAAATCACACCAGCAAGTCAGGTCGCTTCCCCTCTGTTCTGAGTACATACTTTATATCTGACCTACTTTAACTATAGTTACAATCAGACTGCAAAGTCTTAGATGGCCTTATCTGTTTTGGGAGGTGCTTGGCACGCCTTTATGCGCTACAAAAGGCAACAAAAAAGGTATGAGTGTGTTGTATATCAACTCAGATCCTAATGTTGTGGAATACCCCCAGGAATACTTCTTCAATGACCTTAGCAAGTAGATACAGTCAGAGAAAAACTCAAGACCAGCAAAGCAACAATTCAGTCTCTGTACAAGCTCATGAGACAGCAAATGGAAGGAGCCAGGATGGTGCAGGTCAGCAGGTTCTTCATTACACCTCTCCAAACTGCAGGGAGGAACAAACCAGGCAGCAGGAGTTTTGTATTAGAAGACTTTTTCTGACAATCGGGGTATGTCATGTATTTCAAAAGGAAAGGGTCCAGCTTTTCAAAGACTGAAATTGTCAGAAAGGGAACCCAGTAACACCTCGACTCTGAAGAGATTTGTCCTGTTTCCATCGTTACTATTCCACCCCTTCCTTCAAAGACCTCAGAGATGGCAGAACAACTTGTGACACTTGCAGCCTGCCACTGAACTGCTAGGTTTGGATTCATGCCTTAGAGGCTCAGGACTGGCATAACTGAATCTTCACATTTATACTTAGCTGTACATTGAAATTCAGTTGCAAACCCAGAATGTGAAATGACCTATGCAGAGGCTACAGATCTCCCATTCCTTACAATCTTCACTCTTACACCAGCGGTTATTGTTTGCATGGAGAACAGCAATCACCTAAAAAACTTACAGAACAAGCCAGCAACATTGAAAATTTCTGTTCTTGACAGAGTATTTGTCCCCTCTCCTTCATCCCAGTTTTGAAGCCAATCTAACTTGTTAGGATCTCGCACTTCAGGTTGCCTGGCAGAGCTAATGGAAAAAACCCCACAACTTATCTCCTATTGTGCAAACCTCAGTGATTCCCCTCTGCTTCTCATAAGAACATCTGGAAAGCAACACCATCCAAGAGGATTGCTCGAGGGTAGGAGGGCATGAGAAGGGAAAAATCCTTCTGAATATTTGTGCTATATTTAAACTCCAGACCAAAGCTTACACTTGGAGTGAATGTCTCTCTGCTGTAGGAATGCAAAATTCCAAGCACTGAACAAGGATGTGCTAAGCTTTTCACAACATGCCCCTAAGCAATGGCATTACTGAAAGCTTGTAAAAATGTAAAGTACAATGCCTCTATCTTTCATTGCAATTGTTGCAGGGACAGAAAACAGGGAGCAAAAGGAAATTTCAACACCGCGCTGGGAAAAAAAATCTCAATTTTCAGCATAGAAAGTTTCTCTGTCTTGCAGAAGTACCTCCTACAAAGAAGGTGCAAGCAGAGCGGGGAGGATGCAGTAAAATCAGAGCAACTCAGACAACATTTCCTAAGAAAGGTGTCTTAGTTTGGAAATCAGAATTCACATAAAATTGGAGCAATATCAGGATCAATTGTCAGTGAAGGCAACGAGAGCTACAGATACTTAAACAAGTTGGGGAAAGAACACCCAGGACATGCGGTTATATTCATTTTACTGTTTAGGTCCATAAATTTAGGCAACCATCTTTGGGAAAACAAACTGGCTTCATTTTCTTAGTACCATCTGACCTCAACATTTTATCTGTGTGATGTGCTGTTTCCCTGCCCCAGCCTAGCAGAAGCAAAGGTGTTGTTCATACTCTGTACAAAGCAGCAGGTAGGAAAGATACAGGATGACTGCACAGAAAGCTAGCTTTTTGGGGAAGCATATTCCCAAGACGAGTAGTAGTTCATGTAGTCAGAATCGTTGTGGGGACTAGTCACCACATCTAAATTCACTAATATCAAAATTAAGTCATTACCAAAAGAGCAAAGAGCCCCTTAGTCTGAATTGCCAAATGCTATGCATCACATTTGAGACTAACAGCGGCCTGCTCACATGAAAGATGAGAGAAGTTAATGCAGCTTACTATGTGAAATAAATAGGTGGGAGCTACAGTGACTCTCAGGACAAGGGATCCTGTAGGAGTCAACCAGTAAACTTACTGCTGGAGGTAACTGCCTTTTTATTTTCCTGCATGATTGGGAGATAGTGACTTCAGTCGTTCCCAATTCATAATAAAGATACGTCTATGTGACACCTAAGTGATACCCCAGCTCACTAGGGTACCAGAAGAGATGTACCACTGGGAACACAGAGGTGTGGGCTGATGTTCTCTACGGAGGAGGATGAAGCCTTTTACACAGAGTTCCCTGCTGCCACAGTCATAGTGCTATTGCTATTTTCACATCTAACTAGGCTACTCGAAGCTGTCGGATGCAGCACAGACATGCTCTTGTTCATATCAAGGTAACTATCCTTACAGTAATGCAAAAAGTCTTAAACAATGACAGATATCCTACGTGCACCAGAACTCATACTGTGGAAAGTGAAAACAGCAGATTCTTCTGTTTCCTTTTGCCTCTGTATTTTTCCAGTGTCTCAAGTGGTGGCTAATCTGTAGCACAGAGGTCAGAGGGCTCAGTGTGCAAGTTCATAAGTGAAGGCAATGTTTCTAAAATGTACAACAGATAACGGGAGAATTCTAGGAGAAAGCTGTATGGTTTAAAACACCACACTTTCTTCTTCTTTTACTACTTTTTACATCAGCAAACAATCATTACAAAATTATGGTTACATCTTACACTCGTTGTACACTAATTATGGCCCATTATTAATTTAAAAAATCATTCTTTTCCTAATTTGCAGAACTTTATTCTTACCCAAACTCCTAAACATCTGATTACCTTCCAAATCAAAAGTCTAGTTGCCATAATGTGCCTAGTGATGTCTCCAGAGTCACTCACACACCTCCCTCTGTTGGACTTAAGCCTGTCTGTTTTTACTGAAAGTAGGAAAGGGAGAGCAGAAAAGTCAATTTTGCAGGTATTCTGGTCAAGGTCGAAGGGTTTTACTGAACAGAAAGGTTGGGCCTCATGCTAAATTTCTGGGGCTTAGAGCAGTGTTCAGCAATTTGTTTTCAAATGAGCTCTACAAGTTTTCTCAGCTTGGAACACTAGCTATTATGAAAGACACATCCTGCCAGCTCAGTTCACCTCTGCAGCTGGTTGAATAAGCTCTTTCAGTGGTTATAAGATTGCACTTTTCCAGTATATAAAAAGGCTACCAGGTTGCCTCTTCCTAGTCACTAGGTACGCTGCACACACAAATAATATTTTTCATCTCATGTCCAGTTATACTGGCACATAAATGCTCATCAATGTTGACTGCACTGCACAGAGCTTGTACAATGGTATCTAACTTCTACTAGAGTTTTTTCAGTGAACCATGTCTTTCAGAGCATTCCTAGCTGAGGCAGCGTTGCTTTCTGCTGTATTTGTTTTCATACTAAGTTCCTTCTGGGTCACACTCTAAACTGTCAGTGGCATAAGTTTTCTGGTGTAGCAGGGAAGAGTTTTAATTAAAACCTGCCTTTCTACTTCTTACTCCATTAGCATACGTGCTATTGTACTGCAAAACCTCATAACGACAAACCCTTCCATTTGTTCTCTCTCTGTCACAATGAGAGAGAAACCGCAATTGCTATTAATGATTATTACTGAAATAACAGGATGCAATGAATTAAGTTGGTCGTATTTTTTTCATTCTTAAAAAAGTCACGCCATTGACCAACTTATCACAGTGATAACTAAATTACCATATTTATTTCCATATTTAGTAATGTAAATAATGGAACATATTGTGTCATTCATAGCTGGATTTCATGCAGCTTGGAAGTTTAAGGAAAAGACTCACCTATATGTGGGAAGTTGGTTTGCATTAAGATTGGCCTGAGTTTAAAACACATCAGTTACAAGTAATGAGTCAAAAAAAGTAGAATTCCTAAAATGTTGCCAGATTAATAGTAGCCACAAAAAAAGCAATACAAGATACAGATATATCCTTTATTTTATTAGACTAAAAGTTTTCCTCTAAAGTTAACTTCTCCAGGTTCAGAGAGGTTTATGAATGATGAAGGTGAACATGCCCTTGAAATCCTCCTTGACCACAGCTTTAAAAACAGCGTACCAGAGCAGAGGCATCCCCTTCTGCTTCAGAGGCGTTTTTAACTTGGACCTTTGCACAGATAGCCTAACACATTTGCATTTCAGACAGTGGAAGAAAAATATGTGTAACTCATAAAATGCTTCTGTGGCAAAGTCACAGGGGAGACGCCAATAGAATACAACCTTCTCCCTACCTCCCCTGGAAAGGTAGAAAAAGTTAAACCAAAAATATGTCAGCAATTTAGCGTTAAGTAATTTGGAAACTACCCGAATCAGAAAGAAATTCAGAATTGCTGCACCAAAACCTATGTTTCCCCTCACCCTAAGATTTAAGTGTCCTTATTACTTTAGGCATTTTTTTTCTTTTGTTAACAAGCTGCATGGGCCTTAAGAGACTGCCACGATACCAAAAAATTCATAGCAAGGTGTGATTTGACAGTATGCTGATATGCATACTGTATTGTGAGTAGGAGACAACAGTTTACCAAATCATTTTTTGATGAAAAAAATAACTTGGCCACCAAGAAAGGTCTCCAAAACCGACAGCCAGACACAGATTTCAGGGGGACAATCACCATCTGCTTCCAGCCAAACAATAATTTGTATCTGTAAAATGTGTAAATTCAGCTACTTTTACAGCATTCTGTTTTTTTGTAAAAGTGCTGGATTTTGACTTATTTTGCTCCTCCAGTTTATCTTCTCTGAAATGTTCAAAGTCTGACAAAAAAGAACTGGTGGAAAGGATCTACATGCATGGAAGAATGGACATGAGAAGAAATACCACCAAGGAGGCTTCAGCTGCCAAGATTCTTCCTCTGCCAAGCTTTTACCTTAGTACTTTCCTTTATTTCTCCTCTATGTGGTAAGCAGATGGATTCACACTTCAGTATCTGATGGTATCACAAATCAGTGAATCTCTGCTTGACTGAAGTCTTGGAAGCAAGAAACCAATTAATTATTTTAAGCTTGCAGAAGCCAGACAACCCAGAGGAGTTCTGCCAAGCAAAGATGGAAGAGAATTTATGGATGTGATTGTGAACTTCTGATAAACTGACACTGGTGGGGAAAAAGTCTGGTTCATTTCAGAGTGATGGGAACACGTTTCCAACAAGTATAAGGAAAAATTGTGATAGATGGCTGGAAAAACATCCAGTTCCAGCTTTTTTCTACAGGTATCTCAAGTCCTCATTTTCACCTCTGGTCTTGCTGTCGAGTAATCCCTGTGCAATATAGGATTGGTCCATCTGCTGCTTGTACTTCAGCTACATGCCAGCATTTTCTCTCCTTCACTGCAGTATAATGCTTCACACTGTGTTGTTTCCTCTATTTCCATAACCCAAACATCACTTCAAGTTTTGTCTTCTAGATGACCTCCTGTTTTCCACAGTGAGCTTTTTTTTATCTCTTCCCTTTATTCACTCTTGCAGGTCTTTTCTGAAATGTCTACAAATTAACCAGCTATCTTCTTCGATGCTGCACACCAAAACCAGCCACAACATTTCAATGGTATTTCTCTAATGCCAAATTGCAGATGTTACGCAGCCTTGCAAGGACCTGCCTGGTATTTTCCTGGTGATGGATCTATGGAGGAAATACAGTATCATGATGGAAGAACCACACTTCCAGCTTCTGCTCATCTGACTATCAACCATGATTCTGCATCGCGTCACATTGGCTTTTTGTTTTCTACAGACCGTAATAGTGAGGGTAACTTAGCACAGAAGCAACACAGCAATAAAAAGTCTGCAGGGAACCTGCAAGCAGGGTATTTTTCCACGTATTTGTCTGAAGCGTACTAATACTAGGACTGACTAAGTAAACAGATTCTCAAGTTGAGCAATGAACTGTCATCTCTTTCTCTCCTCCCACTATAGAGGTACACATACAGTCTCATACTGCACTCATTTAAAGAGATCTCCCTGCTTAAGCACTATATAGCAGACATGCAGACATGCATGGAATGAGATAGGCAGTTGCTGCGAAACGTTGGGCCAACTACTCCTCATTTTCTGTGCGACAGTAGGGCTGACTGACCAACTGGTAGACAAAGCTAAAGATAAACCCCGTTTGGTTATTTACAGATTCCCAAACCCAAACCTGATAAGGGTCCATAATGATTAACAGACAGCTGCTGAACATAATCGCAGCAGTCCGTAGTTCATAAGGACCGAAAACATGGTGCTTCTTCAGTGGGAGATCAGAGCAGCGAACAACAGCTACTACGTGCTCAGTTTCCAGCAACTTGTGCAGAGGCAGAAACACCAAGTCCTCCCTCAATGGAGCTGGCTAATTACAGTTCATTTCTACTGTCTGTGGTTTTGCAGTCCTTGCCTCTACCCCATTAAGGAGATGAATTTGCTAACATCAGGGCCTAAAATGCTCTTTTCTATCTTTTTCATCGTTTCATTTCATTCTTTTGTCTATTAGTTGCCCCTTTATCAAAGTCAAGAAATACAAACGGGTTTTGCAAAGGCAAAGCAAGCAGACTAAGCAGTAATTTTTTTATGGAATGCTAGCATCACTAAACAAAAAGCGCCCTGAACCCCCATTTCTACATTTCAAAGGCTCTTCCTGAGATTGCTTCTGCACCTTCCCAACAGGTGACTTAACTAATACCTACAGAAATTGTGCTGTTGAGTAAAATTCACATACAGATGGCCCCCAACACTACTAAGTCTCATCTGGAGCAGTTTAATGGTACTGCTTCTCATGGGGAAAACATCAAAGGAGAGATTTCACCTTTCGCAGGTGCAAATTTCATACCTGTCATCAAAGCAGCTATTTTGAAAACCTGCTCTTACAAGCTACAAACCTCTTGCAAGTTTATGCAGCTGACACAGGGACAGGAGACATGAAATTCTGAGCATTAACAGAATGAAAAAGCAGCTTCACAGCAGTCACTGCTTACAGGTCCTAACAGATATAATTCACATAAACAGTAAGAACATTAATATTACAGAGGTTTCCTCCCCCCCCTTGTATATTAAAAGTATGCATCATGGGTTTGCTGCAACATTATTTTAAAACGTTTAGGGCCGTATTGCCCCGTTTCTCTGCCTAGAAGCTCAATATTGTTTGTGCCTGTGGACAAATACCTATAACTCTGTACCATAATATACCATAACTCTGTATGTCTAATCGTGGTGCTGGTTTGCTCTACAAACTGCTCTCCTGACAAGATGAACATCCGGTTTAAATGGTGGTGGCACAGCTTCTGAAGAATGCTAGAACGGATGCCCTCTTTATGTGGAGAAGTTAATGGGAAGAGGTATTGAAAAATAAACTACATTGGAATAGCTCCACTCTCCCTGCAGACACGCTGATCTGAAATAAAAGTCACTTTATTCTGAAAATAATTATTTCCCTCACAAAGCTCAGTGGTAAATCTGGCCTTGAAAGAACTGACTTGCTTTTCAGCTCATAATACAAAGAACCACAGAATATGGAGTTCATGCAAATAACTTGTTCAAAGAAAAACTTAAAAGTTGCTTGCCTTGGTAGACAAAAAAAAAAAAAAAGTCTGTTTTTTATCAAAATGTTAACACAGACTGTTATTTGTCTTTTTACAACTAATGATCAGTCCTTTCAAGACTGATTTTGATATGGTGGGCTTCTAAACAGGAGATGTAAGTAGCCCTTTCTGCTCCTTGCTGGAACACAAGCGTGGGGGAGACCGGGGACAGGCCCCCGTTTGCTTCTCCTAGGACAGGTAGCTGGAGAACAGCTAAGGTTTAGAACTGAGCAAGTACTGTAAAAAACCTAAGTAGAAGCAGTTTACTGGCAACAAATTGCTAAAACCCTTAAAAAAAATGAGAAAATTGTGGCTCCCTAAGCACAGTTCATTCCTTGGGAGTCCTGTAAGGTTGCTCAGCAACATACCACAATTACTGTGGGTCAAGTCCTCGGGACATAATCTAGCCTATTGACTTTAATTCAACTACCTCTGGCATAAGGTACTGCCAACTGTGAGCAAGAAGAAAACAGAAGCAATGCAGGCTGGAGAGCTCTCAGAAGACATCGGCAGGAAGTTTCACACGGTTTCCAAATGTTTTATCCAAATTGTTCCATCCTGCTCAATTCAAAATCTGTGTTCTATGGTCATTCTTTGAAAGAAATAATTCAGAAACAAATTTTAATTTCGATTTTATGGTAAATCAAGAACCAAAGTCCACTGATGCAGTGAGACATTTTTGAGTTCAAACCATTTTCCAGTACTCAAGACTCCCGCTACAGATAGTCTCTCTCAAAAAAAACAATGCCTAATCTTGGTGAAGAATTCTTAGTAAAAATACTTTCCAGTCTATCAAGCATAGTTGTTCACAACAAGCTTGACCAGAAAGTCACCCTTTCCCCTTGTGGATAACTTGACCCTTTCGAAACCCATTCAGCTAATACATTACTGGGAAACTTCACTGTAAGTCACATTTTGAATATTATCACATGTGACTCTCCAACCTTTCAGGAGGACAGAACTGCTTTGAGATGTATATACATGCGTTTTTTAGGGAAAGACAGCTATAAATAGGAGATGAGACCTTGGGATGGCATAAAGTTCCACGGAGTATTTGGCTTTTGTGTGTAAAACACACACAGCAGCTTTCCGACCCAGGCTGCAGCAGGCACAGCACAAGCAGCAGCAGTCAACAATCCTCTGCACAAGTGTTCTGGCAAAGTCCCGAAAATATTACCTTTACTATAAAAGAGGGAGATCATATGGGTTGGAAGAAAAGAAATTTCTTCAGAAAACATTTTCTCTCTCACAGGAACTGCACAGGAACTATAATCAGTATGACTTTTAAGCCCAGGTTTATAAGGAATATTAGTCCACCCACTGAAATCCAAGTATTGTTGGGGACAGGGGCGGGAGGTGTTCCCCCTCAGAGAAATACTTGAGTCAATTTTAAACCTATTATTTTTATTACAAATTCACTTTCAAATACTTGTGCAAATTTTGCTAAAATACATTTCTTTTGGATGAAATCTGGGTTTGAAGTTTTCTATTTAAACCACTGACAGAACAATGATCACAGGGAAAACAAACCCACCACCTTATTGCATTAAACAAAGCGTGTAGTTGTTTGTAGATTTACAGTTCTTGATGGATACAGGTTTAAAACTGATGGCCTGAAAGCTTGAATAATCCTAGACCCTGGTATTTTACAAAGGCAATATGTGATAAAGACGCTCAACGCGGCCCCCTGGACCTGGCAGTCCGTGGGCACTGCACCCCAGCCTGCTTACTGACAGCAGCATGCTGCCATATGGCTGCTCCTTACCAAACCTCAGCTAATTACTAAATGACATTCAGTTTCCTTAACGGAGATGATTTTAGAAGAAACCAGCAGAAGCCGTAGAGAAAACTTTGAGTATAAACTCATAGCAGGATACACAGATACACAACTGTAAATGCACATACGTACAATTGTAACCACAGACCTATGTCAGCCTTAGCCCTCAGGGAAGAACCACAAACATATAAAATGTGAGCTTTGAAGCACAAATCAAGCGAGGAAAGCAGCATTTTGTTTGAATCATTACTAATACAGGCATCTACATATCTAAACTAGTTTCTCTAAGGGGCTAGCTTGCGGTTTGAAGTACATTCCTTTCAAAATCTATCCACGCTCTTTCTGTGAAGGCTAATGATAATTTTATCTCTTCTGAGCCTTGCAGTAATAAATGTTGACAGCCCCAGATGCCAGGTCCTTGGTGAGAGCATCTGTTTGTTTATTCAGGATTAAGTTAAACTACTTAGCCGCCATTACAGTAAATCCACCTCTCCTACAGACCTTCTTAAGAGTACTGAAGAAAACAATGAAAAAACGCATACTGTTGTGAGATCAATCGCGTTCAGAAGGCTGAGAAATCTTTGACAATTTATTCTTGGCGTGGAAGGGTGAGGAATAGACTGCATCAAACACCAAGTGCTGCTTGAGCAACACAGAATCCCCCCAAAAAAGAAAAGAAAAAGGCAGTGCGAGCTGCTCTTTGTCTTGATTTCATCACATCACACCTTGATACCGCAGCAGACTTTCAAATGAGAAAGAGGGACTGTAAAGCTTGATCCTGCAGCCTTTGTCCAACAAGGAATGAGTTTAGATATCTACATAATTATGCTCTGGTATATGAAAAAAGGACTGGATGCTTTTTTTTTTTCCTGAGGCAATTCACAATAGACCTTTACCATCTTTCAATATTTGAAATGTAAAGACCTTTAGATTTAATTTCCGCTTCTTTAAGGGCATGAAGGAATGTTGTGCTCTTACTGACAGGAATGCAATTTGAGACTCCAAATTAACAGACCTGTAACACAGATGCCATTGCTTCACACTGGCAAAAAATTCTCATGTATCATATAAAGATCTAAAGCTGTTAGTGCGTCAACATGTATGGGATACATATTAAGCAGTCAAAGAGCAAAGAAAATATTTGAAAAGGGGATTTTCAAGGCATGCTGCGCTGCAATCTATTTAATTTAAAAAAAACAGTCTGAAGATGGCAGAGCTGGCTTCCATTTTGCCATTTAAGGCAGCTGTAAGGTTGGCCTTTAATTACTAAAAGATGGTGCAAAAGCATGAGACGGCTCCTGCTCACTAGTTGTTTCTGCAGCACACGCAGAAAGCATCTCTGGCTACACCCCAGAGTATCAGCGGGGTAGGCAAGAGTATCTTCATACTACTGGGTCAGAGCGATTTTAATTGTACAAATAAGATTTTGGAGGGTTTTATTCTCATAAATAGGCAATGGATGCTTCATAGACACAGTAGCATGGTCTGCAGGATTAAGAGAATTTGTGTTTGGTAAGACCTGCTTGAGGTACCCAGGGACCCCTGCCCACACAGGTACCTCTCTGGATTACTGTCCTTGCTTTTCCCAGCCTCATGCCACCAGTGTTTCTCCACCCTGAGCTGGAGCTGATGTGGGAGGGGTGGCCGGCTGGCTCACAGCAGCTTGTCATAATGCCAAACACCCAGCGAGAGGTGGGCGGCAAGACTGCCGGAGGCTGCATCTCTGTGGCTGGGAACTCATCCTCAGCTCTCCGCATCAAAGGAGAAGAAGCCGCTACGCTGATGCCGCTCGGCAAACAGCTTCTACAAACCTCCCGGGCTGAGCAGAGACTGAGCAGACTTTGTGCATCCCGAGGCAAGAAGCTGCATCAGCCCAATGTGATCGGTCCCCAGAGGAAGGGCTCTGCAGTGGGAAAAGCCGTAGGAAGTGGGCTGAGGATGGGCTGCCAGGAGACGCTCCGAGGTCAGGGCGGCGAACGAGCAGCTTCCTCTCTGCAAGATGCTGCGCAGCGCTTCCCCCACAAGTTCATGGAGCAAAAAATGATCGCAGGCAGGAAAAACATATGACATTTAGTAACATAAATTGACAAGTTCTCAACAGGAACGAAAATATTTTTTCCACTTTGTTTCTTTATATAAACAGTATTTGATTTTTAACGTGCAAAAGACTGACAGGGCACAAAGCATAAAATAGATAGCAATCTCCGTAAACCAGGATGGCTGTTATCAGATTGGCAACATAAGAGGCCATTGTTAGAGCTAAAATTACCTCTCACGGTCTCACGATACGCTCCACCAAAGGACACTGTGTCCCACTGCAAAGATACACTGCTTACACAGACATCCACTACAGGGGTCAGGAGGCAAAGGTCCAGGAGAAGTGGAGACTGGACCACTCGCCAGGTTTAGGGAGCCAGGCTGGCTCATTCTCAAAAGGCTGGATTCGCACTCCAAATGCAGCAAAGGTTCAGGAGAAAGAGAGAGAAATACTGAATACTTCTGGATTTGATTATGCTCATGGAGCGCAGGCTGTTGACACCCTCTGACATTCAAAAAAGACAGCATTTTGTTTATCAACACCAAGTATGGCCTTGAAAGCTTCAAGTACCCGCAGCCCTTATTCCAACAGGTAAATGAGCACTAGTAAGGATGCCAGTCACTATCCCAGTGATTTTCACAGTACTACTCATTATTCTACTCAATTAGAAACCCAAAGGGCAAGGAAGCTGGTTACTGCTACAGTCATCTTCTTCTGCAGCACCATTCATGAATTTTCCTGTAGGCTCCAAAAAACTGTTTCTTTGGTACTCGTCTCACACACAAATGTTTTTGAATGGCATCTATCTTCCTTGACACTTTCATTGTCAGAATATCTTGATACACACCCACCATCAGGAGTCTGGAGTACCCAAGATAACAATTTCAGGAGAAAACCAGAAGCTTAAACAACTTTGTTTTGGTGAGTTTACCTTTGAAGGAAGAACACTAGAAATTATTTAGGACCTCCTGGTTTTCAATTACGCCTTAAAAAGCATATAGTATCTTTGAAAGAAATCTAATCTGACCTGAAACAACTTGCAAAAAACTTGTGACTCCTCAAGCTCAAAAAGACTGTTGCTTATCCCACGCATTGACAGCTGGGACCTGGAAGCAATAGAAAATACACCAAGGAAAACCATTTCAAATATGATTTGCAATGCTGTACTGGCAAACTGCATTACGCCACCCATGTGTAAGCTGAGAGGCAGGAGCGGGCAGTGGACAGGGCAGAGCTAGGATCACTGAGAGGAGGGGAAAGCAAAGATGGGAGGGAAAGAACAGGATGAGCTGAAGAAACCTGGAAATCTGTGCTTGCTGCTAAAGATATGCTGCTGCTGCAGGGATGTGAAGATGGGGGTGAGAGACTGCTGCCTGTGGGAATGGCAGCTATGGCTCACGCACCCTAATAATTATAATCATTAATAACAGATGGATTCTAGGCATAGATAAAATTTACTACATAAATCTTACGCACAACAAAGTGTGTGTTCCTTATGGAGGGATCTTATGCATGCATTATGCCCTACAGGGAGGCATAAGGCAAACAGAAATATACAGAGGGTCTTTTCTCATGGCAATTTAATGGGTAAGCATATTCTTTGTGGCCAAAATGGTCATTATTCCCATTACCATAGACTAAACAATGGGGAAGACAGAAAGGTTTGCAGGGAGGTGGTCACTCATGGCACCTCTTGTTCATTACTTGTTTTGGGTTATGTCACACCACAATAATTAAATATACACTATTGTGGCACGTTATATTTTTTTGTTACACAGAATCCATAGAGTTTTGGCAATAGAAAACTGAACAAGAAATATGAATAAGTAGTTTATTGAAGACATGAGTGTCTTGCCATGTAGGAAGTAACTTGTTTAATGAGCACAATCAGAGTCTTTTCTAAAATAACAGCTTTGATTAGCAGCAGATAGTAGTGGTCATGGAACTCACTGATTTCTTATAATTGGCTTTATTTGAGATAGACGCAGCATTAATTTTTCCACACATGAAATGCAAGTTTTTTACTCACCAAGGTTTAATGATCAATGATCTCTGTATTTACTGCAGCACATCTTCAGTAATTAAGTCTCTTAAACTTCTCTTTGTTCTGCTAGGTATGGAAAGCCAGTGAATGAGTTTTCATTTAAAGGGTGCGGGGGAGGTGAGTGGTGGAGGAGAAAGATTTTTTACTGAAGGTTAGGGGGGAGGATTAAACAGAAATGGCTTAGGATAAAGTCAGACGTTTACTCATAGTAATTGAAGGGAGCCGGAGGAGCGGGGCTCCTGGCACTGAAAGCACTGTGTGACAACAAAAAACAACCTCAATCCCTCCTACTCCCACCATGCACTGAAGAAGGAAAATTATAACAGCTCCTCCACCAGTGCTTGAGAGATTTAGCAGTGAGAAATGCCTGCAAGAAGTCAGCGGCGAGGCTGAGAGGGCACACCGAGGAGCAGTGGGCTCCACTGTCCCCTGTCCCCCTGAAAGCTGAGGAAGACAGCCTTGGCAGGGGCACCATGCAGAAGAGAAGGATGTATCCCTAGGCTTTGTGCTGTGTTGTGCTTATGAAACCCTTCTTGCTCTACTGGCTGCAATAAACATTAGCAGTCTGGCTTGAAGATGACTTACGGTCTCATGGTGTCACGGAGCAGCATCACCCAGCGGCACCCCATGGATTGGGGCACCGGGAGCAGCGGGGGCTCCCCGTGGCGGGGCAGGGCAAGGTCCTGCAGCCATGGCCCATCCCACCACCCCAGCCGTGAGCAGGGCAGC
>VYZM01004625.1:66252-148192 GCA_013398915.1 Dromas ardeola | reverse complement strand
CCAGGCCCCCCCCCCCCCCCCCAGCCGTGAGCAGGGCAGCCACAGGGCAATGGGGCAGCCCCAGCCACAGCTGGGCCAGGATGTGGGCCTGGCTCAGGGGACTCGTGGCCAGGCCAGGCTGTGGGGAGCTGGAGAGCAGCCCTGCCGGGGCAGGGGCTGATGGCGCGGGGGTCCTGGGCACATGGGGGTCCTGGGCCCTGGGGAGGAAGAGCTACGAGATGCATCCCAGCACCAAGAACATGGACGAGGCTCAAGATGCCGCTTGGGCTTTTGTGGGACGGACACAGCTGCCCCCTGTAGCCAACAGCAAACCGAGCCCGATATTCCTCCGATTTGCACTGAAACAAAACAGCAACACGGTGGTTTTGTTTATTTTAATTATTTTTTTTTTTTTAATTAAAGTCATTTGTATTTCTTTCAGAGCTAAGAGACAACCTGCTCCCCAGGCCCTGATCCAGCAACACCTGTCCCTACCATCAGAGGCCTCCGCGTTTTATGGCCACGAACGTGGCTGCATTTATGCGCAGGCGACAGCACGTGCAGCACACCAGCATTTAAGAAAGTCCGTGGTATCAGTACTACACTACATAGTTATTTAAATACATAGTAAACCAGGTCTTACGTATGTAAGGAAACACTGTAGATGAAATACGCCTCCTTCCTGTCAAAGGTAACAATTTTTAATGACTAATTTAAGATAATGCATTTAAAAGATGCGGCCTACTGCATAAATGGAACGTACCTGTGGACAGCTCAATTTTTAACTGTTCAACATCTTCTCTCAGTTGAAGGACAAACTTTCTTGACTGTTAATGATGAGAAAAACTAACAACCGCTGTCCTGCCTCAAGACGTCCCCTCCTCCAGTTGGCCACAAACCAAGTGGAAATTCCAGATGGGGAGGCAATGATTTATATATCTGCCTCCGTCAAGCCTCCCCCCAAACCCTAAATTTGCTTCTGACTAAGTGGGAATCAGTCCTGCCTGGAACACTTTAAACACTGCTGTATCTTTACAGTAAGTTCAACACCAGGTTTTGCTTCAGCCAGACTTGTGAGATTTTTGTCCATACTACTAGCAAATTTAATTTTATTGTGCTTGACAGAAAACAATTCTCCTGTTCTGGCGTGTAGGTTTTTTTAAGCACACCATCACGCTTAAACCAGCAGTCATATTCCTGCCTACTACAACCTGCTGTTGTAAGTTTAATTACAATTCCTTCATGTTTAAAAAGACATTTTTGTTACTAACCATTGAAATAAACCCAATTCACAAGTACAAGAAAAGGCCATTTTTACTTTAGGCTCTGGCTCAGTTCTCCAAGAGAAAAGGATCTCACTAACAAGCGTTCACTATCACATTTTTCCCCTCAAGTCTTTTCGTGGATAAACAACAACAAAACTCACATAATCTACTGACTAGATCTTTTACTTTCGGACTGAAATAAATGCTCGTCCTTGTTTAATGGATTAAGAGAGACTGAAAAAAAATAATTCTCCTCTTAATTCGTTTCCCTTGTTGATGCAGAACAATTCTTCGTTTCATGCAGTAAATGTTTCTCCAAGTGATCCAACTTCAGATCAGAACAAAGTATCATCTTTTCATACAGCTCTTGAGAAAGGCTTCAGTATGTGCAGTAACTTCTGAAACAAATGATACTTATCCAACAGTGAGCATGTTCCAGCAGAGGTTTTTAAAAATCTAATTGGGGCTCTAATTTGAAAATACCTCTTTTCGGCTGGTGGTTTTGCAAAAGAGAAATGTCTCTTAAGCCTGTAAACATCAGGCATTCAAATGCAATTAAGTGATCTATACGTAACATTAGGATGCTGTAAGTCACTGCTGTAATACTTAACTATTGCAGCTGAATCCCTGAGGAGCTATAACACACAACATGGAGACAAGAAGAGAGGCCTCTTATAAAGCGCGCAGTATATCTTACTTGCATTGAGCGGAGCTCCCAGAGGAATCCTCAAGCAGAGAGACGAAGCCACAACTCATTCAGGCAGCCATTAAGTGAATCTAAATAATCAAGAGCTGTGATCTGAGCAGGAGATGACAGGTGAGCAGCACCAGACTACTCTGAATTCAGAGTTTTTCAAAGGATGGGCTACAGAGGATGAAAGCTGCCCCCTGTCCTTAGCCCAGCAGGGCAGCGTGAATGCCTGCAGAGCAAACACACCTGGATGAATGATGCCCTGAGGCTGCATGATCCAGTTGGACAAGACGTGGCCCATCAACAAGATAACTTGCCCAAAGGACAACAAGGGTCAGACCTAGCAGCAACTGGGAGATGATGGACATGAGGCAGGAGCTAATAGAGACAGAAACTTCAAGTTACCGCCCTGGATCTGAAAAGGAAGCTCTTAGAGATGCCAGGGACAGAGCACGCTTTGTAGCTACCCAGTGACACCAGTCATCTCAAATAACAAACTATTTCTATGAAAAAAGGTGGGTGGTTTGGGTTTGGGTTTGTTTTTGTTTTTTATCATCTGAGGCAAATGCAAGTGTAGAGTCATATATTTGGGACAATCCACAGGCTGTGAGAATTGCCATTTTCCCGTTTCTATACCCTTTCACCACAGGGCAGGATCCGTGAGCGGATAACCTTCACTTCTTTTACAGACTGGAGCTTTGCTCTAATACATGCAGAAGTGTCACTGCAAATTTCATCCTCCTCCCTGAAACCGTCCAACCTAGTGGGCATGATCGGTGCCTCATTTACTGTGTCTGCAGCTGGTAAACCTATTCAAACAACTCTACTTGCTAGAAAAATTATCATGGTAACCCTAACAGCTTTGTCTTGGAGCACGACTGCCATTCGTCTTTCCTCAGTGGGCAACAACTCAGTCGTGCTCCCATTTGCCCCAACGGTGCTTCAGTATTCAGCTGTCAGTTTATGTAGGCTAACAACACATGCGAAGGTCTTTCCAGTTTTTCAAGATGGGATCTACTGCCTTAGAATAAGTCGAAAACTAAAGCTAGACAAAAAAGTATAAAGAATTTAAGGGAAATTGAACAAATCGGCAATATATATTATCATTTGAAGATTCACTTTCAATGAACCGAGTCAATGAAGATTCAGTTTCAATGAACAGAACAAGGGCCCTGCAGAGAGACTGCATTATGCATATGAATTTTGAATGGAACAGAAGGACAGCTAATAAATGGATAGGAATAACCAAAATTGGGAGAATGCGACCAAAGAAAGCCTGCGAGGAAGTCTGGGGGAAAAAAGCATGGTAAACAGATAACAGAACCTGCTTACTGTATTTTTAGTTTTTTTCCAATCTCTGAAAATTAAATGTTCTGTAAGACAAGGCAGCAGATGCAGAAAGGAAGCAGATATACAGACAAAGGCAGCAGATGCAGAAAGGAGTTACTGATGACTTGTTCTTTCTCATCTATACTGCTAGCATTTGGTTCTCCTAAAAACAAACAAACAAAAAAACGTTCCCACTAGCAGAAGCATTTAGGACAACAGATGTCTTTTTCCTTGTCAGGAATGAGTTGTAATGTCCTTAGAAATCTGGCCTTTGAACGTTCCCTGCTTGAGAGCAATTTGCTCAGTTCTGTCACCCTGTCCTCTGGTAAAATAAGTCACACACAAAGAACAACATAATGCTGAGTAATCAAAGCATTTAGGGTTTATCTCTATATTCTGTTTATTTCTATATCACTTCCTGATATGCTATAGGCTACCTCTTCCTCTTTTCGTGACTAGGTATAACAAAAGCAACTGCTGGAATCCTATTATCTAATTATCTTGTTAGATCCTGCAAGGACTGTTGTGCTCATATAAGCAGATCACACGCATTTTGGCCTCTCAGTTTGCTTTCTTATCTAGCACACAAAACATAATGTTGTATGTTCTCTAAACGTGCTGGGTGTTCGAGTTGTCAGAAATTCTTTTCTTTGTCACTGTCATCACTCAGGTTGTTTTCAGACAGAAGCATCTCCTAGTCTAGCAAGAGCTATAGGGTTAGAGTGCCCCACCAGACCAGGTTCAGGATGCAGCCCTTTACCTCAGCAGCTCTTACAGGTGCCGGTGGCCACTGACAACACCAGGATAAAATCGCTGGTTTCCAGTCTTGGAGCTGACAAGGCATATACGTTTCTACTGGTGGTCACTTGCTCCTGTGTCTTTAGCTTAGGTTCTTGCTCTGAGCCTCAAGAGTCTGAATACAACTGGACCAACATCAAATTACTTTGCATTACTGACTATTTTGAAAAGCACATCTGAATTTGGTCACTGAAGAAGACAGACGAATTATAAGGTACAGGAAAATTGCGCCCAGCACACCGTGGTGGTGCCCCTGCACGCACGGATGAAAAACAGAGAAGCACTCCAAGCAGAAGAGTTGTCATTCGTAAAGAACTTCTTATAATCATCCCAGGGAGCTCTGCCCCTGAAACGCTGACAACACAGGCAGCATGAATATAACTCTCCAACTCAAAACCTCAGGGCTGTTACCACATTGCTCTCAACTTGCACACATTGCACCACAACTTGCTCTCCCATTGCTCTGCTACCTCCAGATTGCTTTTGCCATGCTGATATTCTTTTAATTACTGAACTAGATGAAGCTGACCGACAATGTAAGGTAGTTGAAAGAAATAAAGTCTACCGTCTCTAAACTCTATGAATGCGCGAGGTCCTAGATTTTTTTGAAAGCAAATCCAAAAATAGTTTGAAAAACTCTGAACACTTTCTAGCAGCTTTTAAACATCCAACCAGCAATTTATATTCTCTCCAGGAAGAAGAACTAAGGAACAGCAAGGTTTTTTTTCAGAAAACAATACAACATGCTATTGTTTTCTCCCTTCCACTCACCTCATCTACTCTCCAATGCAAAAGAATAAGCTTCAAACTCTTAAAAATGTATCTATTCAGCTGTTACATTTATGTTGATTCTATTCTTAATTTGCAGAAATACTTGGAAAACACCTGTGAAACATCCCAATACAAATTCTGAACTGAACAGATCCTGGTTGCAGATAACAAAACAACACTTTCAAGACTGTACTCCTTGTGAAACAGAGGCTATTCTTAACTATTGCACTATATAAGCGCTAACCTATATTTCAATACAGCCTTTGTGTCCAGTCTGCCTGCTTGTAATAGGCTAGAAGAGAAGCACACAGTTGAAAGCATGATCCAGTATGGCAAATCCTATCAACAGTCAATCCATTTCAACGCCTTGCCTCTGATGTGACCCTGCAGGGGAGAGCAAAGTCTTTAGTCACCTCCCAGCTAGTTATGATCCAGCAAGCTCAGGGCCTGAGAGAACACAGATTTCTTCTCAGCCCCCTTAACACAACTACTTTACGCCCTGGTTTATTTTGATTAAATTTTGGGTTTTGTTAGAATTCCCTTAGCGTACGTAGCTCTTGACATGGAAAAAATTACATAGCTCTCATAAAATGAGGAGAAATATTTCATTCCTCCTCTTCCTGTAGCAGCAAGTATTGTAATAGAAAAAACACAATTAATTTTGTCAGCTGAGCTTTTGATTATCTAAAGGAATTTTTAAAGCCTAGAAGGGAGGGTAAAGATTTGAATAATGACATTAAATGTAAGTAGTGGCTACTGATAGCTTCAAAACTTCTTGCTTATATTGCACTGCTCTGCTAACTGCCTCTCCAGATTCAGAGCAGCAGAAACCAGCAGGAAAGAAATGGAATGGTGTGCAATATATAAGATGTATTTGATAAAGAAATGCAATTCACTTCTAGATTTTTTTAATTTTTTTTTTTTTTTTTTCAGCAGCGTAGCTATGGCCTTCAAGTATGAATTCTGGGACAAATTACTGTTTAGGTAAATGCATCAACAGAAATTCAGTGCAATGGATTTGATGCATATCAAAGATTGGAAATACACAAGGCTCTTTGGTGAAGGAAAGTAATAATGGTACGCTTAGACACTTCATTAGTGAGGAAATGTCAAGCTAAGACTGTTAAACTTTCGTATTTGTCATCCTTGTTTCTGCTCATTTTTGTCTTAAGTGCTAATGTTTACAGCCTATATACATTGCTAACATGACATCAAGCGTTATGGCAAATGCACTGCTACTATCAGCACATACTTAGCACTCGGTTCTCAGCATGTCCTTAAATATCGTTTTCAGCCCGTGCACCTGCAAGTCAGTACACACGTCTATTATTATATGCCACTGTATTTGCACATAACTGTATTTATCCTCTTGCAGTAATACTTATCTGATAAAAATGTGAAAAATGTTTTTGTAAGTTCTATATGTAATCTAGCAGCCCAGGAAATACTAGTATGTCCAGCATATTCAATTTCCTTTAAAAAATAACGTTGGTACACTGGTAATTTGATCAATGAACTCTCAAATAGTCATTTAAATATACGTTTCAGTTAACTGAGTTTTCACAAGTAAATGATGGGAGAAATTCTGTTATTAATACAATATGGAATTTTTTAATACCTGTTGGTAAGGAAAGTGTTTTGGAAGTGGCACAAGGCAAAAGCAAAAAGCCCAGCCTCTCTCCTTCAGGCTAAGCTATCTTCTACATTGAAAAAGACATTTTTGTGGAGCAGAAGTACATCTGACATAGGCATGCACAAACCAATAGTTTTCACATGGGACGTTCTGATTTAACACTTTGTCTGATCTTCCCCTGCCTTCCTTTTCCTCCACAGTAATCCTCCTTTCCTGCCTGGGTCCTCAGTCCTTTTGCTATATTCAGTATCTTCAAGAATTGCCATGTGGCTGTATCTGAAAATAACTGTCAAGAACAAGTTTCATGGTAAGGCATGGGTTTCTCGGGGCGTAAAGCCATGAATGGGATAGAATTGAAAGCACAGCATACTGTATTTTTAAGATAGGTGAAAGGAGTAACAAAACCATTAAGAAATCAAGTAATAAACATTTTCTGCTCTTCTCCTTACTCTGTTCCACAGTTGCGCTCTTCACCCACACAGGTAATGAGGATGTCAGCCTCTGCCTTCACCACGCAGCCACCTCCCCTTCATCCCACTGGGTCCTGCCAGCCTACAGAGTACAGCAGAACAGGGGACCACAGCACACGGCTGCAGAAATGCTGCTCTATCCAAAACACAGCACCACAACAACTGCTTGACCCTGTAACATAACCCCACTCCGAACTACGCTGTTCAGTACCTGTACCTCCCTTCCTTTCCTCTGGAAAAGCAGCCGTCCACTTCCAGGGTAAGCAACTGCAGACGCTTTTCTGGGTGAGGATGGTGCCACCCAAAGCTCTTCGAGCTTAACCCTGCACCTCTCTCCTTTCTGCTCTTGCAGCTCTCCCCAGGCCCAGCAGAAAGACAGATAGATGTTCTCCTGGAGAAGGCAACAAGGAAACGAGGAGGAGAAACCTTCTAAGCAGAGCGATCTTCCAGCGATAGTTCACTCAACAAGTTGGGCTGTGCTGGCAGAACAAACTCTCAGCACTGAGAGGACAGGTGGTCAAACCCATGTCTTCCAGGCTCTTGGAGCCCACTCTCACTAATTCTCAAGATTCAACATCGCAGATTAGCCTCACCAACTTCACATACATGGCAGAAATTCTCTGGCCAGCAAAGCAATTCAGGGAACTGATTCAGCTAAAACAACAGTCTGACAAGAAACCAAAAAAAAAAAAAAGAAGAGAAAAAAAGAAAAAAAAAGAAAAAAAAAAAAGAAGGGACATTATTATTGGGCTGGATTAAATCCTGACCTTCTTCACTGCTGAAACAGCTTTGCTGGCACAACAGAATAGGTAGCAACTCTAGGAACTGGAACATCAAAAACATTGCTCCTAATATACTGTCACTACCAAAAATGAGAAGCTTTTCCACAAGACAGGCTCACAAATGACAGATCTTTACTGTAGACAGAGTTGTACAGCAAATTGATTTGTTAATATTTTATAGACTCTGTATTTGTTCATGAGGTACACGTAAACGTCAATTAGGATAAATACCCCAAATGTGACAGCAGAAATAAGCAATAAAATAAAGGAATTATAGAAACTCCAAGCACTTGAAACTATACATGCTTTGAATTTTACTAGTGCATTTCAGTGACAGAGAGGGGCAATGCAGAATCGGCTGTAGGTCAAAAAACAGGACCTCATTTTCTGCATTCCAGCTGACTATTGCGTGACCTCTAAGTTTCCGTTACAAATTATCCAGCCCTTCTTTGAGTTGAATGGATACACAAGCCGACTTAATGCTCATAAGCAGGGGGTTTGATTTGGATTCTGAAAATTGAAGAGGTAATCAGCTTTAAAGAAGAGAAACTGAAACCTAGTTTTGTCTCGCTTTTCTAGGGTTTTTGTAACCAAAATCTATGTTCTTGTTCCTTGAGAAATGACTTCTGTAAAGTAAAACAAAATTTACCAAACTAGATTGAAACACAGAGTGTCTACCTGTCATGGAAGCTTCTCTACAAACTTATCTGTAATTAGACAGACAAACGCATACATGCTTTATACAGGAGAAAAAGTCAGAAAAATGCAGTGTAACATTCTAGTCATGTGTTGTGTTTTTTTGTTTATAAGCATTCATATAACTAGAAGGCAGTGCAAACCCCAAGAAAGTCTTGTGGAGATTTAAAACTGAACAGATTTTGCTGGTAACACAGCTTATGAAACAGAGTATCACAGCTGACAGGCATTTTGACAAAACTCACGTCCTATATTTTACGATGAGCACAACTGCAGAGGCCATGTGATGATTCTTAGGGCTAATCCTCCCTTCATATGAGCACGTGGAACATTTAATTGGGTTTTCCATCTAGAGGAAATGTTCTTCCTTTAACAAGTATTACAGCTATTGATTATCTAGACACTGAGCTTCTCTGTAAGTGTTTAAAAACCAAAGAAAAGAAGGAAAAGCAAACTCCTTTTGAAAAATTAAAATATCGGCTTTACTTCATAAATACTTTAAGTTCCGTCATTGAAACCAGAAAATCGTTTTCTGGCACTAAATCATTGGCACAACCTTTGCTATGAAACTTTTTTTTAAAGATCATCCTTAGGCGTGGTGTCTTTGAGAGCTGACTTGAACAGCTCAGCTCAGAGCTTGTTTCCATGATCACATTACCATTCATAACCAAAATTCTGGGTCTCATTTCTTCCCTTGTTACCAGTTTCCCAAACAGAAATAAATCCTAACTTCATTTATATACGGGCTAAGGAGAAACAAAGCCCAACTTGTTTCTAAAGGATTTTGATATCATTTGTTTTGTAGGTGCAAGTTCTTCATATAAAAGCCTGTGTGCCATGTCCCTGAACCCTCTCCCAACATGAAGAATAAGGTATATGTTTTGCAGGCTTCCAGGAACATGAATAGCGTCCATACAATAGCTTTCCTTGTTAAAGGCAAGCAGTTTTCAGAGCATTAAAACTGAATCCCGACAGACATCTCACTACATACTCACACATTCTCCTCACCACAGGAACGTGGGGTCCTTGTCCATAATCTTCACGCATCCCCCCCAGCTGTGATAATCCACAGCCCATGTTTCACAACCTAAATTCTTCCAGTTCCACCCCCGACCACAGTAACCCCAGCTCTCGCTCATGTTCTCTCATTACCCAGTGAGCGAGAAGCAGCACTGAGCCGTGGCTCAACTGGTTTCCCACCAAACCATACATAACACAACTGCTGAGCTTATCTTACACCTTTTCCCTTAGATGGGAAAAGTCATTTGTGTGTCTTTCCTCTTAACTTACACTTAACAGCATTGAGACCTCACTCTCTCCACCAAATTGTGACAGTTGATCACTGGCTTCAAAAAGCTCAGTGGAAGACAGATGGATAGATGCAGCCATCCTATAAACTTCAGTTCCTCAGGAAACCAGGCTGAAAATAGCTGATCTCAAAAACTCAGGGAACAAATTGAACTCAAATTAACATAAATACCAACTGGAATGTTAAAACGTGTTGGCTCTTAAATATTATCTTTAAGAAATGGTGTCTCAAAGGGTCAAAATTAAAACAATGTTTATATATAGCAACAGAAGAGCATTAATTGACTTGCAAGGTCCACAAACAGAACAGGTTGCAGTCTAGGGTGACATCAGTGCAGATTAATGTAGGGTGCAATAAATGACATGACTGAGCAGGAACGTTTAGCATGTGTCCTGCTCATTCCACAGATCATTAGCTTGTCAGAGTGGGTACAGAAAACATCCAGATTTCAATTCCCTTTAAACAAAAGTTAATACTTTCTTGGGTTTTACCACTTGATTCCTAGATTTCCAAAAGGTTTTAAAAATTCATTCAGTTCAAAATGTTAGAATCTATTAGCTTCAACCATAAAAAAAATTTGGCCCAGATCCTTCAATGAGTTACACACAAGGCTGAATTTATATTAAAACAAAACGTTTCACAGGCAAAGATAGTCTCTGAGTTAATATTTGCCATACTTGAGGCTTGGTTTCCTTATTGACAGTGGATGACTCCAAACAGCCCTTGAGATTCACAGTGTGGGGAATACCAAGCATGCCTTACGTAAACTGATGTTTCTTCATGGTGACGTCTCATGGCAAAATTAGTACCAACTGCTTCCCGAACACCCTCATTTCACCTCCTCTACTTGGATAACTTCAGACAATGTACTTCTAGAATCCACATGCCAAAACTTCCTTTCCTTCTTTTCTCTTATCATGAGAATAAAATAGAGCAAGCCTACGCAAAGTCCTTATAATCCCTCCCTCCAGGCACCTCAGGAATTTTGATGTTATTTCCCATCAAAACAAAATAATAAGCATATTGATCTAAGTCCAATGGAACACTAATAATCCTAACCTTC
Source organism: Dromas ardeola (assembly GCA_013398915.1). Lineage (NCBI taxonomy): Eukaryota > Metazoa > Chordata > Aves > Charadriiformes > Dromadidae > Dromas > Dromas ardeola. The sequence goes on along the minus strand of VYZM01004625.1, from coordinate 137,406 downwards.
TACAAAGATCAATACGAAATTAGGACCTAAAGTACTTCTTTCCATCTTAGTCATTTACATCCAGCACTCAGACAAACCAACACAAATGCAAGGTACCAGTAGGCATCCTGATCTAGACTGGCTAAAAGTTTGTCAGACCTGGGGTGTTATGGATTAAAACAAACAGCTCAGGTTTGGTCCTGACTCAACAAATGTAGTGTTTACCAAAATCCTTCCTTGCAAAACTTCTAATCCACTCAAGTATCTAGATAACCAAGAGTGAGAATTGCACATAAGCAAAAACCTAGTATTACTGCCTAAGACTTCATAGATTCAGACAACAATGATGTTAGAGGAGGACTGAGAAGAATTCTATTTCACATCGAAAGTAGGCTCGCCTGAGAATAAATATGCCTTTTCTCATCTTTTTCAGACTCAAGTCAATTGAATGTCAACTTAGAGTTAACTTTCACAGGTTAGATGGCGAAAGCAGGATCAACCCAGCTTCCCTGAGGGAGGGGGAAAAAAATAACGAAGAAGAAATTCTGTAATTCTGCTATACTCCATTAAATTTAAGTCATAACGAAAATTGAGGACAGCTTGGTTTGCAACATCTTCAGCAAAGGAAGCACTGTAGTGCCTTTGTACCTGTTGAAAAGGAACTGCAATACTAACTCAAGTGATTGTGTCCTGGAGAACCGTAACACTGAATTCTTGAAAAGGGAACAACGCAGTGTCCATGAGAAAGAAAAAAAAGTGACTTGGAACAGCATTTGGCACAGCTTAAATAACAGAAAGCAGCAAAGAAACCGTGTAACATTGAAGATGACTGGAGTAAACTGTACATTTTTAGCCTAAATATATTCAACATGTGAGAAAACCTTATTTAAACTATAAGCCACAGAAACATGTGTTTTGATTTAGTTTGTGTTGCAGCACACAAACATGAAAGACCATTGCCTGTATTTTCCCCTGGGACTTTTTTGGGGGAAAGGAGTGCTGCTTATAACATTTGTGCTACAATCAGAGAATTATAAAATAACTTAGGTTGGATGGAAGCTCTGAAGATCATCTGGTTCAGCCTCCCTCTCACCCCATCAAAGCAAGACCAACTTCAAAGTTATATCCAATTTCAAAGTTTGGTCGGGTTCCTTAGAGCACTGCTCAAGTAAAGCTTTGAATATCTCCTCCAAGGATGGAGACACTACAGCCTCTCTGGGTAACCTCGTCTAGTGTTTGACCACCTTCACAGGGAAGAAACTTTTTCTCTGTCACGGTGATGTATCGCTGGCTCATGTTCAACTTGTTGTCCACCAGGACCCCCAGGGCCTTTTCTGCAAAACTGCTTTCCAGTCAGTCCATCCCCAGCTTGTACTGGTGTGCAGGATTATTCCTCCCAGAGGCAGGACTTCGCCTTTGCTGAACTTCATGAGGCTCCCATCAGCCCATTTCTTCAGCCTGACATGGTCCATCCAAATGGCAGCACACGCAACTGGTGCAGTTTGTGGGAGTAACCACTACTCCCAATTGTGAATCAGCTGCAGACTTCTTAAGGGTGCATCATGACCCATCATCCAGGTCATTAAAAAGGACGTTTAACAGTATTGGTCTCAGCGTCAAATAGCAACTTGCCTCTAGCTGAACTTTGTGCTGCTGATCTTTGAGTACCGCCAGTTCTGACAGGTTTCAGTCCACCCTGGCATCTACTTACCTAACTTGCACTTCACCAGTGTCTATGAGAATGTTATGGGAGACAGTATCAAAAGCTTTGCTAAAGCTGAGACAAACAACATCCACTACTTTCCCCTCATCCACCATGCCAGTCCACTCCCTGCAGAAGGCCTAATTTCAAGCCTAATTTCTCCTTTATAAATCCATGCTGACTACTCTGAATCACCCTCTTGTCCTTCATCTGTACAGAATGGTTTCCAGAATTATTTGCTCTATCATCCTCCCAGGGATCAAGATGAGGCTGATCAGCCTGTAGTACCCCAGATCTTCCTCCTTACACTTCTCAAAGATAGGAGAGACATTTGCTTTCTTCCAGTCCTCAGGAGCCTCCCCTGATCACCACAACCCTTCAAGAGTGGCCTTGCAAAGATACTGGCCAGCTCCTTCAGCACCCATGCATGCATCCCGTCAGGTCCCATGGACTTGCGTATGTCCAGCTTGTTTAAGAGTTCCCTAACTTGATCCTTCTCCAGTGAGGGTAAATCTGCCTTGCCCCAGATTTTTCCAGTGGTCTTAGAGGCCTTATGGACTTCCCAAAGGCAAATCTTACACCAGTGAAGATGGAAGTGAAGAAGTCATTGCGCATGCCTATTGCGATCAAGTCTCTATTCCCATTCAGCAGCAGGCCCATATTTTTCCCAGTCTTCCTTTTGCTGCTGATATACCTGGAGAAGCACTTCTTTTTGCCTTTCGCGTACCTAGACAGATTCAATTCCAGGGGGGCTTTGTCTTTCTTAACCCCATCCTTGCATACTTGGACCATATCTCTATATTCCTCTTGGGTCTGCTGCATCTGTCCCTGCTTCCAACTCTTATGTGGTTCCTTTTTTACGTCTGAGTTTAGTCAGGAGCTCCTTGTTCATCCATACAGGCTTCCTGACACCTTTGCTTTATTTCCTGTATATTGGGATGGATTGTTCCCAATCAGGAGATCCTGACTTTTTCCCAAAAAAAGCAACTAGGATGTCCTCCTCCAAGCACAACAATGGTCAATCCCAATGTGCGAGAAATCAAGCCAAAAGCCCTACTAATTCAAAGACATTAAAAACACAATGTTTACTTTCCACTGTACAACTGAATTTTTGGAAATATCTATTCAGATTTAGGACATTATCCAGTGATTGTTTAGGGCAAAATCTGCTCTGGCAGAAGGAACCAAGAACTGCAAATTCCCTTCTGTCAGTTACTTAATTTGGTTTTGGGGACGTGATTTTTTTGGTGGTGGTGTTTTAAATGCTGCACAGACCTTGAACATCTTCCTAGAGCGCTCCTTCCCATCCTGACCTCTGCCTGTGGTTGAGAGCAGCTGACCTGAGAAAACCGAGGTGCTCGTGTAAAGCCTGCCCAGCTGAGTCAAGAGCAAAGCTGAGAGCTCCTGCTTGTGGGTGTGTGCTCTCATGTGGTTCTCCATCCATAAAATAAGGAAGAATAACAATCTCTCCCACCACTTAGGTGACATAAGAATACACTAGCTCATGTTTGTGAAACAGCAGTTAACCCTTTATCCAAAGTGTGTGCCCTCCATTCACAAGTTTCAAGACTCTCTGCTCTAGAGCACCGTGACATTAGGAGCTCTCAAAAAACGGTTAACAGGCACAGCAAAGTCTGCTCACAAGTCAGAACTGGCATCTCAGCACAACCGAAAAATAACAGAATAAAATTTGTTAGTTTAAAATTCACTGAAGCCTCTGTATTTATGTTAAATTTGTTGAGAACTAGGAAGATGAACAAGAACATGATTAAGATGATGCACAGCACCTCATAACTTAATTGAATTTCTGTGACTTCATGAACTATTTTTGTTGAAAAAATTCAGAGACAAATTCAGGGTCAGGCAAACACCCTTAACGAAAAGCACTGTGCATATTTTAAAAACCCAGTACAGTAACAAGTGAATTAAAATGGTGTCATAGTGTAAAAATATCATGAAACGTCAATAATTGGTGGAACAAACTTCTCGTTTATGCCACTACAGAATCAAAGAATAATTTGGGTTGGAAGGGACCTTAAAGATCATCTAGTTCCAACCCCCCTGCCATGGGCAGGGACACCTCCCACTAGACCAGGTTGCTCAGAGCCCCCATAGATCACAGGCGCTCTTTTTTTATGTAAAAGTTTACCTTCCTTGCTCTAGCTTACATCACCCAGCAAGGGACTGGTTAAAAAAAAAAAACAACCCTGTCAGAATGTAATAGGATTGTGCTCTACTGGCCTAACATTGGCGTAAACTGCCCTGTGTAACCAGGAGAGCTTTCCCACGCCAACCACTTCCAAAGTAGACAGAATTCTGAACTTGGTAGCAGTAACCTGAACTACTTCTCACCCACCGTGTGGGAGGAGAAGAGTCAGCCCAGTAGCAACTCCTTCTTTCACAGGCAAGAGGCAGAAGGTTGCCACTGCTTTTGGGACACTTGACAAGGTGGGGAAGGCATCCGAGGAAGGTGGAGAATCTTCATGTGAATGTTCTGTATTGTTGATTCTTGAATATTCTGCCAGTTGAGTTTTTCAATTTATAACTGTCATACATGCACTGCCAGGAAGGTCAGAGAAAGTTTAAAAGTTTGAAGAAGAAAGATTTTTATGAACATGAGAACTACCAACATAATCCTTAAGTCTTTCCAACTGGATGTTTAAATTCTTGGGTTTGGCAAACCTGAGAATATCTCTGTAAATGCTTTTTTCTTTTTAAATAAAAAAACCCCAAACCTTGTAAGTTAAAGAAGCAACAACAAATTCCACATTTTTTTAATTATCATGGTTTCCATTTTTCTTTTCCTGTTTCCTCCTGCATGTGATTTTAATATTTGGGTGGTTTTAATGAATCTTTAGTCCCAATCCCACAAACTGCTCTGTGAGTGGCTATCCAGAATCCCACTGGCATCTGCCTGAGCAGATCAGCTGCAGAACATGATCTTTGCTTAAATGATACTCAGATGCATTTCCTTAGGGGGAAGTTTCTCAAGTGGTTAACAGGCACTTAAAGGATAAATAGTTCTTGAGGTTTTCTTTCTTTCTTTCTCATTTTAAGCAGTGCAAGCCAGGTGAACCTCTGGAAAAATATACTGTACAGTAGGGACACAAGTCAGGGTAAATGAGGGAACTACATCCTTCAAACAGTATGACAAGGGAAAGCGATGAAAGACTATGTACTGCTGATGTGTCCACAGTAAGAGTTTCTTACTTTAATCATACAATCCTTACAAACAAAACCTAGGTTTGATGGCTTATGATTATTTTAAGTTAATTGTTAGAGTTGGAAGTCCATAACACGGCCAAGAATTCATACCAAAGTCAGAAGAAAAGTAAGGTGGCTTGACCAATAAAACATTTTAATCATTAAGTGGGGTTTTTTGTTGGGTCTTTTTTGCTTTGTTTTTTCAATAGGACCCTTCTCCTTTGCTATGCCCATTGCATGGCTTGGGTTAGCATAGTTCAGTTCTCATAAAAGTTCTAGAAGCTGCTAGTTGGTGAGCAGTTACAAGAATACACAAAAAGCAGGGACTGTACGGTTGTAGTTTACTCAGGGTTGAATATGTGAAAGTTTCCTTTCCTACAGCATTTACTTGGCAGGCTCAGCAAACAAGAAGTCCAATGTGCTATTGAGTTGCTGCCATTACGAATATGGTGTTTAGGACAGATGGCTCGCTGAAAGGTTGGCAAGCCTCTGTACAAGAGCCGCGTGAGCCTTGAGTTCTGCTCCTGGTGAAATCAGGGACATTCAAGCCTTTACATTGTCTTTCTGAATAGTAATTGAATTCCTTCTGCTTCATGGACGATAAGATACTGAGTATTAGCTGGGATTTTCTGTAGAGAGCTTTGACTCTGAGATGAACTTACTGTCTCTCTATTCCTGATGGCCATTCAAATCACGCTACATGTACCAACTACTGGGTTCAGAAGACAAATCACTCTGAACATCCATTGCTACGCTTTTCATTACTGACACCAAAAAGATATAATGGTAAATAAGCAGAATTTCACTCAGAAGTATTACTCTCTCCATGCAGCATTGAGAGGCAGTGCAGTGGAGAAACACCGGTAACTAAGAAGGTACAGTAACAGTTACAACACACCACCTTTCATTTAATAACTTTTTTCATTTTGTTTTCCTTTATTTATGAGTCGGTAATCTAAATTTTATAATCTCTTTTGTTGAGGGCTGAGAAACTAAAGAACCTTACACCATGGGAAAATAATGCATTACCAGGTACAACCTTCTGGTAGCTTCCTAGAGTAACATTTTGCCCAGATGCCGGCTGCATTGGCTGGCTGAAGTTCCTATATCTAACATGTGGCAGAATGAAAACCAAAACAAATACAACCAAAAATACCTAATTAGAACATTCAGAGAGGTTTGTATCAGGCATGATAAAGATTACAGACGTATTCTGAAATATTACGAGGCCTTTCTGATGACAAGCTGTGAATGCTCCAATTTAGTCTGTATTTTTAAAGCAAATCTTATGGGAAATGACATTCTGGCCTTCAGGCACTATACTGAGTTCAGCTAATTAATAGGCTAAATTGATTTTTCTTCTTAAAGGACGGTTGATTTGATTGATTTTGAAGGAAAAAAGTGACATTGCTGATAGCATTAGTAGGGTGAGATTTTAACTTTGGGAGAGAAAAACACCACAGTGGTGTACTGAAAAGAGGCAGAGCCTTTTTTATTGCTATGATGAATGCTTTTTTACTTAGATGGTACACCTGCTAAACATTTTTCAGAAGTTAGATGCTCTTCTAAATCGCGGCAGTAGCAGAAAAAAAGACCGACTCCAACAACACCACAAGGATTCAGAACTGCTCCATTCATGTGTTGTTTCCTAGACAGGTGCATTGAAATGAAATGTTTACGTAATAGCCACTGGGAAAAAAAAAATCAGAAAAGCCCCTTCTGCCTTGATATTTAGTTTCCTGATTAGAAACAAAATTAGACTTAGCTAATAAGAAGTAGGCCATTTAGCCTTTAATTGGTGTGCAAACAATTAACGCCTTTTACACAGAGCTGCCTAGAGTCATTCCTCAGTTTCATGAATATAAATTTTTTCCCAGCCTGTTTTCCCTTCCCAAAGTAGACGGATTAGCTAGAAAACTGTAAGAATACAGAAGCTTTCACAGGTATCTATTAGTGAATATCTGTATTTGCTTTTTATACTTACAGAATTGTATCTACGTTTGAAGGCGAGCAAACTGCTGTGGGAACCTTCCCCTGCCCCACCCCCAATACATATTTTATAAGCTGGGAAAAAAACAAAACTGACTGCTCCGAATAACCTGATTTTTCTCTGTGTATGTTCTATATTGCACTTTACTTCCAGGCAGTGGTTTAGCATGCCCTGCATACACCCTCTCATGCATAAAATGGATAGATAGAGCCTAGTGGCATTCCTCCAGAGACCAGAAAAATTAAAGAGAACCTCAGGAATTAACTGAGAACTTACTTATTTATTTAAACTGTTACATATACTCTCAGAGAAGTCACCGCATTAAATACGATAGCAGAAAGAGAAGATAGTTATAGAACCACTTAAGGCAGCGCGTAACTTTCACAGAACTTGCTATACAACTTTTAGGCAGGAGCGATGCTGCAGCTTTGCGAGGGGCAGGAGAAGGAAGGACCGGACACAAGTAAAGAGTAACTTGCCATCCCACTGAATCAACAGGGCATGCCAGAAGCGCGCTTCCCGTTCAATACCCCTGATCTCCTGGGGAACGGGACTGAAGCCCGTGGTCAGTCAACGTGCTGCAGCAGCCTCCACTTCCATACCCAAATCAGCTTTCTGACCTTTCTCCATCCCTTCTGCCCTACGTCAGCCCTCAGCTTTTGTCCCACTACATGTACTGTAACTAATCCGCCATTCCCGATTGTGGCCCTCCTTGCACAAGAGGCGATGCCAGAAGAATATAAAGAACAACTCTATGCTCTTCTGCATCTCTCAGTTTTCAGCTCTGCTGTCAACAGCTGCATCGCATGCGTGGTGGAGGCCTGAGGTATGCCAACCAATGCTTGTGCCTCTTGATTTCACGTTTTCTGTGGAAGGAGAGTCCGTATCCTGGCAGCTACCTTCTGCACCTACGCTCCCACCAAAGGGAACTAAGCCTCAGCTGGGCAGGGAGCCGCTCTTCATGGAGAGAAAGCTCAGGGAGGCCCACCATCGGCACAAGCGCAAGTCACTGGGGTTTGGTTGCTCCCTGAAGCACAAATAAATTAAACCTCAAAACAAACAATTTCTCTGTCAATTGTATTTCCCCATTGCCACAATATATAGAGAGGTATTCACTGTAAAAATAACAATTTCTTCCAAAGTACTTTCTCTGTTTAATGTTATTTGCTGTGGCATAAGAAGGCACCACCACCATTCCCAAACTGCTCCTGTGGAAATTATTTAATTCAAGAATGAAAGACACAGGAGCAGGTGAATGAATAACTAAGATACTCATTGCATTCAGATACAGCAATTTGCAGAAGGAAAAACAGAATGTGCTATAACGTCCTCTAAACCAAATATATGTCAGAAGTTTTCCATGAGATTACAGAAAGTCTGATGGGTATTCTCAAAATCATTTGTACCACTTTATCAACACATATCTTGTACACACATAGCAGGAAGAAAAGTCATCCTAGTGTTTCCATATCAAAACAACCGTATAGCTTCCTTTCTTTTTATCACTTACAAAATAAAACTGCATGAGTTTTCCTCTTCTTTGTATATTGACTCAAGATAGAAGAGAATATTCTGATTGAGACTGATCTGGGAAACGCATTTCAACAGAGATGCTGCCCCTCAGACACAAGAGATTACAAAAATATTCCTCATGCATATGTTAGTCACTAGATAAAAAGAATTTGTAAAATCAATATAGTGAAAAAGAAAGAAGTGGAACACTTTCTAAAACAGGTATTTTCTAATCCTCTAGCTATGCATACTCTTACTATTAAAAATGCTGAACTATCTGCATGTATTCAAATTACCTGCCTGCATACTACTTGGCAAACAAACTATGAAATTATTTACTAACACTTCAGAAACTTTTGATTCCAGGCATGTTGTCATCTTGATAAAGGCAGGCTGTGTTTAGAGACTGCTATTAAAAGTAATACATCATAAACAGTGAATTCCCAGTACAAGTCTTCACGAGGGACGCAAGACTAGTTTCAATNAGTAGGGGTCCTAGTTGAAAACAAACAGAAGAAAAAAAAAAAAAAAGAGGAAAAAAAAGCACCCAGTGTATCTATCATCCTAAAAAGCCCAGTGTATCTATCAACCTAAATCCCTTCTTGTCCAAAGATCAGAAACTGCTCAGTGTTGGCAGGCATAACACCCACATCCTACCAAAGGCAACCTCCCAAGGCAACCTCCAAAGGCAATGTCCAATACCTTCAGAAACAGGTATTTCTCGTGGCAGAGAGGCAGAGATTTCAGGAGTCAGTTGCTGTTTAGTTTTGGCAAGTATGACAGAGTATTACAGCTAAGACTAACATCATGGGGACACGTCTAACTGGGGCTTAATATAATCCTAAAGAATTTGCCAGTGGAGTTTTTACTTGCCTTTATAATCTTCCAAGTTTGTCACTTTCTCCAGTTTTTGCTATGAAATTCTCTCCAACTGCACAAAAAAAATATCCAGGATTGAGATAAAAATCCCTTCAATTTTTCACCTCCCTTTAACCTTCAATCTTAGTGAAATAGAGTAGAGGAGATAATTACAGACAGAAGCTGCATTTTAAGCGAGCTTCTCCCTTAAAGGAGCAACCCAGTTTGAAGAAAAAAATCGACTGGGTGGCCTAAAGCGCTTAATATCTAAACAGAAGTAAACTTAAAGCTTTTTACTTTCTTTGCTCCATGTAAAACGTGGTTCAGCACTAAGCCTATTTCTTCCTTGAGCCAACAATTTTGAATATTCATTGAAGAAGACAGACATAAAAAGCACAACCCTGCTGAGTATGAGTTTGCAGCTTAGTAACAGGCTTTACAAGTTATCTCTAAAGTCTCCAGTTTCCTTCAAAAGAGGTTGTCTAAGATGTCGTCTGGATGTTTTGTGACTTTGCATTGTTGGTGAAATGGGGACCATGGGATAAAACAGCAACACGTTATTAGATTTTCGTCTTCAGTGAAATTTTAAAATGAGTCAGATCTAAAAATTGTATATAGTATGCCATACTTAGGATATTCTAGTTACAATATATTGTATAATTGTATTCCTGTATAATTGGTAATGCCTGAAAACATGGACAGAAATGAGAGAAATAAAAGCTGAGTTTTCAACCATACAATGCTGTATTTCCCAACTGCATTTACTGAGTTTTCCCATCCTGCAGTTGCATTCTGCTGGCTTTTCACATCCAGTGGATAATAAAAGACGTAACCACAACCACCTGGTTACATATTCAAATTAATTCAATCCAGATATAAATAGCCTCAATGTAAAAACATGAATTCACAAACTGCTGAGAATTCAGGATCTTAGTTCACTGCTGGGATTAATTTCTTTTCAACAGACTGGTTGTCTAGAGAATACCCATAATGCAGTAAATGAAAACACGTGTGTTACTGCCAGCAGTGAGAATTCATGAAACTGTAACTGATGGATATTCAAAAACCAGAACCATAGTGGGAAAACCAATGGTTTGGCAGTCACTGGAACAAAAATGATAAAGCTAAAGATTCCTGTTTACAGCTGTATTTTCCTCTCACTTAAAAATGAAGTAAACATTGTCTCATATGGAGCTTAATCAGTGAGATATTTCCAGATAGAGATGCTTCAAAAACAGAAGATTCAGATTTTTGCCTGGTTGCAAAAAATGGGGAGTGGATAAAGTATAAAGAAAAAGACTTGCCTGTCCCTGTAGTATAAAGAAAAAAGTATATACCCCAGTGTTTAGAACATAAATATTTTTGGTCACTTTAAAAAATGACAGAAACAGTCTGAATATTTTATATTACTCTGTTCTACAGGTATCTGAAAAGAATTATATTTGAACTTTCTTAATACTCTTAAGACTAAATTATTCAGGTAGAGGGATGCAGGATGCTTTATAAAAACTTAATTTTGAATGACTTGTCTGACAGAAGTTGACAACAGTTGCTAATAGTATCAAGTTATACAGATAATTTGTCTTGGCTTTGCATTTTAGGTTCCCTTCCCTTTTAAGGCATTTAAGTATGATCTCCATTTCCTAAGTTTGCACATGTATATTTTTGACTGTCACAGTGCATCTGCCATTCAAGAATTTAGGTCTGTAAATGCCAGCAGGTACCGAAGTGAAACAGAAGAATCTGACTACAGACAGCAAATGCAAAAATAGCACAATAGGTGCTGATGCCAGCTACCGTTCTGCTTGCGTTTAAAACAGCAACTACTGCCTGGTTTAGTAGTTCAAGGTTAATGTGACAAAAATAATCAATGAAGTTAGTAACCCAGCACTTCTGACTTACTAAAACCATTATTCAGAGTGTTTGCAACAAAAATCTTGGATCTGGACTACTTTGAACTCTTGGAAAAGAATTTCTGCAGTGAAGGCGCACTTAAATCCCCACATTGCACTATGTTCTTGTGAGCTGGGGAAAAAAAAACAACACCAAAAACAACAAAAAACCCAACACATAAAGGCACATTAAACAGAGTGGGTCTGAGTAAATGTTATGATTAAATCAGAGACAGTTTATTGAATAAAAGCATCCCAAACAAATGACACATGAGATAAACCCAAGCTTAGTATGGCTCTAGGGGACAAAGGGACAAATATCTATTTATCAGATGGTTTTGCAGCTTATGAAGTCTCACCCCATGGGATTACACTAGTGCTTCCAGATATCTTTAACGGTTAGAAATGAATGTAAATGCTTCATCTTTGGCAAGAAACTCTGCTAAAATATCCATAATATCTCATATTAGAGAAAATGGTTATTTTGTGATTACTGCACTCAGCTTAGTCCCAAGAAACCACTTCTTTTTCACAGTTCTGGTACAGAACTCTTGTGTCACCCCTCGAATCACATCCCTTAATCTCTCTTCTTTCGCAAAGGATGAATGGAAGTAGAGAGAGAACAATTGTCTCTTCTCTGTACAGATTACAAATCTGAAGATTAAGCAGGAACTTTTTATCCCTGTCTGTAGCTACTGTGTCTAACATCACAAATCAGTGTATTCCAGGGGTTATATGATATGCATTATTGATTAATCTCAAAATGCAAATAATAATTTCCATTGTTAACACATGTATGTTAAAATACATTTTGTAAAACTTATATTTTTTAATAGCAGGAATGCTGAAACCTGTGCTAGTTGAACCATCAACCTTTTTTCCAAGCAGTTTAAAACTGCAGAATCTAACATTATTTTCTCCAATGACTTCCGTCAAGTCCTTGGAACTTGATGGAATCACCACTCAAAAGTAAAAACCAAAAACACCTCTAAGAAATGTAAGTCTGTAAAGACTTCTGGCGGTAATTCTGTTGTTTCCCAACACGTGCATGGCATCCGGTCCACCTAGTTCCACGTAGGAACTGGCTCATGTGTCAAAGGTTTCTATGACAGTTGGCGATAGGTGCCTTTGAAGCCTTCCTGATAAAAGATCGAAGATCTTTATGTTTCACATGTGGCAGGAGTTCAAATGCAGTTTCATCCCTTAACTCCTGGCGCATACGAGTGGATTGTCCACTGCTGAGAATTCACCAGCTAAACAGTGAAAGTAACAATGTGTTCAGTGAGATTTCCTTGCCAACGCTACAGCCTTCAGGGTCCAGAGTGACAAGTGTGTATGTGGGGTCCTGCAGAGCGATTGTCAATACAGCCATCAATGATCTAGAATGGTGGGTGATCATGAACGAGGTGAACGAGTACTGGTACGGGTTGCCCAAGGAGGTTGCAGAGTCTCCATTCTTGGAAGTTTTCAAAAGCTGTCTGGACATGACCTGGCCAACAGGTTCTGGGTGGCCCTGCTTGCCCAGGGGTGTTGGACCAGATGACCTCCAGAGGTCCCTTCTAACCTCAGCCAGTCTGTGATCCTGTAATGACATATACTAATGCACACATACTCTCTCGCTTTCTCTTTAAATAGCGTATTAATACAAAACTACTGTTTGACTGATATAAAATCTAACTTCTGCTCAGTGATCTGCAATTTGAAACAGATTACCTAACTGTAGGAGAGAAATGAGACATTTCAATAATCATCAGGTTTATTTTGCCTGTTCACTGTATTCTTTTAATGCAACCCACAGAGCTAGATTTGTTGCAGAAGTCTGTAGCAGAGCTACCTCCCTCTCAAAAACAAGCAATGCTTTTAGCTCCTGTACCCAGTGAGGAGCGCTTCTTCAGGTTTGTGAGCTCCTCTGCCCCCGTGCAAAAGGGGACAATACAGACTAAAGCCAAGATTCTTCTCTCTGCTCTTGAAGCTTTTCCCATGTGGTTTGCAAGAGTCTGAGACAAACTGGCAACACATTCCTGCTCCGCTTCAAGTAGCTGCCCTGTTGTGAGAAAGTGCCGCTGTACAAAAGAACAGACGGAACTGGGATTCCAGCTTAATTTCCTTTTTCAGCTGGAGACATTAGAAGTCTGACAACACACACAGTAAAAAACAGGAGAGACACATTTAAGTGCTCTCAGCACTTGGACCAGAAGTAAAAATAAGCAACTAAAGCTCCCTATTTTCTTCCTCTAAATGAAACTAGAGGTAACTTAAAAAAACAAACAAACAAACAAAAACATTAACCTCTTCTTATATCCAATTATTCAATGTATGACGAATATTACAAAATGTTGTTTTTATCATAGATTACATACTAATTGCTCAGTAAGAAAATATCTGGTCAGAGTTTTTAACTAAAAATATACTAGTTTTCTTGGAAGTAAAACTGAAAAATAGCTACAGATTTTTTAAAAATTAAATATACAATCAATATCCTGCTGAACAGGATGCAGGGGTCTTTGTGATGCATTACCTGTTTCTGAGAGCACTGAATGCATGTATTTTGAATATCCCCTTTGCTACCACAGATGTTTTCTTACAGCTGGGGTTTCAACCCTTTACGTTTATGTTAACGTAAGATTAGCACTGCTATGTATTCCTCCTTCCCTCTCTTTCAACACATATATGGCTTTGAAGCCTCAACCAGCTGCGAGTCTAAAAACAAGGGCTGAAACTCCTTCAACTTGCTAAGAGAAACGTGAGATGTATCCTTTCCCTCCTCACTGAACAACTGAAAAAACACAAAAAATTCCCAACCCTCCTCTCAACCTTTGCCCACTGAGCTCTACTAGTAGATGAAGTGGGTCTGCAAGCTGCAAAATAAATCTGCAAGCAAAGACTACACAGTGTGCTTGACAAAGAGTCCAAGTTACTTTCAACATGTCAATTAGTAGTTACATCTACATTATACACATAAAGTATTCCCATATTTTTAATTACTTCCAGTGTGAACGTGCTTGCTGCTAATGAAAGTTAAGGAAAACCAGACTTCAGATGGATGTGCAACACAGCTCACCCACCTCTATATGGTTCTGCTATTTTGAGACAGATTGGTTATTTGCATCAAATGGTGCCAGATAATCTTTAATCTCGTGAAGTGGACGAACAGCAACTAAGATAGCGCTAAAACCAGCACCTGTTATAACAACCTGTAATCTTAAACCAGAGCCGTAACCAGTTCATTTAGGGGTCAAAAAGTATTTTTTTTTTTTTTTAATTAACACATCTGATTCACTGTGAATTAGCACAAAAGTATCAGAGCTTATTTTTAATTTTGCGAGTTTGGGAAGGGAGAGTAAACCGATACCAGCATTCAAGTTTTTTTTCCTAACTCTGTTCAAGAGGTCAATCAAAAGAAAATTAGGAGAAAGCAATTCAGAGCAGCATTTCCTGCCTTTTGAAAGGTCAGTCCAGACCACGTGGATACTTAGTCATCTTCGTAAATGGTGACTGGGGTCTTGGACATAGAGGCTTAGCATGACTATGTATTCAAAGAACTATATAATCTGAATGCATATTCGTAATGGTTGAGCTTCTTGTTTCAAATACCTTTCGAGGACACGAAACTATTACCAAAAATCCACATAGGCCTCTGCACTTATTGTTGATCTCATCTTTATCTTCAGTACTCATGAAAAACCTGGGAGAAGGTCTGTTCCAAAATACAGTGGAGGTCACTAAACATGATCTAGGAACACAGAACCCAGATCTGGTTTGTCCTTTGAGTCTATACAAGCCAGTAGGATTCCTTCATTACGTTACCAAAAACATCTCCTGGACCACCAACTTCAGTGCTTAAACGAGGAGCTTCACTTTATCAGTCAATGGAGCATCCACACAATGTTTCTCAGGAGAGTTCATTCAAGGAAGCATATAGGGAAGAACAGGCCGTAAATGAATGACCTGAGGCTTCGTTTGTTTCAAATACTTGTACCTTGGCACATTTGGTCATCCACCCCCAAAATATATATCTTTTTCATGCTAATTGGTTGTGCTATAAAGCTGTTTTCACCTGTTTGCTTTTTGGAACTGGATGATAACTGTATAGTATCTTGTGTTGTTTCGAAATTTGGTATAAAGAAATGGTGAGCGCTGCCCTAGTGCTCTCTCTTTTCTGAACTTGCCAATCATAACATGAATTCCTTTCTTTTCAATTATCTTTCTCAGTAACCCACACTAACATCTTGACTTGAACTGTACTCATTAGGACAAGAAAGGACAGCCAAATAAGCTCCAAACGCCAAATTTGGTAGAACTGTCACATCACAATTTTAACCAGCGAGACTCCACCACTCTGCACGCTGTTTCAAACAGGACAAATACTGTTATAGTTACTTTAATTGTTTGCAACTTTTAAGCAAGCAGATTCTTAAGCTACCCCAAACCACGGAAGCTCTTGGGTGGTAATTACTCACATTAAAGTCAGCCCTTTACCACTTTCCAGTTGGTGGCCTGGGCAGCCTTGAAATGTGTGCTTTCTGCTTTATTTTTTTGGTTAACGGCCCACCTAGTTAAAATACTGCAGGAGTCTGTGCCTTCCCTCTTCCTCAGCAAACTCCCCAGGCGCTCTGCCAACTCCTGCTTTTCGCTTGTGCGGGAGAACAAGAACATCCTGCTGCAGCAGCCAGCTGGCTACCTTCTCCTGTCAAGGACTTAATATACTTCCATAAAGTATTCAGCTGTTGCTGGATGAGAGACAGAGTGCTCTACAGTGCCTTCTTCAAACAGTCCTCCTCCTTGACTACCACAGACTGAATGGATGAAAGAACCATATGCAAAGGAACAGGAATGAGGGTACAAACACAGCCTTCATTCTTTGGATAATCAAAAGTCACCTAATTCATCTTAACCTTCAAGCTAAACATTTTCTTTGCAGGACAAAGGCTCACCGGACAAAAGTTCATGCAAACTTGAAAAACTTTCAAGCTACTTACAAGTTTTATTGACTTCTCATCATACTTAGCTCAAGCTTGGCTCAATAAAAGCTTTCTTGTACCAAGGATGAAAATGTTTCCACTCTCGTAAAAAGAATGCAAGAAAACCAAACATTTCCAATTTTGTTTTAAACATGAACATTCCCTTTCAATGTCTTTATCTCAAACACTGCATCACTGAGAAACTGAAAACGAAAGCGTAGGAGAATAAGCAGAACTAGCCTCGCCAATTCTTACCTTATTTTTTCCACAAACCACAAATTCAGACAGAACTGGAACTGCTGTTGCCATGGCAGCAGGAAGCCTACCTTTCCGGTAATTTGGAATTACCTTGTTGGTCATTTCAACTGGATGCTGGGAAACTTGCTCCAGCTGCGCTTGCCTCACTTCCCTGCCCTTCTGGAGAAGACAGACTATCCTACAAGAGCCAGATGGCATCATCCTCCGTCTCCTCCCCAAAGGGTCAGCACTCACACAGCAAGCAATACTCAGCATCCTATGGCAGCTCTTCCTTGGGCAGCTGGCAACAGGCTGAAATAGGGGCAAGAGCCCTGGAAATGAGAAGCTGAGCCCTGGAACGGGCAAGAGGGATAGGAGAGCCACAGGGCTCCTGCTCTGGTGTGAAGATGGGGGCAGCAGAGAGAAGACACAAGCAGATGTGAGGCCAAGTAGGAGATGAACTCCCTGAAGCAGCTGTGGCAGACAGTTCCTGGAGAGGATCAAAATCCCACAATCTTTCCACATTCTGAGAACTCAAAACCTTAAACTGCCTCTCAGACAAACAGGTTCAGAAATCAAAATAAATCCAAATCATAGTTCTTTTCTCCATCACTTGTATTTTCAGAAAATTGCCTGAGTTTCTTTTTAAACTGCTGCAGCTTGCAAGGTTTAAAGGTATGGAACTGGCATAAGCTGATTTGTACCACCTTACTGTTAAGTTTACCACTTAAGTTTCGTTTTTGAAGTCAAGTGTCCATTGTTTTGGGATATCTGTAATGGTCTGTACTGATTTGGTTATTTTGGGTATTTTTATTGAAGGTATTTTCTGCATTTGAATATATTTTAGACCACTGTAATTTGAATTCAATATATTATTTAAAAGATCATTCTCCTGACACCTATACTGATACTACCAAAAATAAAATTAACAGATCAGTCCCTTTCTGCCATTACAGAACATGGAGAGAAAGGAACAAGCAGTTATGCCACGGCTGCACATACAGCTTTACAGCTCTATATGTAACTGTGCCTTAGGAGTATCTTAGCTACAGCTTTTATTTCAAATTAATCATATGAATGTAACAGACTTGCAATTTGCAGTAATTTTTAAGAGCCACATCATTAACTCCGCTATGTGTAAGCATCTGATAGGAGGCAATTAAACAGAGGAGCGAGTGAGGGATTCTGCTTCCAATTCTGACACTGACTGCGCTGTGCAGTCACTGCTATTTTCTAGTGCTCTTCCTTTATGTGACTCCGTCATGCTGTGATGTTTAAGACACGAATGTATCAGACCACCAGTGTTGCAAGTACAGCAACAAAAAAAAAAAAAAATCAATTCAGGAAAGTTACAGATTTATACAAGCCCAGAACAATTCTTTCCCCCTTCCTGTAATGTGCTTTCTTATACATCTGCATCTTCAGATGCCCCCTTTTCCCAACTCCTTTTTCCATCACTCTCTGGCCTGCATTTGATCTGTCACCGAAATAGATCTGCCCTCCCCTAAACAGACCCATCTTGTTCACCTACCACTCTGCTAGTCAGTCAATGACAAAAGATTATTTTTCACTAAAATGCAATTGTCCCCAATAATAATAATTGGCCCATTTTTGCAGTACAGTTTAAATAGAATAGCCTTAAAAAGCAGAGGTAAGGGGAACACTTGATGAAAATAATACATCGGTTTAGAGGAGGTAAAAGCAGCAGCAAACTGCTGGAACTTTCTGCCACAGAAAATTGTGACGGCAGAAGGCATCAGCAGGTTCAAAAGGGACCTTGGATGCTGGGGAATAATGAGAGAAAGGCAGAGGGGCCAGCTCACATGCCAGGGTGGGAGATAAAAACATTAAGCCAGAAGGACCAAAAGCCTTACTCAGGACATTTATGTTTCCATGAAATTATTTTATCAGAGAGGGTCAGGGTACACAGAAACAACATAAGAAGAAATGAAGCCAACAAGCTTACTGTCTGGCACGCTAGAAGAGTTGCCACATCTTCAGCTGTATCCCTGGACTATACTTCTAGTTGTAAATACTAGTGGATGAGGGACCAATCCCCACCCCCACAGCTAAGCCTACACGGGAAATCAGTCATTTCAGTGCAACCAGCAAGAACAGTGTTAACTGACCCCTCCAAGATTTGTTCCCTCAGCCCAAGAAAACGCGCAACTGTTTCCTCAGTAACCTTTTGTCACTTCTCCTGGCTAAGTTTTGCGTATGTGATCTTCCCTGTAATGAAACACAAGCAGTACAGATCCAAAATGCTCTGCGGAGAAGTGACCTTTACACTGAAAGGCATATATCTGTTCAAAGTTATTTGTTTCATGGAACAGATACAAAAAGAAATGGCAACGGCTACACCCAGCTTACGTTAGTGAAACAAAAAGATTACCTGCTCCTAATTCTATTTCTCTAACAAGAGCAATCCAGTTTGACTTGACAGAAAAAAGTCTGGAAACTTAGTTCTTCCACAGCTGGTGTGAATCCAGGTTTTCATGAGATTTTCAGGGGAAGTTGTTTACTTTTTTTAAGCAGCTGCAGTTATGAAAGTCTCCCCTGTTCACAAAGCCTGCTCTCCTGCAGCTTGGTATTTCTACCTTGCTCTTCCTGAGATTGCCAAAATCACGAAGTTGAACATGTTGTGACACAATCAGCCATTTGAAGCGTCTGCTTTCCACTTTAGTTTTATTTTTAGAATCTTCCATAGTCTTTCAAAGCACATCCCTAAAGTTAGACTTTGACATGCAGTAAAAAACTAAGAAGAAAATCTAACGGGTTTGACAAACTCTAGAACATAAGCAAGCTTATGACATTTATAAAATGATTACTGCATTGTTTCTTTCATAAGCCCACAAATACAGCTGCAAACGCTCATTTGCCACAGAGAAACCTGACGCTTCCTACCTCAGAGTTGCCAGTTGCAGGCTTAAAAGTGACAGATCTTCAACTAGTAACTCTGAACCTCAACTAAGGCTCTCAAAGAAAAAAAGATCCTAAAACTCAGTTGTCCTGAATGCTTACCATTAGTGTTTCTTAGGGACCTTGAGCAATCTGCTCACTGGTGTCCCTGCCTTGAGTGAAGAGTTGGACCAGACTACCTCCAGAGGTCCTTGCCAGTCTATATCATGCTATGAGTGAGTATTCAAGTGCTTTCATGAAAAGGGTTTTCTTTTGCCAGCCGCCAGCATTTGTCCCTAAGTGCAGAGGTGTTTCTAATTACTCTGGAACATCTAAGAGCATAAAACACCAGGCTACATTTATTTCTGGTTCCAGCATTCATCTGTGTGAATCCAACACTAGAAACGACTTAATAAGGTCCTTTCATAATTCCTGTAAGATATCTTTTAATATAAGGTTTGACAAAGCATTCTCTTCCACATCAGTTTACATGTATTAACTTACTTAATTCTGCAAAATCCCTTCTATTTTGATTCTGTTCACCTAAATTGTGATATCTGAGATTAATTTCAATAGGCCACACTCTCGGAGATCACATCATTGCATAACATAACACAGTTTACGTCCAGTAACTCCAGACAACCTAAGACAATGCACAGTGGGTGAGGATCTAGCTTATCCCTTCCAGTAATCAGAAAGGGAAGGTGCTCCCCTAATTTACAGCCACTACAGATCCAGTATCAGCTGCTCTGCCCAAACCTGCTCCTTGTAAAAGACCAGAAAGTGAGCTCTGTTACCAAGTATTACAGGAAGCTATACCACTTCTCCAAACAGAGGATACAAAGACGGATGGTTCCTAAGAAAGAACAAAACTGAGAAGTTAGATGTGAGTGAGATGACAGAAGGGAATAAAACTGAGCATCTGCACCAGGTAATGAAGCAATGAAGAGTCGCTTAAGAGCAAAAGATGTCCCCTTTTAGGCACAAAGAACTAGCCTCTGAATACTAAGCAACATCGACACACAAATACTGTCCACTATCTACTAAATAGCGATTATTATGAATAAATTCAGCAAGAACCATATGAAGATATTATAGCATGAGAACGGGACCAGAATTATAAAAGCAAGGCAAACTGAAGAAAAAAAAGAAGAGAGGACTCCAGGTTCAATCAAAAAAACAGGTGAGAAGGTAACAGTGAAAGAAATGAGAAGAAAAACTGCCTGCTGCTGTGTGCCGCATGAATATTTGCATCTGCCAACAAGCCGTCAAAAAGCAAATTGGCACTAAGTCACAACTTACCATTTGCTATTTATATTCTGGCAGCATTATGTTTGTGCAATTTCTATCAGTCAAAGCCTCTTTTTTGGTGGTGGGGATAAGAAAAGGAGATCTTATAGTCTACTTCTGCTATTGCTGTTTGTATTCGCTGAGTTATCTGGTGCTTGATGTGTGCCTCATGCATCACTTTTTATTCAAAAAATTGACATATTTATCCAAGAACGATTTTAACACACTAGCCTTATTCAAATATGTACAAAGGCTTTGGCAGACATTTCAATGCATTTTCTGTGATTTATGCATTGGCATGCAAAAGCAACATTTAATTGTGTGCGCATATTGTAATCACAGCCCTGTCAAGGCACCTCGTTGGAGCAGCGGAGACAAGTTTAC
Source organism: Dromas ardeola (assembly GCA_013398915.1). NCBI lineage: Eukaryota > Metazoa > Chordata > Aves > Charadriiformes > Dromadidae > Dromas > Dromas ardeola. The sequence goes on along the minus strand of VYZM01004625.1, from coordinate 116,499 downwards.
AGTGGAGACAAGTTTACAGGTAAGCAGCCCATTATGAAGTCTTTCGGAAGGCTTATAAACCTGAGAAGTGGTGGAGCCCCTTTTGATTGTACCAAGATTAGACAAAGACATACTGCTTTCATCACTTCACCCTAACTGTAGGTTTTTTAGTTTATTTTAAACTGGTCAGATCTCACTTTAAACCACAAATTATATTAGGTAAAATTTGGATAGATCATCCCCCTTGCAAAGTTTGAGTATGGATGAGAATTTGACTATGCCATTGCAGAAAGCGTCCCTAGTTCTGCGGTGCAGATACAGCCGTTAAAAGTGATGAGTACTTGCTCCTCTACACAACCCAACACACTACTTGCAACACAACAACCTGATACTATGCTGAGGAAGGACATCATTATCAGAATTAAGCTGGTTGAAGACCTAGGAGATACACCCAGGACTCCCACATCTTTCTGCACTGCTATCTCCTGCTTGTTTGGAGAATATCAATAGCAAGGAATTGAACCAGCAGATGCAAAGGAGCTGTGGAGAGGCAGTGAGGATGAGGAGGATAAGCAACATAAGGTTACATGTACTAGTACCAAGCAAGGAAGGAAGAAGAGATACCAACGAGAAAACCAAGTGCTAAAACATGAACCGATATAAAGTCATATTCTTAAGCATGTTAAGGGTTGGAGGAGTTCCTAACATTTTTTCTCTCTTCCACCTCTGCAACTATGTATTTCCACAGCAGCTTCACCCAAGTCTGAATCACCTCTAACGCGGTTTTGTCCTTTCCCTTCCTTCTGTTGCGCACGCATCAGCACCTATCCGATTTTGCAGCAAGCTCATGGTTCTAACTGAACTGGTGAAAACCAAAGGTTTTTATGCAGGGTTGTCCCCACAGACTGCCTTACCAGAGTCAGACAAGCATCCTTGCCAGAGGTGGGAATGCCACCTCCAATAGCTGGCTCCACCAGCTGAGCAACCCAGATGCATCCTGCAGAAGAAGGGAGAAAGAGAGGGCTTGTGGCAGACTTAAGGTCTGAAGAGAGAAAAAGCACAGGTGATGACACCTCTGACAAACATACAGAGAAGAATCCCAGTCCAAAAAGAGAAAAATTAACATCCCAAGCTAAAAGGCAACGTCACTCATAGTAAGCAAATAAACCCAGAGAGAGGCATTTCAAAAGGCTGCGTTATCAACTGGCAAAAATTGTCCATTCTATTCAAAATAATGGAGGAAAGCAACTGCACAGGGATTCCACAATAAAGGTTCCTTCATCTCTCAAACAGGTGAGAGAACAAGTTGCTGGGAGATATGCTTTTACTTGTAATTTAAGTTACTGAAATTCACAGTGCTGTAAATGGTGATACTTCACGCTGTGCTGTATCATCACTACCAGTAGTGCTTCACATCTGTGTCCAAGTTTTCTGATCTTTTGTTTAGTCCAGGACCATAGGCCAGGTGTGCTTCGAAATGCACAGTCTAACACTAGACTGTGCTCTTGGCAAAACATCACACTTATGCTGCATTTCTTTAGCTATGGACAACACACACTTATTTAATTCAGGTGGAAGAGGAAGGCAGCTACTTTTTCGCAGAAGCTTACCCTGCTCATTTATTATGCCCCTCCAGAGCATATGGCCAGAAGCAAAGACAACTGTTTTTCATACAGAGCTTAAGGAAAGTAATCTAAGCTCAACCACCTTATCCTGACAACGAATGGGCTTAAGTAAATCATGGCATGCATGTGAACCACTGCAGCACAGCACCAATGCAATGTTCCTCCACAGCACCGCTTTATTTTCCAGCTTCTCAAGGACAGAGAAAAGTAGCACTATGGCAGGTATAATTCACCCAGCCCAGCACATCAGAGCTAGACAACGTTGCCAGACAGCTGTGTGGTGCAGGGAAGACTCACATATCACTTTGGCATGGTTGGGAACTACAAGGAAACAAAGGAATTTCTGTGGAACAAGTTAGGTGCCTAGATGATAAATGAAGTCTAAGCTACCGCCCTATGCTCCCCTTACAGGGATATACAAGCACCTCCAGAGAGCAATTAATCTCATCCTAAAATACATGTTTGAGACAGGCATGATGAACAGCCTGTTGAAGGTACCACGTTTTCACCCTAACTATGAAGGAAAGAGTGATTAGCTGAGGCTTTGACATCTAGTTTTAAAATCTTTAAAGCTGGTAAAGATGAACCTCAGTCTCAGGAAGGAAGCAAGGAAGGAAGGAAGGAAGCACACAACAGGCAGTTCAGCTCCCCTCCTTCCTCGGACCAAAGGCAGAGCATCCCTCCCATACAATAGGAAAACACAGTCCTAGCGGAATCAGCCTCTATTTCTGGCACTAGCTACCCACTCACCCATACATGTACACTTTGAAGAGGAGAGATGGCAAATACCTCCCACTGTTCCTTGGAGAGCTGCCACCCCCAAAAAGGGTGGCCAAGGGGAACACCCCATAGCTGGGGAGGGAGCCCACGCTCCCCGCGCCAGAGCATCAATCCAACCTCCCCAGTACTATGCACACCAACTGACAGGCATAGGCGTGGTTACCAAAAATTAACAACATGATTTCGCTGACCCCTTCGGTCAGGGCAGCAGTGTTCAGAAATGCTCACGCACTGCCTTCTTCATCCACAGCTGCCCTTCGCTGTGCCAGCTCCCTCCTGCGCTTTGTGCCGGCTCAGGCATTGGTGCACGACTTGACCAGTCAGCTGAACAGAGAGAGGTGCAAAGGCATTATTTGAGAAGCCTTCCCTGGTTACAAGTTAGGCTAATTCATTCAAGAAAATTACATTCATTTCCCAGTTATCTTCAAATACATCAATCCAGTCTGAAAATGGACTGGATCTGCTGGCACTTAAAATTATGTTCCCACATACTCTGTTCATTCTACAGAGCATTGTAACAAAGAAATCAGCAGTTTAAACAGCCTGCTGCCTCCGGTTACAGAAGTTTGCTTGTGGATTATTCTCTCTTCTGTTTTGAAAAGCACATAAATTATTAACACAAGTCACTAAAATTTCCTGTCTTTCAACAAGGACATTCTAATCATCTGTCGACAAAAATCACAGTTTACTGGGTATCTACTAATAATCTTCTGCTGAGAAAAACACAACTGATGTGTTTCAGAACTACAGAAAAAAAAAGGTTTTCTTGTAATTTCAGAAGATCCAGCAGGGTTGATGTGACAATTAGTGAGTATTTAAATGCTTGATATTCATTGAAAATAGTCTGACAGTGATGGCCAAATAATTTCAGGCATGAGAAGAAAAGAAAGTCTCAGACTGATGAATAACTGACATTTGACCTGCTGTTCACTTCCTAAGCTGGAAAAAAATGCAATTCATATTGAACTGAAGTTGAAGCTGGCTAAGAAAGCATAGAACACTGTTTCATGTTTCTGCATTGCCTTCTGTCTAATGTTCTTTTTATAAAACTGTTTTATTCACTTGTTATAATATGCATATTCAGGACAGTGGTAAATACCTAAGACAACGCAATTGCTGTACTCCATAAACGTTACAGAAAATAATTTAAACATTTATAAAACCGTGGCTGAAATTTTGAATTTAAGAGAGTAACATAACGCTCATGCAAATTTATAACAAAGCACATGTAATCTTTGTTGTTAATTATCGAGACTTTCTAATATTAAGCTTTTTCTGGCATGCTTACACTGGCCTGAAGCTGGTGGGGAGTACACTTAATAGAAGGCATTTTCCCCACAAAGGGAATGTGAACCACCATTACATGGCTGCACAAACAAACAAAACTAGCCAAAAAAAAAAAACACTGCATCCAGAACATTAGTCTTAAGACACAAAGCCCCAGCAGAATTATGAAGTCCTCTCTGAAAATTTGGGATTGAGGCACAGACATTTCCTGGTAAAGCACTACAGATAAACTCCAGCGGAAGATAAAAAGTTGTAGACCCGGACCATTTGGTCTTTATTCTCAGATAACCTAAAGATGAGGAAGCCTTTCTCTTCTGAGAAAAGCAAATTGAAATGAAACGTTTATAACCAATGTTTACTAAGGATTATACCCTCACCCTGCTTTCTATTAAGAGATTCCTGTTGCTTGAGAAACCAGGTGTTAATCCCTCAAAGCGGATGACATTTTCCAACCCTGCATATTTCACAAAGCTTGAACACATTCAGAGGGAAAGAAAGTTTACGTAAGATACAAACCAGATGTTTAATAAACTTGAGTAATCTGACAGGCAAGTATGTTTTGGTCTTTCCAAAAGACAGCAACTATTTTCTTCCAGACACAATAAAGAGGACTTTGGTTTGGTTTTAATTAAGGGAGACCGGATCCTAACCGAAAGAAGAATCCTTACCTCCTGTGATATACTTTGATCTCACCTTTGATGCTAATGGGAAGGAAACAACTCTTTCTATTTAGCATCAGTAGTACCATTCCAGTCACATCAGCGTCATTCACCCAGAGAGTAGGATATGATCAGTGACAAGCATCATGTCAGTCAGGGTTAAACCTGGTCTGAGTCACCAAATCATCCCAGCAGTCTAACGTGAGAATCAGTCATGTCTGCAGCATTACCTAAAACGGAGCAACACTGACTCTTTCTGTTTAGGAGTAGTTTTAAGCAGATTACTTCTGTCACTGAAGCAACTATAAAAGTAAATAAGAATATAAGCGACATAAACAGTAAACATAAAAAGGTTGTATTCCCCAGAAGAAGTAGATGCAATCATCAGCTATTTTTACTGTTCCTTAAAAACTCTATTTCTTTTTTACCTAAACTGCTTTGAATCTATAGGGGAGATCGTATTAAAACAAACATAAGGAAGTCCGTAAGTTTTACTATGGCTTTATGGAATCAATCCTATTCTCTTACAACTAACTTAGATGATACTCTCAGAAATAAAACCAGAGCAAAACCAAGCAGAACAGTACACCTCCACTCTCTCTTGTAGAATACACAACTTTTATTTGTCAGTGTTGGGTTTCGCAAGTCTTCGGATAGAAGTGTCCAAGATCTATCTATATATAATAATCATTACATCTACAAGGGTGAAAAAAAATACTCTTCCTCCTTCACATTAGTCATTTTAGCTAAAGCTGTTGTCCTCTTACTTAGCAGAAAGGGACCATGTTTGTTCATTCTATCGTGCAGTCATAACTCAGCCAAACACTAGCTGAAACAGACTGCTATATTTTGGACCTCTGCAGTCTTCACTTAGCACATCTAACTAATTTTTCAGTAAAGACAGCCAAACTGGAAATTGGAGAAAAAAAAAGTAAGAGACAAAAACGTATTCCACACTTGCATGCAACCCCTCCATAAAGCTAACACCATGACCAACAGCTGCAAGTGCTGAATGATTGTGAACTTTCAACTCATGGCCTGATTTTCAGGAACTAATCATCTACAACTGCAGCTGAAGCCAGCTCTTGTCAGAGTTCACAACAGACTCAAACTAAAGGTACAGAAATTCAGTCATAAAAAGCTGAATAACTTAAAAGGGGGAAGGATACTCCACGTAATTTATCTTCTCATAGCAGAATAGACAAAAATGTGCTCAAAAAGGCAATTGTTAAATTTTATACTTTCGTTTTATGTTAAAGGAAGTAAATAGAATTTAAAGTAATATTATATTTTTTTGTGAAAACAGCAGTGCCTACCTTTTCCCTGCCTCCCCCAAGCATCTGTATTTGCTTGAAAAGAGTCATGCAACCAGCTAACTGGATGTAAAAGATCCAGGATTATCTATTCAAGCTTTCACTGGCTTTTTGGAATACAGTAATGTCTGGAAATTCTGCAGTGAAATACTGTTTGTTAACAGCAAGCAGCATACCAGATTTTTGTTACGTACCCTTCCTTTTACTATACTGCATTTGCAAAAATTGATGAAAAGGCCTTCATTGTGGTTTCTGTTTCTCAAGTCTCCCATACAAACTCTTTCCATATACTTTATGGTTTTTTTCCTGGCGAAAACATATCATTTACAGGCCCATATGAACCATGTGAATCTCTTTCCTTTTTTTTTTTTTTTTTTTTACTCTTTCGGCTTGTGAGAAGCTAATACAATGAGCTCAATGTGGTATGATTATATAGCACCAAAGCCCTAACACCAATAGAATCAACTTTCCTTTAGAACAACAAATGACACCAGAGTTATTCCACTTTTGAACAACCCAAAGTGCAGCAGCACAGGGGGGTGGTGGTGGAATGGAAGTAGGTCGTGTTTTTCTCCTGTTTTACTATGTAGAGAACAGACATAGAAATCTGAATGATTTTGCTCTAATAAAAACAAGTTATTTGCATACGATGGGTGAAAGGGGATTGCCTAGGTGCAAGGGTATTGAATTTCACCTCCTGGAACATAATTTTAAAAAAAAACCAACAAAAAACAAACAAACAAAACCAAAACCCAACAAACCAAAAAACCTCAAACCGAAACAAAAACAAATCCAAGAAAGACACCACAGGGATAAGAGCTTTTCCCAGTTTTAACTAATGGGGGAGATGGTGAACATACAACAAAAGAAACTGAGTAAAGAGTAGCAAGGAAGGGGGACTAGACAGATGGATAGTCCCAACTACTTCACTGCTTCCCCCAAATTGAGGAAGAAGCAGCATCAGTATCTGTTTCTATTTTTACACAGACTTCACGAGCAAGTAATAAGCCAGCATGACTTAAACTTCATACCATCCTACAAGGCCCATTTGCTAATAAAGAAAAGATGACCCAGCAAAATTCCTAAAACTGTAGGAAACACAAATCCTTCTCAGTTTATACTTGCATCATATTTGGAAGGTGAGTTTCATAACCATGGCAGCTCAAGTCCTGGAAATAGTAGTTCAGACCTTCAATCAGACAAAAAGCCTTTATTTCTCCACCTAAAAGCAAGCCCACAGATACACTTAGGCATGTATGTTTAACATCCTCTGCCCACAGCCACACTTGCTGCTCCTAAAATATTTTATTGAAAAGGTGTCACTTTCTTTTTCTGTGTATACTGCACCAATTTGGCTAAAACCAGCAAGCTTATAAATGGGAACATGGGTTTTCCAACACAAATAAACATCTCAATTTAGATGCATTAAAAATCTTTCAGTTTTGTAAAACGAGACTAAAAAATTAATACTTTTGAGAGCAGACTGAAAACAATGTGTATTGCTCCATTTGGCTATGCATATCTTAAAGAGAAAAGGCTTTAGAAATCTGTTCTAAGAGACTTTATAATCTAAGCATCCTGCAAATTTCACCAAGATTTGACTTTAAAACCACCTGGGCTTTCCTTGAATAGAGGTAGTTATGAAATAAAAGCCTCAGAAAATAATCACATTGAAGTGATCTAAACAGAGAGTTGTTTACACACCCAGGTCTTCCAGGTGTTGCTGAAGTTTAAAAATAAAAAGTAATGTTGATGTCTTCTAATATTGAAGATTGAAAAAATAGTGTTTTCTCAAAATCCCAGAAGCAAAGCTGGTGTTATGTGGATGCACCGCACCCACATGCTACTTATGTTTGCTTCTAAACAATTTAATGAAAGGGACCTGATCTCAAAATGGTTTCTACTAAGTGTTTGTTAAATAGAATTATTAACTCTTACAAATTGTACCTTATTTCCAAACTATGATGAAGTAGCAGCTGTGGAGGGGAAAAAAAAATGTAATCTCTGGAATAATAGGGATATTTGTACCACATATGATAAGTAGCATGACTTTCATTAGCATTTGATAATTTAAACTAGAACTACACTTTTGAACAGTGATGATTACCTTAAAACTGCTAATTTTAGTCTGTTTGCTATGGATATTTGAGAGGCAATCTGAAGGGCACAAAAGCATAACAAGTTGCTACATACATGAGCATTTTACTTGATGACAGTTCAGTTCACATGTACCTGCCTGTCCAGAGAATTCACCTCCTACTACAACAAAATCTGAGACTGAACACATCATTGTAGTTGGGTCACAAACGGCAGCAGAGAGCAGACTAAATAGCATGTGCACATACACACACAAAACAGATAAACAAAACCTTATAGACAGGTAAAAAAAATTTTTTTTTTTTAAAATGAGGATTTTCCTGATCAGAATTCCTTCATCTTTAATACAGGGATAACATTGTTTCAGTGAACATAAGAGCTTTCACAGAGCACCATACGTATAAGATCCATGTATTTCGCTGGTAACTCCCCATTTCACAGAAGGGAAAACTGAGCCAATGAAGGCATGGAAGTTACCATAGCTACATAAAATGCAAGTAACAAGGATGAAATTTGAACTCAGGTTTCCAGTTTCCTATTCACTGAACCCTGAGGACTTTGAAAAATACACATTCCAGTACACTTTCATAACAGCAACAGTGTTCAATCTTACATGTTAATTACCGAAGCAGGGCATGTTAAAATCATTAGTGGTTACTAACAGCTATATAGTGTAAAACAGAATCAGTCTTTGCATCAAAACTAACTAAAACTAATTCTTCTCTGATCACACACACAAGCAGTAGTAACTGTTTCCTTGGCAAGTACAGACCTAGATTAATTTCAGTGAGGTACAGAGAAACTTCAGATGAGATTGCTTTGATTCTTTCCTTGCACTCAACATGTGAGAGAGCACTTGGTGCCTCTCAGAGTGATAGAAATTAGTGAAAACTTTGATCATTTCAAGTTACTAACCTAAGGACTTGCCAAAGGAAATGAAAAAATATCTGTATAGATCTATGGTTTACTGGATCAAGAGAAAACAATACCAAAGAAATAGATCAACTGTTCAGAAAGCAGAAGAAATCACCGACGTAATATTTGAAGGGGAAAAAAAAAAAACCAACAAAACAACCAAAGACTTCTACCTCTTCTGAAACTGTTCAAACAGAAACAGAATAACTGTAATTTACAGTTCACTTCACTGTTTGATGTTATTCTATTGCACCATCATCTATTTAATGCTGATATAACAATCATTTTCTCCGCAACATGAATTCATTAGCCAAAGAATCACAGTTGAAATAAAAAGAAAACTGTTTGAAAACATGCATTTTTAGAAATGGTTGAATAATCTTTAGCCACCCCAACCCCCATATCCTTACCGGAACATCAAAAGTTTCTTGTGTGTCATCCAGCATCTGAATTTTGATGGAGATGAGTTTTCCTGGAGGTGTCATAGGTGGTTTCTGTCCATGCTCCAAGGTACTGATCCCAGCATTTTCCTGAGCTCCTAACCGGGATCCTGCTGTTGGTCTCTGTTCTGTTTCACCCATGTTTAGGGAAACACGTTTCTTATATCTGATAAAAGAGTAAGGGTAAAGAAGACCATATCACTTATTTGTAAGAGTTTTTGCACATAGGCATTACAGTATATATACTTACAGCTAATAAACCATATAACCATTAACACAAAATAATAAACATTATGTTTTTTTTTTCCTTTAACGCCTCATACGAAGACAAGAAAACCAGACAAACTTTATACTTCTCAAAATACATAGGCTAATCACCTGCTGGGGGTAAGGCTGACAGACTGGCTACAGTACAATGGGGAAATACTCCTTTTCTCCTGGAAAAGGAAACAAGATCACATTGGAAACAAAGCACTACACAATCCAGATTTCAATGAATTATGCTAATTCTTATGTATTTATGAATCAGGTTGTTATCAGCCACAGGCAGGTCTCCCAGAAAAGGGAGAAAGGTGAAGAGAGCAGGTGGCACAACTCACCACTTGCTGACCGTCATTCCCTCCTGGCTACATTAACATTTTTTCCTTTGGTCCTCCCAGCCTTCTGTGGCCCTTTGCAGCTGCCCCCTTGCTTAAGGGTCCGCGAAGCAGGAAAGCCAAAGATGACCCCAATTATAAGGCCTAAATATTTTGTTTCCTTTGGGGACCAGAGCTGCTCTAGAACGTGGAGCCTGGCCCGATCCCGCTGATGAGCCAAGGACTACCAGGATGTGCTACTGGGAAGTCCAGAAGAAAACAGAGCAAAAACCCTGGCCGGGAAAAGCAAGGGAAATATGATTTCCCACGGAGGGGAACACCAAGGAACGCACCTTCCTCGCTATGTTAGGGGAAGGCTATACCTGCACCGGCTCCCCTGCACTGAATGTGGATGTCTGCTTCATATCCATGGAAAGTAACCTCAGAAACCGGCTTGCTAATTTTGTTTCCGTGCAGCTTTTGCACCACATTACACAGCACATTTCTGCTAAATAATTATTCTGTCCTAAAAAGGGGGCAGAGCTGCAACAATGATTCAGCGTGATGTTTCATTAACTGGCACAACTTTCAACCTCCTCTTTTTAATTCAAGGACCATTAGTTTTACCTGTCAAATGTTACACATCATACTAGAATTTTATTTCACTTTTTTCACCCTGCCTTTTGACACTCTAGCTGGGTTTCTGATGAAAACTACTGCTACTGTCTATTTATCTTTCTTCGTAATTGCATTTCCATTCTGCATGACTTTTATATGCTGATCAATGACCATTAAAAAAACATGTAGCACACAGATGAATGGAAGTGTAACTTTCCAGCTGAACAGAGGCACAAGAGGAATACTGCCAATAATTGCCTGGCTTTTACTCTGAGGTTACAAATATTGAGAAGCCCATGAGAAAAATAGGAAGCACAAGATAGCCTATGTATTAGTGAATGCATCACCAGTTCCACAGTATACTACAAAGAACAGTGCCATATAATAAGATACCAGTTCCCTCTGTAAGGACAGAATAAAACCAGTCCTGTCTTCAGCAGGATATACTATTTACTACACATCACTTTTCCATGTTCTAATTTGTTCCCACAGTTTTTGGTTGTTTTTTTTTTTTTAACACAGCAAGTGGCTTGGAGTAAAAATTTTTAAAACAGCACTTTGATTAAAAGAAAGAAAAAAAAAAAGAAGTGTTAGCTGAGAATAAAGGGAGTTAAAAATTAAGGATCATGCACTTCTACATATCAGCTCAACAGGCATAAGTGAAGGAGAACAAAAAACCACAAGCAAACTTTTGCAATGAACCGTCACTATCCTACCCAACAGGGTTGGAGATACTAGTGAAACCTATCCAAGCATACTCCAAACGCTACCGAGAGGCAAATTTTTCCTCAATTGGCATTGTAATCTCCAATGTAAAAGGAATAATTTAAAAGAATAAAATAAATTTAACTGAATTAAATTAAAACCTTTTTATGAGACAAGAAGTGCCAACAGGAAAGCTACAGTCGGAAGCAGGAAATCCAGAAGACACCAAGCTCTACATAGCAAGACTCCAGGCCTAAGTACACACAAATCTGGTTTTCATGCACGTGAAGTACAGAAGGACATTTAAAGACATGCCACTGCACACAAAGATACTGGTCCATGTCCTTATTAATTAAAAAACTGTTTTAAGAGCTCTTCTGAAGTCACCATATACCACAGACAGCACCAACACAGCAGAAAGAACCTCTACAATTGCTCGTTTTCTACAGTAGTTTTTGGTACAGACATTTAAAGTGGATGAAGAAGAAATTTGTTCCTTCCATTAAATCCTAAACATAGGAATCAATCCAGTCAGTTCAAGTGATATCATTAAATAATCAATGCAAGGAAATATTACAGAGCTTGAACCTTTCTATAAGCGTTCTTCTGACTAGATGATCTAGCGGCCCACACACACATTCAGACAGGCCAGTAAACTTAGTGAAACAAGGAAAAAAGACCCAAATTTAGGAGCCAAAAACATCGTGGAGGAAAGGTATAAGCCAAACCACTCCATTTATACAGCTGAGAGGTTTATTATTATTAACAGTTAGTAATATAGAAATTCTTGTAATATATATATACTGAACCATTCAGTTACCACACATGCTTCCTTCAGAAACAAAGATCTAAGAAGTATTGGCCACCCTGATCACATGCATCTGCTACTGACAAAATTAAAAGCAGACCTTTCCTTTGTTAATCTGTATGTATATCTAAACATCAGCATGCTGCATTGGACATTATTTAAGTTTTTTTCTGTATGACACTAGTCTCACTATGGTGCTGTCGTAACATCAGCATAATATTTTTATTATGCCTTTATGTAAGAGGCCTTAAAGACTATTACAATTACCATCTCTGAAATATTGCAGCGTATCAGTCAAGCTGCATACCTTTCTCTAAATCACTTTGATCCAGAAGACAGTGAAGCAAGGTCACAGAATGCAGCAGAAGAGTATTAAGCAAATACCGAGCAAACCAGGGGGGGTTAGGATACCTAACACCTGTCATGATGAGGAGAAGGATCAAGTTTGGATAGAGGATGGAGAATTTTAAAAACACTCTAGTAGAAAGACGATGTTGATGAACTAGGGAGGATGTTAATTGAGAAGAAAAAGTGGCAGCCACCAGACTCCAAAAACTGCAAAACACTGAGGAAAAGAGAAACAATAAGCCACTGTTAGAAACCTGAGTAGAGCTCGTGGGGGGAGAGATGTTAATCTGATCTGTTAACTACTCTGCTCTTCTAGATCAGACAATGAGGTCTGGACTTTTGATGCAAGAGGTTCCCAAAAAAAAAAACTCTGAAAAACACCTGTAATAAGGGGAGATGGTACCAGGTATCTAGGCCTTTTCCACTTCTTTTGTTTTGCTTAAACACATTTTCACAGCACGGAACAGAAGGCAGCACACTGTTCACTATTCTCCTTCTAAACACAGGGAAGCCTGAGCCACAGTGGGATGATGTGACTGGCCTGTAAAGTCACGGAGCAGACCAGCTGCAGAGCTAGCTGCAGTCATCGCCTCTCAGATGCTGTCCCAACACTGCCTCCTAGATCATATGACAATGAACCATTTGAAAGAAATTAAAGTAATCAATATAATACCAGATGAAACGACTCAGATTGACTCAATGGCTTATAAACCGTCAGTAAGAACTGGGAAGGCACCAGAAGACGAGAAAGGAGAAAATTCAATCCAGATCTTCCAAAGGATAATGAATGTGAAGCAGCAAGGAGAAAGAGGGGCAATCCAGGCAAGCTGCTCACACATGCTTGTAACTCTCAGCTTCTTGTAAAACTTTTGGAAAGCCTCAGCTGTGGAAAGGACTACAGTGAACACTGCCAGGGAACACTCCTGTCAAGAACTCATCTTCAGTTCTAAGCACCTTCATATTTGCAGAAAAACATAAAACTTGAAAAAACGGAGTAAGTTTAAGGAGTCATAATAACTAAGTTCTAAGGAAAGACAGGATAATATATGCACAGGTCGCACACGGAGGGCTCAGAGAGAGCAGCTGTGGCAAATCTAACTGTGAGGGTGAAGATGCCACCTCTCAAAGGCCCAGGCTGCAAGACATTAATGCTCCAAAGCAGAGGGGGCAGGATGTGTCTGCACCTCAGCCGCCCCACCGCTGAGGCTAATTTATCAACCAAGCCCCCTCCTCATATGATGTGCTGATCCTTCATATTTCCTTTTCCCTCCCCATGGACAACAGCAAAGTAGGTGTAAATATATAGCCCTGCCAAAAGCACACAGCAGACCTGCACACTTTCAGTAAGGGGAAGTTCTATACCCACAGCATAAATTGTCAATGAAGCTATGTTTTCATTAATATACCAGAATTACCATAAACATGAAATAAGAGAGCAAGTGGGGGGCTGTTAAGCCTGGAGAAGAGAAAGCTCTGGGGAGACCCTTATATCGGCCTTCCAGTACCTGAAGGGGGCCTACAGGAGATATAGGGAGGGACTCTTTATCAGGGAGTGGAGCGACAGGACAAGGGGTAATGGCCTCAAACTGAAAGAGGGTAGATTTAGATCGGATATCAGGAAGAAATTCTTTACCGTGAGGGCAGTGAGACACTGGAACAGGTTGCCCAGGAAAGCTGTGGATGCCCCAGCCCTGGAAGTGTTCAAGGCCAGGCTGGATGAGGCTTTGAGCAGCCTGGTCTAGTGGGAGGTGTCCCTGCCCATGGCAGGGGGTTGGAACTAGATGATCATTAAGGTCCCTTCCAACCCAAACCATTCTATGATTTTATAAGTCTAAGTTTCTTGAACACACATTAAATAATAAAATAATGTAACAAGGCAAGAGGACGAAGACTGAAGCCGAATTTAGTCTGAAATGTTGGGGAGCAGACAGAGGGCCAGTACAGCTCAGGTTTTTACATTCTGTGAAACGTTACCTCAGTTAGTTTCCACAAGTCCATAGCAGACTTGTACAAAGCAAATATGGCAATTACAAAAATTTAAGCTATTCGACTAAATAAAACTATTAAGATTTCTTCTCTAAAAACCACAATTTTGGAAGTTATAACAAATCAGTGCCAAAGAAAGAAGCCAACCTCAGCACTTGCTCAGCAGAGAGCTGGTGCACACCAGGCGCAGCAGTGGTGAAAGTCAGCCCGCGAGGCAGCAGTCACCATGCACGTGGCTAACAGCAGCAGCAATAAACAGCAAATTTTCAATTCGTGCTAAATGAAAAGACTGGATCAGACCCGTTCCAGGCAAATGACAATAACAGAAATCTCTTTCTTGAGCAGGAGTCACCAGGCATGATGTGGGACAGCTGTGTGGGAATACCTAGAGGTGACAGATTTATCTTTTTCACAAATACAAACAATTTGGAGGAAGAAGTCGTCCATAGCAGAAAAGGGGGGATTTTATTGAAAGCTTTGAAGTCACCATTATCTTAGGAGTCTTTGGCAGTTTCTCATGGGCGAATATCGAACACGCCTTCAAAAATCACAGAACCACAGAATTGTAGGGGTTGGAAGGGACCTCTGGTGATTAACTAGTCCAACCCCCCTGCCAAAACAGGTTCACCTAGAGCAGGCTGGACAGAAACGCATCCAGGCGGGTTTTGAATATCTCCAGAGAAGGGGGCTCCACAACCTCTCTGGGCAGCCTGTTCCCGTGCTCTGCCACCCTTAAAGTAGAGAAGTTTTTTCTCATGTTGAGATGGAATTTCCTGTGTTCCATCTTGTGTCCATTGCCCCTTGTCCTGTCACTGGGCACCACTGAGAAGAGCCTGACCCCATCCTCTTGACACCCGCCCTTTAGATATTTATAAGCATTGATAAGATCCCCTCTCAGCCTTCTCTTCTCCAGGTTAAACAGACCCTTCTCTTTAAAGTCTGATTTTCTTAAGGAACTACTGAAACCCATGAACAACTGCCTCACTAATACATTTGTCCTTCACGTTGCTCTGTACAGAATCTCATACACCCTTGAAATTACATGAAGGTCCTTACAAAGAAAAATGTACATTAGAAATCTGACATAAATCCAGAAACTTTTCATTAGGCTAATGGACCAGCATTTTTGTGGAAGCAAAGACATATGACACCAAAAGCTCTTAATAGAAAAATAGCTCAAGGTTGAAGGGCAGTAGTACAGACATGGATGTTGGGTGTCTGCTGCCCTGCTTGCACTCTGCAGACTAAGCTTGGTTGCTCAGCCTCTAATGGAGACATTACAAGAGAAGGTGGCTTCTGGATTCCTGTTCAGACTGCTGTCTGCCCTTTCGGCTCACACCTACAATATTCAGATAGAGGAAGAAGTTACCACAAAAAGCCAACTATTTTGTACCATTGGGCTATCTTCTCGGATTAAAAAGAAAAAGAAGCATTGTAAATGATGGCTGTTTCATGAAGTCAGAAGTAGGGAGGCTCTAGGTGAGGCATGGTCAAGAAGATGAGCATTAGAAGCTCACGTCTAATCCCCTGTACAGTCAGTAGAGAACAGGATGGAGGAGGAGCTACTAAACTGGGCTTAATTTCTAAGCACAGATTTGTTTTTTCTTATTCCTGTCCCTAAAGGCACTAAATTAAACTCTTAAGACCGGCCTGCCCAAGAAAACACCATGGCTGTCTACTTTTTGCAACTGGAAACTCCAGCACTCTGAAGACTTCCTAAAATTTGCATTTGCAGCAATAAGAAATGCACTCAATTAAGGCAGAGTATCCATAACAGAATACATCACCTGTCATGAAAATAAAGATAGCCCACAAAGTTGTCTATCTTGGTCAGACTCTGAAAGCCTCTAAATCACACCCTCTTACCCCTTGACTCAGTTTCTATGATATGGTTGTGTAGATGGACAGACTAAGTACTCAGATTTCTAGAGCAATCCAGTACACTTAGTTGTTAACATCAAACTAGCTAGAATATGAAACTAATGTCAAATTCAGGGACCTAAGCAGTAACACATAGCTTTACAAAAACTATTCAGTACACCGATAACGTAGCCTGCAATCAAGAATAATGAATGTTTATGTATGTACAGGACAAAAACCCCACCTCTTGCAAGCCTATCTGTACAGTATTCAGCGTGCCCGCATTCATTACTGCTTCTACCTTTAGGGCCATTCAGCTTCCAACTGGAGCTCATTTATCTTCATTGCATTCAGGTCCTAAAGCTGTTTGCAATTCTGTGGCGCTAGCAGCTGTCCCAGATTCCAAATCTTCTGCCAGATGTCAGCAAAGAGCAGTCCCATCCCGCACAAATCTGATGTATGCTATCTTTTTTCCTCAACCACACACCTGTCAGTAGATCTATCAACAAGTGCAGTAATAGATTTCTGTATGCTTTTGCAATTTCCTCTGTGTAAAACCTCATCCCTTAAGCATAAATACAGATTGTTCTGTGAATCAAGCCAGTCTAGTCTACAAATATTTTTTTTTAAACCCACAAAATTAAAATTACTTTTGATGACTGTCAACGATATTAAACAAGACAGTAAACGTATTGATTCGCTCTGTGCTGTTTTCCGGACAACCTTGCATTAGAAACTTACTGCAAGCAGGGAACATTTATTTTTCTTCCCTGCATCTCACACAAGCAAGCAAAGCCATCATATATATGTAAGTGAACAATTAAGCGAAGCCTTCACTTGCTCAGCCTCTCAAAGAAACCCCTCAGAAACCTCTTCGTACAAGTTACTCTTGGGACTGGTTGTGACCATTTCCCAACCTCTAGGGACTTTTGTCCACTATTTATTCTTCACTAACCCTTCATGGTACCCTTGTACCATCATCAACGCTCTTTACTTGAATTAAGGAATGCCAAAATCCTATTCAAGCCAACACAGCCAATTTTGAAGTTTTTTCTTCAGGTTTTAAATCAGCCAACTTGTCGGTACTGTACAAAGAGGCAATTCTGGCTATTCCTGGAAGGGAAATTACTGCCTAATCTGCTAAACCAAGGGGATGATTAGCTCAAATTGCTCAGTTAGTGACTCTCCCCCAACAACTGTGTTTTCTCTTCAAATGCAAAGGCACAATCTGAGCGAATGGGGAGCTCCTGGAGCCATGAATCCCTTAATAGCCCAGAGGGAGATATTTCTACACAAATGCTTCAATTGTTATTAGACACATTAAAATTTGAATTAAATATTGCCCACTTGCTTTATATTTATTGTATCACAACTTAACTACCATTTATGTGCTTATAACTTCATGTACATGTAAGTTCAACACTGTTTTTCTTTGAAAATACCTTCCTGCCACCTTCCCAATTGAACAGACCACATTTTTTCTACAAAATTTCTGCTTTATCTCAGGGCGGGGGGAGGATATTTCTTCTTTACTGTGAAACTCACAATGTGCTTTCTGAGATGTTTTTCAACCTGTTGTCAAAACTGACCACATAAGAAATGAAGCTTAGGAAGAAGTTGCAAGCTACTGGTATTATATACTTATATTCAATTTCATTGAATTCCATTTTGCATAACCTATTTGGGCCAATTCTGTCATTAAACCCTATGAAAAAGTAAAACTCAACATGCTTGCACAAGTGATAAAATGCAATTTTAAAAAAATCCACGGGGAAAAATAATAGGAGTAAAGAGTGCATGAAATACATGTTGAAGTCACCCAGATAGCCCTTTATTGATGATAAAATGTGTTGTAGAAGTGACAAAGTACATGTTATCATTTTACAAAGAGCTAACGCATTTTAGGTCTAAAGCTGAGATATAAAAGCATCATCAGGTGGACAAAAAGCTATTTCACATTATGGACAGAAAGATACTGGAAGCTTTATTGCCACATGGTAAATGCTAGGAACATATAAAGAGAATTTAAGAAAACCTCTCTTTCTTGTGTTTCCAGCCAGCACAGAGTTTCTCGATCAACTGAGTCATCACCTAAGTCCACAGTTTGTCACTGGAAAACACAAGCAAAGTGGGTAAGAACTTAAAGCAGTTTGGTGATTCAACAGTAGTACAAATCACTCCTGAAGCCATTAAAAGCATTTTTCAAAACCCTTTCATGCCATCACTTTGCATAAATAAAGCTGTTGCACCAGCTGGAGTGCTCTGGGCTCATTCACCCATACAACACCTCATGCGAAAGCCAAGCCGAATGTGCTTACAGTAGAAGAAAGTAATCTGATTTACTTCCAGATTTAACAGAATTCTGAAAAGGATCCAGCAACTCATAGCCAGCCTCAAGCATAACGTAGACATTTTCCATGAAATAAAAACATGTCAAAAGAATAAAAAACACACTACATTAATACTACTGTTCAGCAGTTGGGGGAAAATCTGATACAGTCCTGTTTGAGAAATAAAACAGCCCAAGGGAAATACTATTTCTCTGTACCAAGTATGAGTATATAGTACAGGTATTCACACTGCCCAAATGCAAGCTGCCTCCTCTGGAGAGCTGTTAAGCACCACAGCCTAATTCAGGTGTTCAGTGGCCCTTCAGAGGAGCTTCTCCCTTCCTTGAGCCGCGGACCCCTAGCAGAAGGCCAAAATGCAGCAGTCAGCATGCCAAGACCCCGTTCTCTCTCCTGTTGAGAGAGATCAGTTACGATTTGTTGAGTGATGGCGTACTGCACGAGTACGGAGCAGAAGCTCGTGAGCTCGCCGCCATGCACGCTGCGCTGCACGGAAGGGGTACCCTGATGGCCCAGTCGCTCCAAACCGCAGAGGACAACGACATCAGTGTTCAGCATTACGCACCTGGGGAAGACGCCTACCGAAACATGGTAAATGGAAGCCATAATCACCTTGATTAGTTCCCCTTTTGCCCAAAGCTTGTGATCAGGCTCCCACAAAATTATTACATAGGTCTTCCACCAGGGAAAACATATTTATGGTCACAGTTGTATGCTGAGTATACAACCCACTATAAAAACAGAAAAAAATCCTGCAGGCTTTAAATATTTAAACATCTGTTCCCAAAAGAAACTTCTTATAAGTTTGTAAAACTGTTCAATATATTTGAATATACAATGACTTTCTTCTTGAATTAAGTCTTTCACCAGAAGCCTTTACTGTGCTTGATCAAGGAACTACCACACTTGGTAATGACACAGTTTCCACTAAGAAATGCTCATACCATCAAGAAAAAAGTTGCTTTATGTACTGATGTTTAGAAAACAACTTAAAATAGATTGCTTGGCATCCTGGTGGATATATAACAGGTCATGAGGTGTGACGGTATAATATCCAGATTCAAATATCCTACAGTGGTTTAATCTTTAAAGTCCCCTCCAACCTAAACCATTCTGTGACTCTTCCTTCAAAAACGATTTTTAAAATTATAGCAAAACTTTCAAACTACCTTAGGTTGCTGTCTCATTTCTCTTTTCTGCAAATACTTGAACCACTAGAAGATCTCTGGAGAAACTTTACCTGTGGTGACACAGTCTAGACACTGTCTGCCCCTGTTTGACAACAGCCCTCATGATTTTTCAAGACACAGTACTTCTCTGTCTTTAGATAATTGATAAAGCTGCATTTATTCTGTGAACAGCTACCAGAGATGCTGTGAGACAGAGATACAGATATACTGCTGCCACATGTAAGTCCTCATTTTATGGCTGGCTAAAATATAAGTACTGCGTATGCTGCATGAAGACAGATTAGAGTTGGTTTTCATAGAAGACAACTTTAGACCAAAAAAAAAAAAGCTCTGTTTGCCGCTGTTGCGTCTGCAAAATAAACTGCTTTTCCCACTGTAACTTACTTCACAATGAAAACTGCCATAAGTTACTCCAAAGCACAGCACTATTATTGCAAGCTTTAGAAGTTGTACCTAGAGAAGGGCCTGCCCGTTCCAACCACCCCATCAGCCCTTCATCAACAGACCTGTGTCAGTGCAGATTACATCCCTGGGGATTCAGTTACATTTCAAAACTAATTACTCACTTGCTTAGAAGTGTGAAAAAGCATTATCTGTGGAATCTCTACTTTTTGCTATTGAAGGGGACAGTGGAAAGTTAACAGTTCTCCTGTTCTCTTCCTTGCAGCGTTTGCAAGGAGAGAAAGCAGAAATACTGCCAAAGTGGCCCAACAGTCTGCACCGATCTCTTCAAAATACCATCAGAAGTAACAGTCAGAGGCAGTTTTTACAATCCAAGCAGGACAGAGAGATGTAAGACTCAGATCCTTTTTTGAAAAATAAGACATCAAGAGGTAGAAGTTGTCAGTGAAAGATCAGCAGAAAGAGGGACGTGGTAAATACTGTATTTCAAATAATTCAAAGTGAATGTTGCCTGAAATTTTGAGGGGTTCTCTCACTAAATACACGGCTCCCAATAAAGCAGCACAGCAGAGCACACTGCTGCGCCAGGCAAACAGGGAGACCGGGTATTAGATTGCTTTTCCCTTGCAGAACATCCTATACTCCTCATATTCCTTTCTTGGCTCCCGAGTCTCAAGTAACTTTAGATTATGCTAAACACGGAAAGCAGCTTTTATACCCATATCCGATAGTAGTAGAAAGGATACCCATGGCAGGCAGAGACCTCTAAAGAGTAAGTAACTAGTATCTCCCAAGAGTTTTTCCTTGAGGAGCATGCTCCAACTTCACATGGTTTCCCAATGGCAACCCAACGTCTCCCCACGGAGCGGGCGAGCACGCACCAGACTGGGAACAGAGGAGTCCAAGACGCCTTTCAATTTCCATGGCTGCCCAAACTGGAGCGGGTCCAGGCCCTGGAGTGGGTCCAGGCCCTGAAGAGGAAAGGAGAGGAGAGGAGGGAGCCCATCTTTCCTGCGCTGGCAGTGGCAGGGAGGAAGCGGAAGGCGTGCATCTGGAGCCCAGCGGGGACGGGCGCCAGACCCGAAGGAGGTGAAGGAGCAGACTGGGACAAGAGCCCAAAACAGGAGGGAGAAAGCAGAACCAGCAGGAAAGGGAGCCAGAGACCCCGAGGCAGTGCACAAAACAAGGTACGAAAAGGGAAAAAGGCGACTGTATGCAAGAAGAAAAACTGGACGAGGCCAGGTCAGGCAAGGTGTCTGGTCTCCGACAGTCTGGAAGGGAGGAGAAACCACAGGTGAAGGAGAATAAGAAGCCAACAACTGGAGACAGGCAACAAAAAGTGCAAAAGGATTGTCAGGAAGGGCAAGACAAATGTGAGAGAGGAAAAAAGCGGTCTTCGGCAGCGGATTCAGTCCATTTCCTTCCAGAGCTGGGACCTGAAGTCAACAGTCCTGTCCTCCACGTGCACAACAACACAGGTGCTGCCCCCTCTCACGGTGTAGAACCGCACACAGGAGCGTGAGGATCTGCTGCCACTGCCACACACATCTCTCACCCAGTGCCAGAAATCTCCAGTGAGGGTGTCAGCTTTACAGCTGCGATGGCGGCTTTCATTTTCAAACAAAGGAAAAAATGAAATCCATTCTAAGTAAGAGAAAATTGCACACCTTGCAGGAAGAGTTAAAAATCAGGAACTGCGTGTGTTAAAGCACGCCATCAAACCACGAGCTACCCCTTCCTGTTCTTGCACACCATGACCTTTACCCATTTCCCTCCTTGGCCCTGCCAAATACCACTCTGCCTCGTTCACCATGCAAGGAGCACAGCCAGTTACAGAGAACGCACTCAGAATTTATTTTTTCCTCCCTGTTCCATCATTAAGACTTACTAACTACCTGTACTCTGCTGTTAAGACAGAATTAACAACTATCTTTCTGCGCTTTCTGTATAGCAGGCTGACTTACTCTCTCAAAAAGTACTTACTCTAACTTCACGATACCCTTGTGAGAGGAGAAGGCATCACATTACCCTTACTTCCTATATGGGGAATTACCGACGGAAAGCCCAGGTCCTCAAGACACGTAGATATTGGCTCCACTGGGAGTCTGGAGTCTAAATCCATTTATTGATCCAGGTCAAACAGACTGAAGTCCAAAGCAAACCCACTGATTCTGTATTGCCAAACTGAGACTCTTAGGAACAACTCACTCTTCAAGTATTTCACATCCCGTAGCTTTCTTTACCCAGGATTACAGATCCTTTTACTACAGGTTGCACCCAGGAGCATTAGGCTTTCTGAAAATTAGCTCACAGATACCAAGTTTTCTCAAGAGTTTAGATGTTTCCTGGGTGTTGAAGCCACTTCTAACAACACAGGGAACTCTGTCAAGAATTGAATCCAGTTCCTTAAAGGCAGAGGCCCATCAACTCTCTTCAGCCACCCTCCTCTTCCAATATCTGCAAAAGGCAAGGAATGAGACCTTTCTCACAATGTAATACACAACAGTGCATGGCTGTAGGAGGACAACTACCATATGCAACAAACAAGATGGAGATTGTGAAAGGGAGAAAAATGTAATTAAATAATTAAAGATTGTAAGTCACAAAACGGGAGAATTACAGCTTTTCACTATGGACTTTTGCTTTGCAACTTTAATCATGTTCTTTAAACAGAATCTAATCTATAATTATTTTTGGCGTATTAAGATGCTTTGACTTCTTGAGTGAACATTTAAGAAAGAAAGTAACATGACTGGCACTACCTCCAGAGTCCAGAAAACAGTACCTTCGTTTTCATCCTTCCTGAATATGAATGCTCCGATTCCTAACAGGTCTACAAGGGAAGCATCTGCCTTCAAATAGCACCTCATTATCTAGACAAAACAAACAGCATACAATTGGATGCTTTTGGCATTGCTTTTACCTTCCCCCCAACTTTTCTATTCCTGCAGATGCACACAGCAACCTAAGAGCTCCTCTGTATACACTCACTCATCTCTTCCCTGTCTCTGCTTCTAGCCATCCACCACTCCCAGATACACACACACACAGTCTCTGCATCTTTCGACACAGGAAGTGAGCACCCATGTAAAGCTCTGGATATATTTCAGGAGCGTGCCCACACCAAAGCGTTCCCATGTGGAGCACACTGGTGCTCCCTGAGTAGCGTCACGGAGCAAGGAAGTGGCTGGAAGGGTTGAAGGGCACAAAAATGGATGTTAAATGACAATATTTGAAACACAAGTGTTGGACAGATGGGAGGGGAAGGAGATGACAATCTACTGTACATTGATGTAATATTATGCAGGTTGATTTATGTAAATTCATGCATAGAATATTTTCAGAGGTTTAAATCATTAGAGCAGAAGGGAAGACCACTTAAAGAATATGTAAACATCCTCCAGGTATGGAAAAATCTTCCCCTCCAGCATCAGACAAGATTATATTTTCAAAGGGTCACTAATGTGGCCTGGCTCTGCAATCTGGGCTGGCTGGCATGAAGCAGTCTGCACTTCTCACAGAGCACATGACCAAACACAGATGGTAGTCATCCTCTCATCCCTGGTGGCCTCTAGGAACTCCTTGAGCTTCAGTTTGGGTTGGGAAATTGAAAATCACTGAACTTGAAAATACTGCACGGACTACTCCTTATAGCCAGGGAGCCCTGTATTTCGTGGAAATCCCAGTGTGCATCCTTCACAAGGATGGCACGCTCAGCTCCACTTCAAGAGGAACAGAGTGGTTCTTCAGAACAACAATAAAACAGCCACCCCAACCCTCCTGTGCCCCTGCCCCAATCACTCTGTACTGGTGATGAACAGGCCAAGGCAGGTCTCTGCCTCTGTGGAAGGCTGAGAAGGCACGTTTCCCTCATCTGCACTTGGGGGATGCTTTTCTCCTGCTTTCCAGCCACCAAAGGCAGGCACATAAATACTGCAGAATATCACACAGAGGAATAGGAAAGCATAGGCACATGTGGCAACTACCAAGTGCAATACAGCATGCAAGCAACAGAAAAGACTTTCACAGTAAAACATCAAAAATTCAACTGTCAGGCTGTATCTGACTCTTCTACCCCTACATACACACACACTCTTGGATAAGGTTTAATTTCTTCTGAATAGCAGTTCCTACCTTAAGTTGTCCTAAACACATCTATACTGTTCAACCACACAAAAAGAGATGAATCACTATCCACAGTCTTATCTAATCCTGCACCACATTCTTCCTAAAGATATTCCAAATTTTGTCCAATATAGCATATGGAAAAAGAAGCTACAGCTCTGATCAGTTCAGAAACATGGAAAAATTTGAAAGTATTTACAACCAGTAAATAAGCCAAGAAAGTAAAGAAAATAGCAATACTGTGCAGCCATTCACTAACATACTTGCACCCTGACATCACATCAGCCCTTCTCCATTTGGTCTCCACAGAGAAAGGTTAGGGCACCCTGACCACAAAAGCAGCAGCAGGAAGAAAGAAAAGGCCTGGTACCAGTAGCAACACGTACAGATCAATAAACTTACTGCAGCTTCTCTTGGGGACTCAAAGCCTTGGTCATGAAAAATAGATTGGCAGAACCGACAGCTTGTTTGCCATACAATCTTTAAGAGACCACATGGGATTTTTCCCCATTGCAATTCAACCCAGAACATTTTCCCTTCACCCCAAAAGTTGTCATTAACAGATACGAGTTAAGTCTGCTGTGGGGCTATTTACTTACTCTCCAACATAAATAGGCACACCGCAAACCTCAGGCGCTGCACACCGAATACAGACCCTGTAACACAGTACCTCCCCTTTTAGCTTTTGGCCCATCAGTTCAACAGGAAGCAATGCAGGAAATCCAAGGCATCAGTGTGATTCCAATCCATGCCCTTCCTGTCTGGGGAGAGAGATCTAAAAGCATCCGGAACTCCTGCTAACAGAAACAGTCAACACCTCTGCTGAAGGTGAGGGGGAGGGAAATTCAACTACCCAACCGAAAGCTAAACATAGTTTAGCCGGTACACATCAGAAGATACCATATTAACTGCCAAGCAGTGTTCCACCTCCGTTTTTTCTGATGCACATGGACAAACAACGCTGCAACTAGGAGGTAGTGAAGCCATGCCCAAGCAAGCTTTTAGCAAGCCAGCCAAGGTTGTGCAGCCATCCTGCTGTCTCAGCAAGGATACAGAGGTCACCCGGTTTGCCTTCCCTTGCTCCTTGCTGCTGCAGCCCGGGCGCTGTCGTACACAAGGCAGTACCTGCTAGTTATAACCATGCTCTTTAACCTGTGGGGAACATCCTAGTTGTGGGGCCGCAGGGGACACAGTAAAGCGGCCAGCCTGACTTTGGAAGAGAAGCCTGTTCAGGCAGCAGCGGAGGCGGCTAAAGGCACATCATCACGTACGCTGCACATTTCCCCTGCTGAGCACAAGGCAACGTCAAAGGTTATCATTTTCAAAGGTATCCCCAGGATGGTGCCTTACACGGCTTGGACTACTGCACTGGCTTGTAATACGCTACAGTCTACCAGAGCAGCACACTCAAGTGTAAGAGACGGGGGCAGGAGGTAATAGCTTTGGCACACACCCAGGGAAGTCACTCCCCCATGTATTGGATACGGTGATGAACTTTCCTCTTTCAAACAAAACATCAAACAAATTTGCTTGACCTGTCAGTCAGTAAATCCATAACAACAAAAACATACAAACAGAAAAGGAAATTCCAATTAGTTAGAGAGCTGGGGGAGGGAGAGAAGGGAAGAGAATATTCTTTCCTGTATCTATTTTTAGGCTACGTAAGGCTGTCTGAAACCATGGCAATGAACCTCCTATGAATCCCCTCACCGACTCGATGCCTTGTTTCCTTATAGACAAGGATAAATGAGGGCGTACTATGGATTAAAGAGCCTGAACCAGAAATGAAATCAACTAGCAGGCTACTGGAAATGCACTTATCAGTTATGAGAACTACTGGTTAAGAGAGGCAGGAGTAGCTGATCAGAGAGACCAACCACTCAGCAATCTCATACCTGGTAAGAAATGCTTCACAGCCCTAATAAACAGCACTGAAGTGGGATCAGCGTCCAGACTGCATCTCTCCACCACCACCACCGTCTGCTTCTGGGTATATTTTGGTACCGGTGGTTGCACCCTCAGTGCCCAGATTCGTTCTTCAGGCTGGGTCCCCATGATCCGGCCACAGAGGTCCATGCCCACACCTCATCGTTACCTTTCCTCCACCCCATCAGCAGAGCTGTTTGCCAGGTTGCTCTCTTAAGATGGTCCGGCGCTGGGGTCCAGCCTTGAAGGAACAGGTGACCTGGCAGCAGTGAGACAGCAGGTACCAGGCACCTGAAGGCTGCGATGTCTTACCCGATTGCTTGGTAACTGTATCCAAAGTTTGCAAGGAGTTTGCAAGCCTTCCTACACCGAGGGAGAGTTTCTGAAAAAGAATGGTGGGCTTGCGCTTACAGAAGCACAAACATTATCGCATGAAATGAACAAAAAACCAAATGTCTGATCGAGTTTTTATACCTGCTATACAGCAGGTATATATAATTGCCATCAAAGAAAGAAAAGATGTCAGGGTCCACAACTCCTTCCAGGCTGATGTGGAACACCTCTCAGTCTCCCTCCAGTACTGTAAGTAAAAACTTGGGTTTGTATTCTGATTGGTTTAAAAGGGGAAAATACCACCTTGACATTTATCCAGCCCTATGACTTAAACATGGGGTTATCCCAACGCTATTCGATACTGTGTGAAGAATGAGAGCAAGCACCTGGTAAAATTGTGGCTCAAAGATATTTGATTCCCCTACCTCTCATTTTTCTAGTCCTTCTTATTAAAAAGATAAGGGACAGAAGGGAACGAGAAGATTTTTTTTTGTGTGTGTGTACTCCCTTAGCTTTGGAAAATCAATAAAACGAGGGAGGGGGAAAAAATACTTTAGTTTTTTTTGACATTTAAATGAGACTAAAATCTATCCACAGCTGAAAATTTAGAGATTTCAATGTAAGCATCAACAATTTTAAAGAAATATTTCAGAGCTAGTAACTTCCATTAACACCCTTACATCTGCTGCTGAAATAACTAATTCTATATTCTTACATTGCTGGAGATATCAAATTCATCCTGGTTTTTAATCCTCTACCATGCACACTAGATTAGCTGAGAGTCTATGCTGCTTTGGAGGACTGAAACATCCTATAAAGCTCAGCTCTGCCTTCACCACAGCTTTGCTTGGTTATGTGGGGGAGGAAGACAGAAAACATACCTATCTCAAGACAGTTAATTAGGTACCCAGCTCTTTAAAGATCAACATCCTAATTATATTTTGATTCTACATGCTATGAAGTTTTTTACACTTGCATGTATCAGGAAAAAGGGGGGAGGAACATCTGTAAGTCTATAAAACTGTTACTCAGCAACATTAAAGGAAAGAAAAAAAAGCCACACCAAACACATGAAGGCAAGAATGCTGAAAACGCTAGAAAATGCAACATTTCTTCTCTGCACGGACCACAGAGGACAGGCAGTCTCTTTTGCTCAGCGCGGTTACAGCGCACACATCACCCAGGCGGTATCAGCTTCCCGGCATTGCTAAGCAACACCACGCCACATTACCTCAATTGATTGAAGGGAGGGAAGTTGATTCAGAAGCCATTGAAAAAGGTAGAAACTGGATAAAAATGGCTGCACAAACCTCACACACGCAAGCCAGGATCCTGCACAGTCAGAGCAAAATGCAGTTAAGGAAAACTGTGGGCCACACACACACACACAAAAACTGAAACAGAATAAAAAATATCCACATACAAAAAGACAGAAGAAGGGGGAAAATGAAGCAGGTACGAGAGGAAGAAAACAGCACTGCTGTCTCACCTCAGGTATTCTGAGACTAGAACAATGAATTACATCTTTCTTTCTGGGGAATAAAAACCAGAAAAACAGCCAGAAAGCCATTAGAGACATGAGAGCATAAGTCTGATTCACACCGAAAACAGAGCTTGCAAACAACTGAGGATTTTTGTTACAAGTATTAAAGATCAATGGCAGGAATGAATATGAAACACTGAATTTTGAACTGCTTCAAAATTGAAATGCACATTAACTCTTCTGAACAATAAACATCTCCTTCACTCTGAACCTAAGACATTCATAGGAATGTCTTATACATTTGAATAGTTGCATTAAAATCTTGTTATGAATATAATCCAAAACAGAACAGTATACATTAATATACTAAATAAATCCATTATCTGTGCAAAAATTTGAAAAAGCTCATCCATATAAGTTTATTTTAATTGAAATTGAGATTTGTTCTGAGTGATAAGGCCTGGAAACGGTTACATTCAACCACACTTATTGCAAATAATTCATGCAATAAAAGCCAACATATAAATATATATATATGCATGCCATGGCTTCTGGACCTGCTTAAGCCAACATAAACTGGGACTGAGGCAAAGAGGTGCTCTTCCATGGCAGCATATTCCTGCCTTCCAGCAGCCTCCTCCTTTCCAGCTCCTATCTCCCACATGGGAAGCACTCAGGGCCACAACACAGGAGAAGGAAGGTCTCCCCACCTACTCAGAAGGGCCAAGTGACAACGCAAACAAATTGGCCACCAGCCTCCTGAAACTCAGGAAAACGCAAGGTGCGTACGGGAACAAGAAGACCATACAGGTGCAAGAAGACTGTCAAAACCACAGCATCATTAGATCAGACTTTAGGACCAACAGCAAGCTACCAGAACTTGATGTTATTCACCCGGGGATTTTAAAGGCACTCCAACATACAACCACAGAACTATCAGAGGGAAGCTAGGCAGCACGGTTAAGACAAACTTAACAAACGAGATACAAAAAGCTGAGGATGTGCTGCCAATTTCAACAAAAGGGCTCCAGGGAACTACAGGCTGGTAGCTACAGGCTCAACTCGTACACTGAGAAAATGGATATAAATTGTAAGAAGAGATTAACAGGTATGCAAATAAACATGATATAGGAGTGCCATCATGGCATGGCTTCTTTTACAACAAACTTGCCATGACATATATGGGTAAGTTTGGTATGTATGATATATATATATAGTGTGATTGTATCTCTAACAAACATTTGACAACGTCTCACACCACAGGCTTTTAAAGAAATTGAACTGTCATGGGCTAAAATGGAAGGTCCTTCTGTGAACTAACACCTGGTTAGATGAGAAGAAACAGCACAGGAATAAATGGCCAGTTTTCACAACTGGTTTTGCATTTGTGCTACTCAATATATTCATTATTTATGTGGAAAATGGAGCAAGCAGCAAGATGATAAAGTTTGTTGGCAATTACAGAATTAGGAGAACTAACCGTGAAGAGCTGCAGATAGATTTGTCAGGTATTTATACATACACAACACAAAGCAATAGTCAATATAGTGAATGGAAACCCTGGAGCCAATGCAGTTTAATTAAAGTGAACCACTCGCTCACAGATGGCAAAGCTCAGTGCCGGTCAGGAAAGCAAAGGGAATGGTCGGGAGTGAGCAGGTCAGGGATACCCAACGCAACAGGGAATGCCACTGTACCACTGCAAATCCTTGCTGCAGCCTAGGGCTGCTGCTCTGAGCAACCCTCAGAGAAGGATACATACAGCAGAACAGAAAAGGTTCAAAGAAGGGGGACAACAGTGGGAGGTCTGGAGCAGCTTTAACATAAACAAACAAGTGCTCTTAGATTAAAAGGGGAGATGGATGAGATGACAGACATAAAGCCATGAATGGTATTACAGAGAAAGGAAATAGGAAACCCTGTCTCGGAATAAATGAACTAGGTGGTATAAAATTAAGTTTATCAGGCAGCTTGCTTAAAAACAAGAGGAAAATGAGGTACTTTTTCCATACTACAATTAATTGCAGAATCCATTGTCACAGGATGTTGTGAAGGCAAACATTTAAAATGGATTAATGCATCATTAGATGTATTCATAAAAGAAAGTCTGTCAAGGACTGTTAAACAAAGGTGCAGACATGACTTTCTTGCTCCAAGTCCTTGAACTGCAGCTTGCTGAAAGCTGGGAGGGATCATTGGCTTCACTAACCGCTATTCCTCTAACTGTTACTACTGGCCATTATTAGAGGTAGGATGCTGAGCTAAACCAGATCTCTGGCTGTAAATATCAGGGGTAAATCCCATGTTACACACCCAGGAATCTTCAGCAAGATGTGCAGTGCAGGGAAGCTTCATCTTTTGATGCTCATCTCCTAAAGCACTACCACTTCCACTCTCTTCTTGAGGGTTCCCCCCAGGCTGTGCAGGAACATCCATAAGCAGGACCTGCTGAAGCCACAAGACACACAAAGATTTGCTTCCTATTGGAGAGCTGCACTTGATTAAGCATGTTCCTGTTAGATGAACACAGCTGCACTACATGTTTCTAGACTGGGTTAGCTGTGGCCAACCTGTAATTTTGCCTACATTAAACAATTAGATTCACCTACTTCTGTTGTGTCCCCGGTACTAAAAACCTCGTTAGAGCCGAGTTATACAAGAAGAGCTCCTCTGCCCCACTTTCAGTGGTTGAGCTCAATTACAGTGCTGTGTTAGTGAATATGAAAGCCATTTGAGAAGTTGCACAGTTTCTGAAAGGCAGTAGCAGAAGGGGATGAGGAAGATGAAGGAGGAAGAAGGAAGAGGCCACTCTACTTCTGCAGGGATTCAGAAGCTGATCGTCAAGGGAAGGCACTACAAGCAGCATTAAAGGTTGTTCTGCCTTCATATCCCTTGCCACTCACACAGCTCTCCTCCCAAGAATCTCCTAAAATGGCTGGCAGGCAAACTATGAATCTGGGAGATGTCAAGAAAATGGCCTCTTGATGAGATTTATGAGGCACTAACAGATTTATGCAGCCACTCATAAGGTGAGATATGTGCCCACTTGCACAGCCTTACCACCACATTATAAACACAATTATACTTTGTGCCTAGCACCTAACCTGTTGGATTTCTCACCTGTTGTTAAAAACATGCTTAAAGTGCCTTAAAGAAAATACATAACTTTGGTTCCCTTTCAGAAATACTAAGTGAGCTTCCAGCGAGATGTGGATTTGCATGTCTCAGTATCACCCATTTTTAGCTCACGTACCTAGAAAATATTTAGAGATTAGGTATGTTATTTCTCTTGGGAGAAAGATGAAACCCAGAGAAAAATCCTTCCCCTAGGAAACAGGAATCAGCCATACAGAAACTTTCAACTTGAAATCTCTTTCCAGAGAGCAGCCTGCTCAACAAGATCTCTCTTGCGTCACGCACTCTCTCTCTGCTTCCACGCACCACTTCATACGCTTTTCTATTATGTTCTGCACACTGGCACACACAGTTTCACAAAAAAAAAAAAAAAAACAAAAAAACCCAAAAACAACCAATAAACCAATCTGTTCTAACACTGTATATTAGGCTCAGCTGCCATTTCAGCTGCCCCGTAACTTCTGCCATGGGTGGTGGCTTTCCTGTTCTGCACACATCACTCAAAGCCACAGAGGCTGCAGGAGATCACCTTCATCCACTGTCCAGGCTCTCAGCTGTACAGTGCTGACCACACAAACCTCCACACAAAACCATAATTGGCTCCTACTGGCTCCTATGATAGACTTGCAATGGAACAGTTGTCCACATTTTCCTTCCTGCGCTGAAGATAACACTAACAATAGCTCTTAGCATGATATGAAATACATCTGAGCAGCTTGTTAAACAACAAAGCTCAGTCACTGACGTGCCTTATGCTGTTGTGTGAAGAGGTCAACTCTTCCTTGAGAAATCAGCACCACTCGTCAGATGGCAGTAAGTCTGTTAGTGCTTATTTTATCATGTTCTTGGACTTACTTGTGATTATCTCACAAGTTTCAATACTGGCACTAAGATGATTGATTTGGTGACTTGCTGCTGCTACTCCACTGTGATTTCAGAACAGTGCCACGTATCTCACCAAAGTGCAACTCCATCCAGAGCACCAACTTCACATAACTGCTGCCCTACCTCTTGTGATAACGCTGTGCTCCCACAACACTCTGCCTTATCTACAATTTCAGCAAAACCATAGAAGCATTTAGACTACAGCTCTAGTCTAGTTCTTGGTACCTCATTTCTCTGCACGCCTCTGACCTCCCACCATTTCTTAAATAAAAGCACCATTGCTTTGTTTTCAAATAGGCAGAAGGAGAATGTCTCCATGAATGTTTCACTGGTACTACTCTGTAACTTACCAGTGCTAGGTACAGATCAGAATATATGACTCCAGATCATTTAATAGCACCTAATTTATTATTGTGGGGCCACTTTTAGACAACCAGTCCAACTGGACAGGTATTGGCCATTAGAAGTCCTGACCTGTACTTTCCTATAAACACCCAGAATCATGCTGATTCAGTCACAGGATACATCACCAGGCACTTTTATGGCAAGTATAACAGATTTAGGAAAACCAAACCTCATTAGTATGGTCAACTGTTTAGTCCAAATAGAAGATATTTGAAAACTATCTTATAAAAGGAAGAGGAGGCCAGTTTTTTCCCCTCTCAGGCCGGAGGTCAGTATTACCTTGTTCCATGCTCTTCTGCTTTCAACACTAACTCTTCTCCTTTTGTACTAAACATATAGTCAAAAAATCAGCCTTAACAACTTCCTCTGTATTAGACCCTTTGAAGTTAATGTTAAGATATATTTGTCTGTCCTGGGTTTTTTCAGCCCCTGAAATTCCTTTCATGTTTCCAATTTCAGCAGCTTATGATCCTGGTATTTTTCAAACAAACCCTATAAAGGAATGGAAACAATGCTGCACCAAGCTTCACAGCTTTCTGCAAGACCTCCTTTACCAGCAGGAAACTCTGCCATAATAGTTCATAGTTTGCCCAATATTGGACATATTCCTGACAAGTTGTTTTTAATGTACCACTGCCTGGAAGGGGTATTTTGGGGATACCCCTGCCCCCATTTGTTTCTATATACAGCCTCTAGACTTTGCTCCTCTAAACTGCTAGGTGCTCCAGACATCTTATCTACAAGGTATCCCTGCAATCACCAAGCCTCTTCTGTGTTCAGGTTCAATTTCCAAGCCGAACTACTGTAGTAAAGAATGTTTTCCAGGGAAATTTGCTAAACCCTTTTGGTAATAGTAAAAAAACATTCACTGTCATAGGAAGATGTGATTTTTAATATGCTTCTTCGTATTGTTCAGGAATCACTCAGAGTCAAGGAGTCAGACAATGAAGCCAACCACCAGCAGAGCTCTAACTGCTCAGCACAAGCCTCTCTATTCAGTCTCACAAGACCATTGTTAAGAGAAAAAAAATAATAAATCTTTATGAGACTATTGTCTCACCTAAACAAAAGGGTATTTAACTGCTCCCTCATTTAACCCAAATGGAAAGCTATTGTCATTCCAGTTGTCTTTGGGAGAGTCTGTGACTACCCATAAATCAAAGATGAACATTCTGGGAACCACTGCCACCAGTATGACTATCCCTTCTAGATCCAACCGCCAAAAGAGGAAGTGCTTAAGTTTTGATATAGTTAAAGGAGGTCAGCAGACATATGTATGCAGAACAGACAATTTCTGGTATCAAGTAGTATATCAAAGCAAAAAACTAAAAAAGTCTCAATAATGTAAAGTTAAGGCTTGTATGTAACCACAAGGGGAACAGCCGGGGGAAGGGAGGAGAAGGGCGGCATGAAAAACCACTGCAAAGCTCCATCACATCACCAAGAACGTTTCTTTATCCTCCAGCTTCACTAAGACCTGAAGGCAAAGCAGTCTTGGACTACAAACAAACATGGAGCCTGAAGACTGGACTGAGCTCCCGACCACTCTGAAAAGGAAAGTCCAAGTATAGCTCTTCTCAACTTTTTTAAGCATGTATCAGATTGATTGATTTTGAGTTTGTTTTCACCCTGGCCTCTGCTGAAGAAGTCCCTCTAACATTACAGGGTAATGTAGCTCTAGACTCCAGGCATCCTTTGATCAGGATCAGAAAAGGTCTCCATAGCCTCTGCAAAGGAAAATAGAGCTCAGCAGCATGAAGGGATCTGCTGTTGCTTATGTAAATGACATTTTGCTGTAACAGGTTTTTAAATAAACTGTCTGCTCCCTTTCTCAAAAAGTTGAGATTATCACAGCAAGAAGACAAGTAGAAAATAAACATGCCCACAACAGTATACAGTTTCCAGGAATTGTGCTTGGGAGGATCTGCTTATACGTTATTTCATTCTCCCCCCAACATGTGAAATGGCAGGAAATTCAAGTTCACATGCGTAGGGGACAGAAGTCTCATCTGAGTACACTACCAGCCATACACAAAGTAGTCTGCAGGGGAAAATGAGGTGAAAATCTCTTAAACACGGACAAGTGCATCACAACTACATCTGAGGTTCATACATCTCAGACATTGTCCCTTCCAACTGAAAATATTCTATTCTAACTTTCTGGTCTAGGACTAGTAACTGTAGTACCACTGGCCTTGTTTGGAAAGAACTAGTTATTTTTTTGCAGCAAAGCACAAGTAATAACAAAAACCCCCATCTTTCTATGCATCTGCCCTTCAACATTTAAGAAAGAAGAAGTTATGTTGTAGTCTGCACCTTGGCAGTGTTGCTTTTGACTCGCCTCTGTGGCTGAATACATGCTCTACTAGTACATGAAACCTGGGGAAGTTAAAAAAAAAAAAAAAGACAGCATAAGACTATTTTTGAAGTATTTTTAGATAAATTTTATGGTACAAATGAAAGACAAAACAGATGGCTTAAGTCGTTATTGGAAAGTAAACACATTAGTAAGCACAAAAACTTACATTAAAATTGCTTTTGTCATTTTCCTCTAGAAATTCATTTTGATGAGTTGATACATCTCAAAGACTCATTTGCAATTAAATGTAGTCTTTACATTTACTTTGGTACCTCTTTTTCCATAACCAGAAAGCTACACAATAATTACACACTTTTCTAAGTGTTATATAGTCTTTTTTACATTTATTGCTTTTACACCTCTTAGAAATTGGCAGTGGATTTGTTTCCTTATACTGAGATGCCAATTTTACTATGGCTTTCAATGCACTGCATTTGGAAGGAACTAAAATTAAGACACTAAGATGTCTTAAAAGTCACCCTAAAAATGCATCAGAAAATGAAAAAACACTTTACCACAGACAAGACTGCTATTTAAAATTAAGTGATTTATTATACAATGGAGAGTGAAAGGTTTAGTGACCATAATTAATTTTTCGATTCACTAATAGTCAAACTTACTGAAATATCAAGAAATTCTATCTGATATCTAAAAAACACTAAGCCTGTGAGATGCCTAATTTGCATGATGACTTCAGTTAGATACCTGGAGTTTTTTGTCTGCTTCAAGCTTTAATCCACATAATCCTAATTTTCTGCCATCTGATTATTTTGTTCATAGATTAAAAGCAACAAAGGAAGAAGAAAAAGCTTTCCTACTTCGTGAGCTCCCAGATGAGTTCTCAGTCCTGAGTTTATTCAAAAAGAAAATATTCTGCCTGCTTCTGTTAGCTAAATTGAAAGCAAATACATAACACAAAAGCTTTTTTACGTCTCAAAAAATGAGAAGTACTTGGGAAAGTGTAAAAAGCAGAACTTTGTCCAGTGTAAAGACACTAAAATAGAGATCTAAAAAATTAAAGGGTAACTGCCCTTCAGTTGCTTTATATATTTTAAATGACTATGTACAATGTTTACAATAAATGACAATACAAAAGGTGCATCGGTTGACCTACTTAATTTGAGAAGTCACTGATACCAAGTGTTTTATTTAAGTGAAACTCGCAGGTATAGTTAAAGCCTTCACAGAAGTAGGTATTGTGCTTCAAATTTAATTTGCCTGTTTAATTCTGAACAGGAAGTTACTTTAAAAAGAGACCTTCATTATGTTATTTTTTTATCCATCCTGGTGTCAACCTGCTTATCATTGACAAGTTTGCCACTTCACAAGCATTAATACACAAGTGTATTAAAAACTGCAGCCATCTCACATAACAGATTTTAAGTTAACGTTTTCAAGTTGTTGCTTCCACACTGAAAACGATTCTACTCAAAATCACTTCAGGGGAGGTATGAGCCATCCCTGGAAGGTGTGCAAGCAGCCCGGTTGCACAAAGCAACTGATATGTAGAATAAAATGTTGACACCAGGAAGGATCTGAAGTCCCAACTATGCAAAAGTAAACTCTAATTACAAACTGGTCTATCTTCTAGCCTTGCAATAATTTTGATAAACTCTATTTGCTGTTACAGATTACAGAAATCGAACTCATTCTGCTCAGTAACTGTACCACAATATTCAAAAGCTACCAACAAACTTAGTATTTGCAGCAAGGGACAACAGGGGAAAAAATTAAAAAAGTAAAGAAAAACACCACAAACAACACTATATACTAGTGTCTAGCAAGCCCTAATTCTCCCTTTCTCCCAGTAAGATCTCCCCAGATCACCTCTGGCATGCTCGGGAAATCAGGATTATTCTCAGCCTGTGCAATGCAGGAAGGTTAGGAGGAGCATCCCATGGACAACAGATAAACTATTCCTACCCTCCAGTTATCAGCTGTGTTGAAGGCCAAACCCTGCAGTTTCACCATTCACATTATCTCCTGGGTTTGCTCTGATGGATCCTGGGTTTCATCGCCATTTACCAAGTCTACACGGTTTTGCCTGTACTGTTGCCTCAGAAAGTTTAGCCTCTAAGCGAGTTAGACTTCTTTGTTCACCGAGTCAAGTTTAAATAAAAGTGCTAGAAAAACCACTGAGGCTGTTACTAAACAAAGCCATGAACCTGACATTTTCACCCTTCCTGCCACGAAGTATGAGTCTTGCAACTACTAGGACTAGTTAGTAGTCAGTTAGGGAATACTAACTATGTGTACAATTCAGGAGGCTTATGGCTTGGTTCTCATCTATCTGAAGTGCTTAAGATGGGGAAATGGATCAACAACAACTACCTATGAAGTTGTTAGATCTTCTAAGTCAAGGAAAGAAATGGGATTTTTTTTTTTTTTAATGGAAGGCAATGTAAGGAAAAAAAAAAAAAGGGTATGATTATTCAATCCTTTTAAAGTCTTTTCCCCCCAGTTAATAAATTCTAAGCATGAAGAACCAACAGAACAGCCAAATGCAATATTGCTTTAAGGGAAATAAATAGTATGTTACCACAGCCCTCAGCTTGCAAAGTGACTCCGACTTTTTGCATGTTCTGCAAAAATAAGATATCCTTTAGGCAGCTCTCTTAATGGATTAATTCAGTGAGGAGCCTTCAAAGTCTCATTCATCTAATAAAAAAAATAAATTGGTGGCTGTCTCAGTCAGTAAGGAATACGTACTGCCAGGCAATAGAGAACCTGCTAATGGATGTAAGGCGTAGTGGCACCTTACTGAATTCCTGTAGCGAAGTCAGGCTTGCTTGAAGGGTCTTCGAATGACCAGAAGTATATAAATGAACTCTTTATTAAAGACAGTTTTTAAAAACCAGGGTGATGCTTGCAAGCTTTCATAGTCTAACATGCTTCTAACATCTTAAGGAACAGAATTCACGCTCCACTACCATTTTTGTTATTTCGTTCTCCAAGATACCCAAGAAATTCCAAGATACACTTCTGCTATCATCCTTCAGCTCAAAAACCAGACATACTAACCAAAGTAGGTCATCATGCCTTACTAATACAGATAAAATGACTAAGTATACGGTAACAAAAGGGAACCTTGAGGTTATTAATCATGAACTGCTTTAGCTCAGCATAAAAGTAACTACATTTCAAGAAAACAAACGTATAGAATATTTTATGTAACACAGGAGACAGCAGTTAGAGAAGAATTATTAACATTCAGAAGCAGAGACTGACAGGTCTACTGGTCCAGTAACCAGGTTACACATGATCTTTCTGGAAAGCCAACTGCCATAAAGACAAACCGCTGCCCAGCGAGTCCTCCGGAAGGGCTCCGTCCTGCAGGTAACTCTCTGTACGAGAACTGGGCAACCCAGAGCAGAACAAAAGCTTCCCAGGGAACCAAGGAGGCTGCCACAGCAGAGCAGCAAAG
This sequence comes from Dromas ardeola, assembly GCA_013398915.1. NCBI lineage: Eukaryota > Metazoa > Chordata > Aves > Charadriiformes > Dromadidae > Dromas > Dromas ardeola. The sequence continues at coordinate 78,489 of VYZM01004625.1, read as the reverse complement.
GAACAAACTGTTTGCAAGATAATAAAGTGTAGGGGCACGTAAGGGATGTGGTCTGCAAGTTGAGTGGGAAGTTTAAAGATTTAGGAAGAAATAGAGCAGTTTCACACAGGCCAGGTTACCAGCAGGAAAAAGCCCCAACAGTAAGATTGTAAACTATGGAGTTGATTATTTTTTTTTCTTTTAATGGAAGCAGTGGTATTTAAGACATCTGAAAGAAGCCTGAACAAAAACATCAGTCCTTATAGGGAGCACCCTTGAACCAGATTATGGATCCATAAAAGACAATTTAGGACCATTGCCAAGATTCCTACAAACACTGGCTCAAGTCTGTAGTTACCTAAAACTTGTCCTTCAGTCAGTTGCTGAAAATACAGTTCTGCAGGCAATGGAAACAGGAATCTCATCCTACAATCACTGAACAAAAACTGAAGGAGGTATTATCAAGGGTAATTATCAGACAGAATATAAGGTCCTCTCCGTTACAGAGTAAAAGACACGTGTTTACTGTTCAAGGTGCTTAATCTGTTAAGCGACAGAAAAAGATATTGACTTGTAAAACCATGGGGGGAAAAAAAGAGAAAGAAAAAATTAGATGGATTTCTCGTAGCGGAAAAAAATTACTGAATTAAATAAATCAGGGACATTAATAGCCAGAGTTTCTTAATAGTTGATATCTGTCTCACAATCGGTGTATGTTTCTTAAAGTTTTTCTGTGTTAATAATATGGTACAGAACAAAGTGTATGCAGAACTTACATGGCAAAGCACAGAATTTTAAAATCATTTTAAATTTGAATCTTGTGATCACAAAGAAAATCTTCAGCTAACTGTATTTTGCCACAGGGGAGAGGAAAAAAGCCTCTAACAAATCCATCAAGATGACTGTCCAATACTGGGCTTGCCATTTGCACTCCTTCTAAATCATACCAATCATATACAAAGTCTGTCGCAGCATTTAAAGGCTTCATGCCAAAAAAATTTTAGTTTTATTGGGCCATCAAAACTTCAGATGAGCCTCCAAAGACCTGCATTCCTTCCTTACTGCTAAGAAACCTGCAGGACTAATAGAAAAAGAATATTACTCAAAACTTACATACTTACACTTTTGATGAATATGTAAATGAAGAGCTAACAAGTTTCAGGAGTCTATACCAGCAACAGTTTTGGCTATAAGCTTACTGAAACTTTACAAAACATAAACAGTGTGTCCTTCCGCCACTTTTACCTTATCAATAGAAGAGAAAAACACAAATATTATGGATAAATATTATAGAATGCTGTCACAGATAGTAACTGCATTAAGAAAAAAAGGGGTTGGGAAATAAAAACATGCATAGAATTCAAGAATGAAAAACAAGTAAGTATTGTACAAATAGTCAATATAGCCAGGTTTGGAGAACACCAAGTAATTCTTACTACCTGAAAACCTGATAAAAGTAGCATCGGTAACATCCCACCTTCATTGAAAGAATGATTCATATTGCAGACTCTTTGCCCTTTATTTCATGAAGAAAAACCATCTATTCATTAATTTCTAGTGATTAAACATATTTCCCAAATCTCAGCCTTGCAACAGCAACAGTATTGTTGGGTTTATTTTTTCTCTCAAATTGTCATTAAACTAAGTCAAGAGGAATGGTTCTTCCCAGGACTGCCAACAGCAGCAAAACATGATGTGCAGAAATAGAATCACAGAACCTCAATTTACATCATGTTTTTCTTTCACCCTGAAATAAATTCAGCCTTATTAGTGAATCAGAAACAAAAAACATTTATACTGCTAAAACACTGAGAGTATATGCATATGGGAATTTCAAGGAGGGGAAATAAAGGGTAGACAAAAGAAACGGGCACAAAGAAATGGGTTACTGTTCTTCCCTCTAACATGAACTAATTGTGTATTGGGTAAGGATAATCCCCCGCGACGTTCCATACGTTCAAAGGTCAAGACTTTCGCTTTTCAGCTGTCCCCATCAAATCTTATTCCCTGAAGAAAACAGCCTGGAGCTGCCCCATGGCGTGCGTACTCTCAGTCTTGGGGATTAAGGACTCTAGCTCTGCACAGCATAATACTGCATCAGGCACCACCAGCACAGCCCTCAAAGAAGAGCACTGTAACACAGCACACTTAAACAAGTACAAACAACAAGCCAAGAGCTTCTAAGAGGCTATTCTGTCTATTCCAAAATACCAGGAACATGGTATTAACACAATTGTATTCACTGCGTTAACATTCAAAGGACTTATTTCACCTTTGTCGTTGTGTGATTTAATTTAAAAGCAGAGCTCCTCTCCCTCAATGCTTTAGGAGCATCGATGGAGGACAAGCCTGGTCCCGCTGGAAGCACGCAGCCAAGAGGGAGCTCCTGTGTCCCCACGCCCAGTTACAGAGGAACCCCTCCAGCCGCTGCACCAGGTATTAAAAATGTTTCTTTCTGAAATGCAGAACTACGTATGCATAAGGTAGGAGTCCTCAAAACAAGCACCGGGATTGTTGGTATTCCTCCCTGCAGTCCTCCGCAGCATGAGGAATTTGATTAAACTTCCTCAACAGGAGAGCACTAAATAAACACTGTAAATTAAACAAAACTACGCTGATGATCTAGTTGCAATTACTTCCAATTGATTTGAGTCTTTATTGTCCCCTCAAGCTTTAAACTTCACAGATAAAAAAAGGATCAGGCCTTACTGGAGGAATACCAAAGAAGGAGTTATGAAGCTTTCCTTAAACACATTCAAACCAGACTAACTCGTCCTCCTGACGAGATTCCAATTTAGCCTGGCAGTCTAATGAAAAAAATAGCCTGTTCCAGGATTTGTCATAAACAAGCAAGTTAATGCTTAGAATAAATTAAATCATTGGTTGATAAACACACATACAAACTATAAATTGCTGAAGCGTATTTTATTTCACTGAAGTCAGACACTGCCAAAAGACTTTATGAAACTTTTACCCAGCTGATACTATACAATGCAGCTCTCAGGCGTTTCAGCCTTTTCCAAGTTGAGCCAAACTGTCACTTGATTGCAACAGGAAACATATGCACACGAGCCTCGTGGGGTTGCTTACTGCAATTCAAATATTCTATGGGAAAACAAAAGCAGATATTCTTATTCCACTCCTGGGAACTCCTCTGCAGAAAAATCCTGAGTTACTTGCAGATTTTCAAAGATCCTCTTAGGTCCTTTTATATGTTATCAGATTGGTTTTATAATTAACATTCAGATATTAATTTAATTAGGCTCAATCTACTTGCAAGGGCCAGACCTATTATTCTGATTAATTTTCTCTTCCATGTCTCCAAATCACATTTTTCTTGCCAAGCTGGAACCATTCTCAGATCACCATTCTCTCAAATTCATTCTGCTCCAAGGTTAGCCCAGCACTGCTGCAGATACAAGGCTTTAAAACTTCTAGACGCATTTTACATTTACACAGCTACCTTTTTGCCTTCACGGCACACACCCAAGCTTCAGTTCCAATCTTAGGGTGGTTTTAAAGAACTTTCTTTAGGTTGGAGGGAGCATTTTGTTTTGACAAAAGCAGGCAGAAAAGTAGAACATAGACTGTTCCTCAGGATTTTTCCTACTGAATTATGTTTACACTAAAATGAAAATTCTTTGAGCTTTCTTGAAGGACAGGCCTCAACTAACCCTGCAGCTATAAATATCCTCATAGCACACTGATTTTTCAGAGAATCTGAATCCAGAGATGAAGGAGTATACCTAGCTCTCTCTGTTGTTTGCTTTACATGACACTGGGAGGGAAAATGTAGCTCTGTTACTTAGATCCATCTATTGTGGTACACACTAGAACAGCTCACCATCTCTACAGCTAACTACTTCTGCTTTAATTAGGTTATTCTCTGTCTGTGTATTAGCTCTTTTCATCGCATCACCTACTTTCCACTAAGTATTTTAATTAATAACATAAAATATGCATTTTCAAACATTACTTTCACTTTTAAGGAAAGGAAATTTGAAGGAAAATTTGGTAGTTGTATCTACTGCCTAAAGAAATTTTACCGACAGATCTAAAGGAGTCAAAGCAATCCTAGCAAACACTTGATTAAGAACAATACTGTGTTCAGTCTTAATGCTTTCACGTGCATGTCTGAATTGTCTTGAATATATAGAATGTTGCAAGGGTTTTGTTGTTTTGTTTGTTTGTTTTTAAATCAGAGGAATACGAAAAGTCTACAACTTGTTTCCAGAAAAAGAAAATGCCTCTGAACTCCATCTTCTCATCCTATGTACAAACACATACATACACGCTACTCCATCACAATGGTGAGCTAATTTTTCGGTCATACGCTTGTAGCATGCCGCTATTAGTCCCCAGCTCTCCTCCATCGTGTACTTTCTCTTCATTCAGGAGGACAGGAATGGTTTTCCCTGTGTTGGGTTTTCTCAAGCAGAGAGCTACCATCGTGTCATTTGCTCGTCCATTGCTCCAAATAATCCTTGAAGCGTTATTACAACTAGAAACTGCTCCAACGACTTTTCTGGTGCCTTAGCGTTCAGTCACTGCACACAAAATTATGGGAGAAATGCTCATGTTCAAGGTATTACCCAATTGATAATTTCTTAGTTCAGAATCTGAAATAGTCCTTGATTTGCACTTAAAAAGATGGACAACTGGAGGCAAACTTCATGCAGATACCCTGCTCTTGCACTATCGTTTTGGTACTTCATTGGATAAAAAAGTACTACTTGGTGACTATGGGACACATTTCCAGATAACTGTGGGAAACTGCAGTTAGAGTCAATGTGGCCAAGGTTTTTGATAAAGATTTCACTTTCTGGACAGGCTTCATTAGTGCTAGGCTGATTTCCTCCCCACTAAGAGCCAGTGTGTAAACATGCTCACGCCTGGTGACCAACACAGCTAATTAAAATTGGTTTCCACCCAACTGATACTCCTCCCTCAGCCCCTGCACAAGGAAACGCCAGATGCTGCATGGCTTGCTCCATCACAGACCTCCTGTCCTGCCAGCCTTCCCGACCCCTCTCTCAACACTGGCCTATTTACTCACTGCTAATTAGATGGTGTGAAGCTGCCGTTGCTCTGAGCGGTACCTATGTGACTGCCCAGCCAACACAGGTGCCAACCGGGCAGCTGACCGGCAATGCAGACGACCTCCAGCAACAGCTGCAGTGATTTGTGTCTCTCCTCCATCTACGACCTTCTTTTTCTTTTTCACTAAGCTTCATTGTTTGTCTGATATGGTTGAAGTTGCCCAACAGTTTACAGATGCATAGAAAGAGAACAGTCAGAAACAAAGAGGCAGCATTACCATTCAAACCTTAATTGTAAATAACATGAAAAAAAAAATTGAGATGGAAAAACCAGTCCCATAAAATTAACAGCAGCAACTTCTCTCTTACACATCTATTTAGAAATTCTTCTCTTACAAGTTCACTTCCAACTCACTTGTTTTAGGCAAACAGAACCTATATCCTTGGAATTGTGCCGTTTGTGACTTATCTCAAAATTCAAATATTATTAGTAACCACAGAGCGGTGAGCAGCACTTAATTAGAATGCCTTTTAAAACCTTTTTTATATTCAAATGGCAGAGTCACTTGCCCTTCTCTCCACTGCAATACTATCACACCATCTGCTTTGTCTTTGTTTTACTTATTTATTTGCTATTGAGGCACTTTGAGGATATTTTCTGCTAGCTTCAGGCTCAGTATTTATAGACTGTACATTCTAGGTATCATCTCCTTTTTGCTTATTCTGTATTTCTTTTCATGGTTTCTAGTATTTTATTTTTCATAGTACTGAAAATTATGTTCAAAATTTCAAAAGACATAGGGGAAAAAAATGGCACTCTGCACCAAAACATTAAAAAATTTTATTTTCCACATTACACCAGTTAATTCAGCTAAGCCGCAAAAAACGGTTAAAGAACAACACAGGCTACAACGGCACAACCATACAGTTGATCTTCCTACATGCGTATACTGATGCCTCTGCTTAAAAAGCAGCAGAACTATTGAATGTTTAATATGCTAAAGGCAAACATTAATGGTTTCAGGTCTTACAAACACAACGCTAAACAGAGATTTTTCAGGAGGAATTTTCAAAAAGATAAAGATAGGAGCTGAGGTCTTCAAATAAAAGACTGAAAATTACCTCCAAGGAGTCTGCTCTTACAGGTTCACACACTAAAAGTTTAACTTCTATCATGTACTGAAACTACTTAGTACATGAAGTAGTACAAATTCCTAATTCTCCAAAAGGTACAGCAACTGAATTCCCCCTTCCTCATTCTCCCTTTAATATTCTTCATACTGTTAAGGGCCTGAACACTAACCGCTCCCTAGAAAATAAGAAACTCCTGAGAAAAAACACAACAACTTCTGAAGATTCTTACTTTTACAAGAGCTTTACCTTCCTTTTAAGCCTTGATGTTTGAGAAAATAACCTCAGGCGGGACAAACAAAACAAATCATACTTTTCCTTAATCTGAAAAAGACTATTTTATACTACTATTATACACCACAGCGAAAGCTGGACAGAGCCTTCTCAGTTGTAATCAGTGTTATTGCAATCATAAGACTGGAGACAATTAACAAAACAAAGACAAATCAAATTTATTTCACTTTGATGGTAAGCCATAAGCCGCAGCAAACTCCAGGATAATTCGAGAAATGAGGGAAATGAATGGAAGGATGGAAAAAAAATCCTCAACCCCCGAAAGACACCCCATTCTCCTTTCCCATAACTGTAGGAAGACCTGGGTGGCCAGGGAAATGCTCCAAGTCCATCTGAAACCTGCTGCGTTCCCAGAGCCTTGGAATGATGGGAAGCCCCGGTCCAACCGAATAGTGATATCACCACATACTTTTTTTTTCCCTCTTAAAAGAGGTTTATTTTTAAGATTTATTTTCACTTATTTACTAACGCAAGGGAAAACACCTCCTCTATAAGTAACATGAAAGTCTGCTCGGCATTCCTGCCTCTCTTGATACTGTTTTAAACCCACCTCGTAACGGTAAAAGGCAACTGCCAAAGACATACTTGCCATTTCATATAATTTAATAGTAACCTTCCCCTCCCCTGAACTCTCAGGCCAAAATCAATGCCATCCAAACCTGCCGAACAGGAAGCCTAATTATTCTAACATGTGCAACCGAAGCGATAGGAGTTTCACAGTAAAACTGATAAGGAGAGACATAAAAGACTAATGAGCAGCCTGTCAGTGCTCCATTGCTGGGCTAGCAAAGGTCCCTGCAGAACACCTTTGGTATTGTTCAGTGGGGAGACGGAGTCTGGGACATGTCCAAAAATAACATTCAGGGATGGATGAAATGAACACTCGATGTCTGCAGCTCAAATGCCTCATCCAGGCACAGAAAAAAAATAAATATTTGAAAGTGCATAACCAACAGAAAAATGCAGGATGCGGAGCAGAAAGAGCCAATTAAATGTACACAGGTTACTGAGCAGCTAGACCCTTTGTGCTGCATTTGCTATTTGAATAAATTGACAAATGTCATCTTGACCTGTGCCTGTGGTGCAGGTGACTGAAAATAAGGGTCCTTGATTAAGGGGACGCAGTCATCCGTATTATTAGTGACCAGCAATCAAACCACTGGTGCTGCAATAATCAGGAATGAAAGACGCTTAAAGGCCGACCGTGGCCAGCAGAAGAAGCAGACCTGGACCAGAGAAGGAAGCAGTCAACGATATCAACTCTTGCCAATTACTGCGAGGTTTTTCAGTTTATCAGTAAGTCATCATCTGACCTACAAAAATGTGGGCTCTTCCCTAGCAATGTTTTGTACAAAGACAATCCAGGTACCTGAGGAGCTTGTCCCAAAGGTACCAATCCTATTTCCTCCATGTACGCTGAGCGTATTACCTGCACTCGGAGTTGTTTCAAGCAGGGATGGCTTACTACTAATGTCTCCATTCAGGAAGTCACAGCTTTTCCTCAAAGTTGTCCACACTTCCAGCTGCAGAATTTCTGTAATACCTTGTGCATTATAGGAATAGATGCTTTGGGGAGACCTATAATTTGGAGGACGAGAGGAAGTTCCCCTTTGGTTGCACAACTTACCGCTTCGGTCGTTAACATACCCAATGAAGGAAGGAGCTTGAAAGGGCAATTTAAAGAACCTTACAAGACTGAAGAATCACACATCAAATTGCAGTGTAATAGTCTCTTAACGTACTTTCATTATGGCAAATCCAGTCACCCTGCAAGGTTCAAACCATTACTTTGGCCACCCAAGTCAGCATACTTGGAAGGAAACTGGAATTGAAATAATCGTTAACGTTACTACAGTCATTTGCAAAATCTTGTACTATGGGACAGCATCCTCCAGTGCTGATGCCAAGGCAGCAAAAAACCTGATTTTAATGGCAAGCAGCAGAGCGCTGCACAGGCAAGGCATCACCAGTAAGGGAACCAGCAAGACCAGGAATCAGAGACAGGGTCTCCCACCTTTCAGTAGGCTTTACCACTCCACCCGATTTATAACCTGGGAAAGAAAACACAGTCTGGAAGCACCATCCCTGCCTTATACTAAAATACCACCCAAGCCTACAAGTATTTCTCATGCCTAGTAACAAACGCATATTGTGCAGAAAGCTTCTACTGTAAGCCTCGGTATTCCGATTTCATGGCTTGAGAAAGTTCTTTCCTCTATTTTATACAGCAACACACAAACAGATTTTACTGTACAGCCTTTACTGCACAACATCCAAGGGCACATTACAAAAATCACAGTTCCCTCTGAGATCAACAGAACACAGAACTGTAGCACCTCCGTGAACTTCACCAACAACGCTTCATTTTATTTGAGTGCCAACTGACACAGCAACCATTCTTTTTTGCTTTAAGTCCTTTTTGACCACCAAACATTAAAATAATTTCCCCCATTTGTATTTCCAGACTAAAAAAAAAAGATGTAGTTGCATACCCTGTTTCTCAAATCCCTGCAAAGGCGTATCATATTTTCATGTCTCCTAATATTTAATCAAGTCTACTTCATTACAGACAAGGGTAAAAAGCTCATCATGCTGCAATTGATTATAAACAAGATAATGCCCACATCTGATAAAGACTGACCTAATTGCCTGATTCGCCTACATTTCTGCAGGCCAAATTTACAGACGTTTTGCACAAATTCAAAGCTGACTGAGCCTGATGACCTTTTATACTCCATAATTAGTCTTCTGTGCCTTTGCAACCAGAAAAGCAAGTGGCCCCTTTAGTCTCCCTAATTCAGCAGTCCATCTGTAAACTATAAACTTCACCATCTACTCAGCACCTACCAGTCAAAAAGTACACACACAAAAAAAAAATCCCCCACAAACCGCAACCTTTCAAAGTCATGAAATTAAGTCTGGAAAGGCCCTTTTAAGATAAACATGCCAATTTCTAAAAGAAGAAACAGAAAAAGCAGGACAAGTTGGTGGACCCAAATTCAATAAACAGCATTTTTATCATGCTTTTCTAAAAAAGACAATATAAAATAAGGACATTGGCATAGACAAGCACCATAAAAAGACGGGGGGGGGGTGGAACCAGAAACTAAAACCAGTAAGTTTAGTCCCTATCACTAACACCACAGCACAGCATGAAAAGTATAATGCAACTACAATGAGTCTGCAGTAGAATGTAACGAAGATCAATAATACAGAGGTTTAACTGCACTAGAACTTCATTTATGTATATAATCAGGTTTTGTAACCCAATCCTGCAGTTGAAAAAAAAAAAACTTCCTAATTATGAACGTAAGTTTAAAAAGACGAGGTGAGTCAATTCCACTGAATTGAAGTTCTGGATCTGGATCTCCACGGCAGATCTGCATTTCCCCAAGCGAAGCAGAGGGGAGGACGAGGTCAGAGCACTGACCTGCACTTCAAATTCCAGTCTCAGAAAAGAGGGATGGACAACGATTAACAACCAGAGAGGACACAATGTCCTTCTCTGCACAGTTTTCCACCTTGCAACACCTGAGGGGACACACTCAGGTGGCGACCTGCACTTGACTCTTTAGCCCACCAGCAGCCCTGAAATTTCTCTGCCCACCAGCCAACTTCTCACTGCAAACATTGTGAAAACAATTTGGTCCCACGGACCACCTTCCCCAGCTTCGTGCCCTACCAGATCCCAGTTTGGGAGTCACCGCACCAGCCAGGCCCTTTTAGAAATCCGTGCCCAAGAGCAAGCCGAAGACTTAATGCAAAGATATTTCAAACTAGAGAAGTATTTCTTTTGCATAGCTCCATCACGAAGCATGCATAATCTAAAAAGCTGCCAAGCTCTGGCAGCCTCGTATTCATCAATGTCAAGAATTTTTTTTTTTTTAAAAGAGCTACTAATTTTCATCATATATGAATTTCTTAAGTGGAAGTTTGGATTTTTTCCTAAGTCAAATCAATCTAAAATCATCAGGGAAAATTTACTGAATAGCTCTATAAATTCAGAATTCTCTATCTAAATTCTAATGCAGAAATACATCTCCTAAAGCAAGTCTTTCTCTTTTCCTTTTCAAACTGTCACATTTAAATGGTGTTTCCCCGTTGGTCATTTATCATCCACAATTTTCTTTCAAAAAGTTTAGTTACAAGTAGCACGCTTTAAGATATTGATTGCAAAATGACTAATGAACCGCGTCAACCTGGGGAGGGGGAAGGGAAGATTTCCAATTTGAAGTCCAGCCATTAAATAAAAGTCAGGCTTTGGTATTACACATTCAATCTCTTACCAACTTTCCACATTTTGAAGTCCTGTATTACTGTGTGTTAAACATTCTGCCCACTTTCCTAGTTTATTGTATTTCTTCAAGAGAATAGAGTGCAGAAGAAAAAAAAACTCACAAATTAATTCACTATACATAAGATACTGCAAAAAACAAGCAGAGAAATACAGCTTTCTAACCCCTTCCCGTGATAATGACAGTTGGCCCTACTGCCAACAATCCCTTCCACAGCTGCATTTGAACTTAAGTCTGTGGAGATAATTTACAGCGTGTTTGGGCTGATACAGCGATCTCTAGGCTTTCAAAAATAGCCATCATAATTCAGTATATTACGTATAACCCCTCATCTTCGCTATTTGCAAAGGAAAGAAAAGAGGCTCTACCCAATCCTAGAGCAAAGCTGCACCGAAGAGAATGAAGATCTGAACTGGAAAGCAAAAACATTAAGGCGGATCCCCGAGCCACTGAGTTGTGACACTTGCTCAGTACCAGACAGTTCTGATACCAGGGAAGGCCAGGGCAAAGGGGGAAGACCTGGCCTCGTTAACAGCCCGGTCCTTAACACACAGAGAGCTCACCAGTCAGCTGCACCCCAGGGTACCTACAAGCCCCAGGACAAAACGTGGTGGGCACAGCAGGGACCGCTCCCGTCCTGTCACTCCTGTCCTGCTGTGGCAGCCACAGCAGAGCTTCGAGACGCCGGCAGGTTGGACACGTGAGGCACAGCTAAGAAGATTTTGTACTTTCTTGGTACGCGGAACCATTTCCAAAAAGGCTCAGATCCAGTAATTAGCTAGATACCGCAATTCCTCTCATAAACATCCATAAGAAAGGGAAGGGGATATCTCAATTCAAGAGAACATGTGGGGCTTTTCTTAACTGGACTCCTTCAGATTTTTGTTTTTGTTGGCTTGACTCCAACATCAGCTGATTGCTGTAAATACATATTGGAAGCAATACAAGGAGCAAGAGTCAAAGTATCTGGGAGATACGAATAATAAAGCTGCTGAGCGATGCTGTTCCTTTAGAGCAATCATCTCTCCGCTCTCCAGGGACAAATCTCTTTGAAGGAAACCCTGGTAAAGAGGGCTGTGACCGAAAAAAGATACACTACGCATTTACTTCATGCCAGCGATCAAGCAAATCTGGCAACTTAAAAAAACTCCACAGAGTTTGCATCTGCTTTGGAAAAAAGAAAAGCAGCCGAATCACTGAAGATAAGGCCTTACTACACATCAGCTCCCGCTCTGAAAAATAAACTTCTGCTTACTGAGAACTTTCCCCAGCGGTTCACGCCTGTTCGAGGCCGATCACACCGACGAGCGGGACACACCGGCTTTCGGAAGCGGCGAACTTCCCGGCGGGGGCCCGGCCGAGGCGATGGCCGAGGCGTCGAGGGAACCAGGCCGGAGCCACCCCGCCGCGCACCGGGGTGCGAAGGCGGAGAGAGAGGAGAGGAGGGGAGGGGAGGGGAGGGCCGGGCGGCGGCCGCCCTCACAGCCGGCCCGGGAGAC